>JAPKLY010000097.1:301059-419285 GCA_026898435.1 Prunella vulgaris
ATATATATATATATATATATATATATATATTAGACCTGATGGCCCTTGATTGAAGGAATTAGTGGCAGACATATGTTTGTCAAGGTAAGAAAGAAGTTAATGAAGGATGGCTTACGTGCCTTGGTTTAAGGAAGTGACAGCTTGTTATCTTTATTGATTAAAAGGAATTATAAAAATTATGATGGAAATGGACTTCTTTATTCTCTACAGAGTGAATTGGTGATTTGCGGTACAATTAGAAGATTTGGCGATGATTTCATCAAAGTATATAAAGAGAAAGGATGCACACATATTTTATATATATAGAGAGAGAGAGAGGAAGAGTGGACGTGTTGTTTGCAGAAGATGAGTTAAGTTCCTTGGGAAAAACAGAAGGAAGAAATTTGGAGTAAATATATATAATATATATATATATATCCCTTGATTTAAGGAATCCTGCAGACGTGAGTTGTTTGCTTGGGAAATGAGAAGTGGTCAATTTCATTGAAAAAAAAAAAAAGGAAAAAGTTGGACACTGGGAAGCTATATGCATAGGTATATGCGTGAACATTTATATGTTTGGAGTAGTAAAGTTGCAGAGGGATTTTTCACAAGATTCTCAATCTTGATAATATATTAAATAGAGTTTTTTCCTAATTGTGGGGGAGAATTCAAAGGTTTTGGACCATTAGATTTTAATTAAAAATTGATTTGAAATTTCTAACTTCTTTTATTAATTCTACTAATACAACTCAAGAGTAGGATTTTCTGGATTTTATTTCACGAAGGCAAGCATCAGAGGGTGATTGGATCTTTTAATTTTTTCTGAGACAGTATTTCATAGTCTACGTAGTAGCAGTGAAATTGTCTCTGTCTCGGAAAAATAAAAAATTACTTTAAGTTTCGTTCTTCTTGATATTCAGCGTGCGAGATCATATTTTATAGAAAAGGAATTAAATTTTTGGGATTTTATTTCACGAAGGCGCACCTCAAAGAGTTGCTGGATTTTTAAATATTTTTGAGACAAGATTTCATAGTCTACGTAGTAGCAGTGAAGTTGTCACTGTCTCGGAAAATTTAAATTTTAAGTTTCAGAAGCATGCAGAGCAACATCAACTACTTCAGAGTATCATCGAGCTAGACCTCTTATTAATCTCAGTCAGTTCTGCTCTCGACTTACTTTTAACGTGCTACACCTCGAAGAGTTGAGCATATCAAAAGTAGGGGATAATTGTTGTGGTACGATTATTAAAAGGGGCCCAAGCCCATAAATGATTGGACGAGACCCAAACATAATATGATAGAACTTGGAATGCGAGCACAAACAAAGCCCATCTATACAAGCATGGGCAAGATCAAGATTCACGAGCACGAGCAAGTCGAGCACCGATGTGCACGAGCAGGTCGAGCACCTATGTGCACGAGCAAGTTGAGCACTACGGGCACGAGCAAGTCGAGCACTACGGGCATGAGCAAGCCGAGCACCTATGTGCACGAGCAAGTCGAGCACTTACGTGCATGAGCAAGTCGAGCACCTATGTGCACGAGCAAGTCGAGCACCTACGAGCACGAGCAAGTCGAGCACCCACGAGCACGAGCAAGTCAAGCACCTACGAGCACGAGCAAGTCGAGCACCCACGAGCACGAGCAAGTCGAGCACCTACGAGCACGAGCAAGCTCATGGTCAACTCTTACAAAGGAATTATAGCAATTATGCATAATTTATAACGTAATTAATATCATTTAATCCTTACATAAGGAAACTACCTTTTATGGAGAGAAGACTTCCTGTAATAACATTTGTAACGGTCTAGTTGACCAACGTGGCATAATAGGTGCACGTACCATAATTGAGATCGTCTATAAATATGGCCTTAGGGCCATCATTGTAAAGATCCACGAATTTGTCTAATACAAAGACTACACTTAAGTCCTAGCTCTTGCAAGACAAGACCTAGGCAAATCTCTGTGTTATTTATTCTGCACGATTATTCAAGTATTTACATACTTATTTGTTATCCTGATCCCAGCCACATCATGATTTAATCAGGTAATAACATATATATTTTAAGACAAACACTTATATACAAATTTCTACGGATCTAAGATCCGTAGAAATATCCATTTTTGAAAATTCGCGGGTCTAAACCGGGCCGGGTCGAATTTGAGTATTTTTTTCCAAAATTCGTACAGCTTGTGATTTTCGCTCCTAGGTATGTTACAGTTGGGGCAAATGCATGTTACTTTAAGGCAAAACGTGTGTTACAACCAGATTAAATGTTGTTTTCTACACATATTCATTTATTTTTGTAGAAGTAAATATTTTTCATGCAATGTAACACATGTATATGTTACATTGTATGTGTAACACATATTTATTCTTAATAAAAATACATTTTATCCTATAGTAACACATATATGCTCATATAATAACACAAATTGAGGAGCAAATATGTGTTACAATTAGAGTAAATATGTATTACTGCAAATTTATGTTACAATTGGAGTAAATTTGTGTTACTGTAAATGTGTGTTACATCTAGAGTAAATGTGTGTTACTGAAAATGTATGTTACAATTAGAGTAAATGTGTGTTACTGCAAATGTGTGTTACAATTAGAGTAAATGTGTGTTACTGCAAGATCAAATGTGTGTTACTGTATGCACAAACATTTATTTATTCTTATAAAAATATATATTATATTTTATATAACATATATAAGGTATTAAATGATGTATTAAGTACATGAATAACATATTATTAATATAAATCAACAAAGAGAATAAAAAATAAATTAAGTAACACATATTTATACTTGCACAAATACATATTTTCTTTATAGTTACTTGAAAAGTACAAAAAATTATTTTTTTAAGAATTAGTAACACAAATTTTTCCTAATTGTAACATGGCTTTGCCCAAATTGTAACATACTTGGAAGCGAAAAAACATATTATTAACATAAATCAATAAAAAGAATAAAAAATAAATTAAGTAACACATATTTATACTTGCAGAAATACATATTTTCTTTATAGTTACTTGAAAAGTACAAAAAATTAATTTTTTAAGAATTAGTAACACAGATTTTGTCTAATTGTAACATGTCTTTGCCCAAATTGTAACATACCTGGGAGCGAAAAAATATATTATTAACATAAATCAACAAAGAGAATAAAAAATAAATTAAGTAACACATATTTATACTTGCAGAAATACATATTTTCTTTATAGTTACTTGAAAAGTACAAAAAAATAATTTTTTAAGAATTAGTAACACAGATTTTGCCTGATTGTAACACGTCTTTGCCCAAATTGTAACATACTTGGGAGCGAAAAAACCTGGAACTACAAGTTACGCAAATTTTGGAAAAAGATGTCCAAATCTGACCCGACCCGGTTTAGATCCGCGAATTTTTCAAAAATGGATATTTCTACGGTAGAAATTTGTACACAAGTGTTGCTCATATTTTAAAGCAATATTCCCTCCATCTGCAAAAGAATATTTCTATAGACTTTCGTACGAGTTTGAAAAAATTAAATATTATAAAAAAAGGAAGATTAATATACATAATAAAATATAAAATTAAAAATTAAAAATATTATGTATTAAATTTAGTAACAAATAATATAAATGAATATAAGTTAAAAAATATAAAAACAAATAATTATTTCCATTTAAAAAATTAGAATAGTCTATTAAAATAATGTAGACCATTGAAAAAATATATATGTATGTAAGATAATGAAGAGTCCTAATGCAGATTATTGACATATTGCACTACAGAATTGTTATCGAATGCATGCTGGAATAAAGACGACTCCTATACCAACTTAAATTATAATTTTTTATATAGTCTTCCAAAATTATAATGATTTTCTAATTTGAATAACATTTCTACCATTGTCGCTTTGGGCAGCCGGCGGAGCAAGTTCAAATTCTTTTCACTGGCTCACATATATATGAAATTTATAAATAATACTCCCTCGTTCCCTAAAAATTTGCACCCTACCGGACGACACATTTTTTAAGAAAAATATGTTTATATATAAAGTAGTGGCATATGAGTAAATATGTGTATAGGTCTGTGAATGTGCACGTAAATCAATATTTCTTATTTTAGTAGTGTACAAATTTATATGGGACTTTCAAATAAAAAATTATACAAATTTATGTGAGACAGAGGGAGTATAAGAAAAAAATTTGTATGGAACACAGTCATGATGTGAGTCTGTGTGACAATATTTTTAAGAATAATGATAGTTATTTTTAATAAAAATATTAATATTTTTATAAAATTTTAACCTATTAAAAATAATAATTTGGTTTCATGTCATTAAACATCTCATACAAGACTTACTCATAATATAAAATTTATATCACGTTCCACAAAAGTTTGCATGTACTTTTCTTTGTCCCATAAAAATTTATATACTCCCAAAATAAAAATATAACTTTATATCTCTACACTCAAAATATTTACTTTGCAATCTTCATACTACATATTCTAATTATTATTACACTTTTTTCAAAAAAATTGTGCCTGTTGATGGATTTGGTTAATCGGAAATTTATGGCTGTGTATAACTTAAGAATCCACCAAACAACACAAAGATTTATGTTTGTTCTTGATTATATTTAGAGAGAGAAAGTGTGAGTTTAGAGAGAGAAAGTAGTTGTGAGATAATGAACTTAAAGAGAGAAAGTACATGCAAGAGACCTATTTATAGGTTTGCATGTAGTGAGGTGACACCTTGTGAGCCTACTTGGCTTTAGGTGCTGACAAGTGTCCTTGACACTTGTCCTTACTCACTACTATGCTTCCTTTACATTGCTTCGTCCTACTACATTGCTACTTGCTTCCCCTACAACTAGTGTATGTACTTCGTGCCTGGGGTGCTCTTCTGCGAACTCTGTTGCCTTGTTCCATTTCGGGGTAGTGTGGTGGAGGACTTCAGCTTAGTCTCTTGTATATAGGCGAGCTTCCCTGTAGGTAGGCGAGCTCCTCTCTCTTGGTCTCAGTCAACTATTGATTTGGTCACCTGGCGTTTGGGCGAGCTCCCTGGAGTTGACTTGGTCAAGGTTGGTGACGTGTCTCCTCAGCATGTGGGTGAGCTTCTCAGCATTGGCCAATTTATCTGATAATTACCAATTAGTAGTTCGCCTATCAACATCTGCACCCAGCTCGTCTATATCATGATATTTCTAATGTGTGGGCGAGCTGATTTGCCATGGTGGGCTTGAGCTCGAGTGTAGGTGAACTTCATTTTGGTTTGGTACTGGGCGTCTTGGCGAGCTACTTTGTGGCGGTGGGCAAGCTGACGTGGTGCGGAGATCGACGCATCGTGCACACCTTTTTAGGCCTCATTTCCTGCGCCCATCAAGACGCTACTTTCAAATTCTTTGCACATAGGTCCCCGGTCTCTTGGAAAATTACAGCTCGCTCCTCTACCTATATGTACAAGAATTCTTTTTCATTCATCACTTTTACGTTCTCAAACTTTCAGAGCTTCTTCCGGCGATCGAACCCTTTGCATTCATCAGATTTTCGTGGGATTTTCAAGGTAGTAACATCGATTCCACATTTTCCCATTGCTTTCTTTCTCGTAGATTTCTTTTTCTTTTCCTTTTTTCCTAGTTTCTGGTTGATTTTTATCTTTTCTGACGGATTTTTAAATTTTCCGTCCGATCCGTATCAAACTTCTGGCGACTTTTGACCTTTTGATAATTTTAAATAATCAAGACCTCGTCCATTTAATCTAAACATGTCGACCCAATCTTCGAGCCGTACTCTCTCGAACCGTAATCCTTAAAAGCAACCTATGGGCGAGAACAAACCGATTCCCTAAATCGCTCCCATAATGATCGGCTCGAGTTCTGAAACAGCTTCGGTAGCTCGCCCAGACTCTGGCGAGCTACTTGGCGAAGTTCGAACAGAGTCGGGTGATAAAGCCACCAATTCCCAGGGGGGTTCTGAGGAGGTGTTTCGCGAGGTCTGGGGAGACGAAGAGGTCGCCCATGAGGAGAGAGTTGTCGGAGGAAATGAGGATGATGAGGAGGAGGTCACCGAGACGGGCGATCAGAGTGGCGACCTCAAGGAGGATGATGATGAAGAGGAAGAGATTACTCTAGAGTATCTCCACTCAATCAATTTTCCTGGCCCCCAACTCCCTGAACACAACATTCCTGAAGACATCGAGCATGAGTTCGACTGGGAGGAGTATATGGAGAGGTATGAGGCGAGCTTTCCCACACCTCGGCGAACTGTTGACGACGAGGTGAGGAAGTCTGACTTCAAGGCGAACTCCATTGAAAGCATCATTAGGGAGTTCATTCTTCCTCATCTTCGTGAGAAGTTTCGCATCCCATTAGATATCCACATCTATGCCCCGGGCAAAAAGGAGCGAGCTGATAGGCCTCCGCCGGGTCTTACTGCCATCAACGTCCATATTCTAGAGGCCGGACTAACACTTTCTTTGCACCCGATCATCGAACAGTACCTTGCCGACCCCAACCTCGCTATCACACAACTGACTCCGAATGCCTGGAGCAGTTTGTTGGCCTTGTTGACGGTCGTCGGTCTTGAAGGTTATAAAAATCAATTGACCCAAGCGGAAATTCATCATGCCTTCAATGTCACTAAACAATCCTCTGAGGGAAAAGACTACTATGACCTGAAAGCTCGTCCCAGGGAGAAATTCATCGAGAGCCTTCCGAATAAGATCCGAGATTGGAAGTAGCAATTCTTCTTCATCGGAGGAGATTGGCGAGCTTCGACCAATTATCTCAGACATGGGGGTTGTATAGATTCTCCGTTAGAATACGGAGAGGCTAGCAGTTGGTGTATATTTTCGGTGTGTGAAGGTCGGATTAGATTTACTAATCTAATCTCCCTTTTTTTGCAGCTCCGAAGCATCATTAGCCTGGACGCACACCTCCCAACATTTCCAAGGCTTTTGAGTTCGTGCGCACAGTGTGCTGCTTGAGGGATCGTAAGGATCGAGACGTTGCGCACCTGAGCAAGTTTCATTGCAGGAGAGTTGCTCTTGTCCTCACTTTCCCTCACCATCTCACTGCCCAATCTCCGGAGCTTCCAGGTTAAGATAGTTCGCCCGACTGACCATAGCTCACCAACCTTGGTTTCTCAACTTTCTCTTCTTTTTTGAAAATCTAAGCTTTTTCACCTGTGCAGATCAGGGTGTGACAGTCGCGATATCACCTGTCGAGGTCCTTGAAGCCTTCGACATCCTTGTCAAAAAGTTGAAGATGGGTCCACCTCGCCCAAATTGACAAGGTTTGCCTTCCGCCTCCACCTTGGCAGCCAATAAGAAGGCGGAGCTCGCCCAGCCCGTATCCAAGGAAGGTGCTGGGGCTCCGGTTCCCAGAAAGTGCCTGCCAAGACCCCGGCGAGGTCCCAGGCACCCACTAAGACATCTCAGGCTGTCGAGACTGGGAGAGGGGGTGGACAAAGTCCTGCTACACCCGTGCGAGCTCCTCAGCAACAAAAGAGAGGTCTCCAGCGAGATGATGGGTCTCGAGTGGGGGATGAGGAGGCCTAAGCTCGCAAAAGGACCAAGTTTTCACTTTGCGATGAGGAGTCTGATCAAGCTGGGCGAGCTAGATCCGTTTCGGGCCATGGTGGGTCCGCTCATTCCACTGCTCCTCTGCCACCTGCCCCCATTCCTAGGTCGCCAGCTTCTCAATCCCCATTCGGGGTCCAGGTGGTAGACAACACCGTCTTAGGTTGGGATCCCAACCGAGTTTGGTAAGTAGTTTGCCAAGATCGTTCATCATCATATTGTTTTTGTGTTCGTTTATTAATCTAAGTGTTTTAACCTCGTAGGTATGCTTCCATTGCCTTTCCTCACAGGCATGAGGCTCTACACTCCAACGAGTGCTCTCGTTCCCTTACTTCAATGCACAACCTCCCCGAAGGCCTTGCCCTTCAGACTATGAGCGAGGTGCCGAGGTATTTGTCGACCTCTCAACTGACGACTTTGGGGAGGCAGTCACCTATTGATAATGCTCGACTAGCGATGCATTATGCGAGCGAACTCTTGCTTGCTAGCCAAAGAGTGATTGATCAGGTGGTTGAGCAAGAGGAAGGTTGCCAGGAAAGGAATGCTGCCTATTTGAGGATAGCGGAGGCTCTTGACGGAGCGAAGAAGTCGGTGGAGCTCACAGAGGAGAAGGCGTCTGCGTCCTTGGCGGCTGAGCAAAAAGCCCTCGAGCAACTCAGCGAACTCCAACGTAAGTATGCCACCGTTCAGAAAAATGCTGACATTTTGATTCGCTCCAAGGAAGAGGAGTTCGCTAAGAAGCTTGCAACTAAGGATGGTGAGCTCGCCTTAACCAAAATGGAGCTCGAGCTGGAGCGAGGCTTGTGTAGGAGCACTGAGGAAGAATACTCTCTCCTCCAAAGTCAATGAGGTCGCCGAGCTACGAAATGAAACCACCTCCTCCGCGACCTTGGATGCCTTGAAAACTGAGGCCTCTGACAAAGGATTCGTCCAATGTTATGTCGAGGTGATTAGGTCTATCTGGTGGGCGCGAGCTCAAAAGGACGATGAGCTGGAGGCCGTTGTGGGCGACTTCAAGGATTGCGTTGATAAAGCAAAGATCACTGAGGGCACCGAGCTGGACATAGGGGACCTCACATAACTTGGGGTTCCTTTAGACTTCGTCCCAGCACGCTTCAAAGTCATACAAACCGTGCCAGTCCTAGTGATCAAATGTAAGAGGTTTGTGGGAACATCATGGTTGATGTGAGCGGCCTCATAGGAAATATTACTGTGATGCCAACTCTTTCACCCGAGGTCGCCACTCCATCTGCTCCGGAGGTTGCCCAGGAGGTCGTCGAGACCGAGACTCCAACTGCCCCATCTTTCGATACCCCCACTGCTCCAGAGACTTAGGGTCTTTTGTTTTCTTAGTATAGTTTTTTTCTTTGCTGTTGTTATAGTAGCTCCCCGGGCTTGTATAGCTCGCCCAGAAGGAGCTTTTTTGACTTCAAAGATGGCTAGCTAGTTGGCCGTTGTAACTAGCATTTGTCACGCCCTAAATTTCTATACATCTCATTGCAATGGAAGTCTTACTTTAATTAATAATTTGGAAAATATCTATTAGAACGTGAACTAACATGCTTGGAATAAAATTTTCTTTTCTTTTAAAAACCTTTAGGACTAAAAATCAGAATTTTTTCATGAATTAAACAATGAAATCCTAAACATAGGATACATGCCTTCAAATAATAAAATCCTATTTATCATGCGACTTAATTTCAATTAAATATAATTCATATGCAAACCTAACTTATTCTACTATCACGCAGCATATATAACATCAATTAAACATATATTATTATTTAAATTTTTTGTTAACAGTAGCAATATTGAAAAACTCGAAAATCATGCAGTGGGTGTATTTATCAAAAACTGGTGTGCACAAACAGCCCTCTAATTATATCCAAATCTTATTTCTTTAATACTTCTTATCTTGCCATGCTTTTAATAACTATCAAATACTTAAATAAATCATATAACATGTTTTAAAATGTTTTACTCAAGAAAGATCCTCATATCTCACATAAAAATCATATCGTAGGAAGTTAAAGAACTAAAAACAAACCCTAGACTTCTACTATGAATAAATTATGAAATTAGGCTAACATACATAATATTTTAATTACTCCAAAGACATCAAGTAAAAATAAGACAATTAATCATGTGATCATTTCTAAACTCATAAATTCATACATTCAAAGATTTCATACTTTCAGCATAATTTCAGCAGTGCGTCATCAACGAAATAAATCAATTAAAAATACTTAAGCTACTGGAAAAATTCCACAAAAATTCATATTGGTTATTGACTACATTTAATATTTATCTATAATTTTTACCAAATTTTATCCGTAACTAATTTTAATAAAAATTTGCGAGATTCGGGAATCTCAACAAACTGCCACATATTTTTCAAAAATTTATAACTAATTCGTTCTAACTCCAAATAATATGATTCAAGATGCGTTGGAAAACTAATTTAAAATTGTAACCGAATATCAAAGATGATTCACGACACCAATGAGTCACGAAACAGTATAGCCCTCAAAACTTACTGGAAAGGCAGAAAACATCAAATCCTAAACATGCAAATTATTAAAACTTATATTTATAAATTTCATAAAATTTCCGTTAAATATATATATCTAGCATGCGTCCTAAATCTACAAAACTCATCACATAAATTCACATAGGAAAATCCAATAAAATTCATATAACCAAAGGAAAACCTAATTTAATTAATTACGTGTTCAAGCACTAAATAAAATCATAAGGCTTAAATCAAGTCTAATCTTTCAAGAAAATAATCAAGAAAATACCGAAATTAAACAATCTTGCAAAACAAATTAAACAAATAAACTTAATATCTCAAATATTGTCCTTTATCTTATTGATCATTGCCTCACATCCACCCGCCTCCATCACTTGCCATCACGCCATTTACTTAACATAATCTGAAAAATATTAATTCGGTGAAAGGGGTGAGTAATCATAAAATAATCACTCAGTGGGGATGTTAGTTCGAAATCTAAATGTAAAGGACATGCATACATGAAAACATACCAATCCTCTTTAATCTGTGATACGGCTTTAATGTATCTAATCTGTGATACGGCTTTAACATATCTAATCTGTAATACGGTTTTAATGTATCTAATCTGTGATACGGCTTTAAAGTATCTAATCTTTGATACGACTTTAACGTATCTATCTTTATACAACATAAGAGTATCCCTCTTTAGCATATAAACACATAAACACATCAACAAAACATTTAAAAATCGAACCATAAATACCACTTTTCACTGTTAAATCCCCAACTTTGCTTTCTTTGAAAAAGAGATGATGTGTGTACGTCCGACCTTGCTAAAACCTTGCTTTGAATCCTCTACTCTTCTTTCTCAAACACTTCTTTCGAAACTTATTCTCTCTCTCTCTCTCTACTATTCTCGAAAATCAATAGCTTATGGGGGTAGGGTGGCTGCCGAAAATATGAATGAAGAAGGGGGTCTTTGATCCTCTATTTATAGGATGAAAAATTGATGGGCTGGCCGAAAAATAGATTGGAAAAAGATCTTGGCCCATAAATCAAATCTTGGGAAAATCTTGGATCAAATTTTGAGAAATATCTTGGATTAAATCTTGAAGAATATCTTAAGTCCTCAATACAAAATAATATATCTTAATCAACTCTAATCTTCTTGATATTAAATCCTTAAATGTCCTCAATTTTTCGAAAATAATAATAATCCCAAAAGATCCTTTTCTTGATTCAAATTCTCATAATAAAATCTAATCCCAAAAGATTCATTCATAATTTCTTGATCTAAATCTTTAATCACATATCCTAGTCAAGATCCCATATAAATTCATTATTATCTCTAAAATAACAAACTCATTAAAATTACTTCTATACCCTTAATAAATTGGTAGTTAATAAATCCTAATTTTCTTAACCCAATTTGAATTATAACACTTAATAAGCAATCCAATTAAATCCTCTTAATCCTTATTAAATTAAATACTTAATTGGATCATATCTTAATTTGGCTTTCTAACTTTTAATTCACATACTAAAGCCCAAAATAAACTATCAAGAACTTAATTTTAATTCACGAATACTCAAATCAACTTTACTAACTTAATCATCAGAAAATTAATACTTAAAGCTCGTGAAAAACTTAAAGAACTAAAACACAATATTTAATCCTACGCGCAACTTAACTTTTAAACCTCAAATGAAGACTTATAAACTATAACTTGAATCTATTTATGCTGGGTGTTACTAACCACCCACCTTAAAATAATTTCGTCCTCGAAATTGCATATATACTTCCTACGATATTTAAAATACTATGTTTTCGCTGCGCTACTCTGATATAACCTCAAAGTCTTAATTTCCATTATCCTCGATTTGTTTAAACCTTACTCTACTTTTCCTCAAAACTTTTAAATATGTCTTACTAGGCATTCATACTTATAAAGAATCTAAAACATATCTTCCTAGGCCGTCGTACAAGCACAACATTTTAAAACTTGCATAACATTTCTTGAAAAGAACTTTTAAAAGACTTTTTAAAATCACTTCTTACCACCCATGTGGCCTTTCATAACTTTCATAAAATACCTTTCATGACCTTGTCATGCCTCATAAATCATAAATCATGCCTTTGAAATCATAAACTTGATCTTTTAAAAACGTAAAAACCTTAGGGCTCGGAGATTGCTGCGGTGGCGGTGGTGGATGGAGATTTCTCTTTTTATTAAAATTTTCATGAAAGTAAAACGTTGCATATAATCACGTAGAGCACATATAAATAGTTTATTTTGACAATTCTACAAGAACGTAGACCTGCCCTGATACCATATTATCACGCCCTAAATTTCTATACATCTCATTGCAACGGAAGTCTTACTTTAATTAATAATTTGGAAAATATCTTTTAGAACATGAACTAACATGTTTGGAATAAAATTTTCTTTTCTTTTAAAATTCTTTAGGACTAAAAATCAGAATGTTTTCATGAATTAAACAATGAAATCATAAAGATAGGATACATGCCTTCAAATAATAAAATCCTATTTATCATGCAACTTTATTTCAATTAAATATAATTCATATGCAAACCTAACTTATTCTACTATCATGCAGCATATATAACAACAATTAAACATATATTATCATTTAAAAATCTCGTTAAAAGTAGACATATTGAAAATCTCGAAAATCATGCAGTGGGTGTATTTATCAAAAACTGGTGTGCACAAACAGCCCTCTAATTATTTCAAAATCTTATTTCTTTTATACTTCTTGTCTTGTCATGCATTTCATAACTACCAAATACTTAAATAAATCATATAACACGTTTTAAAACGTTTTACTCAAGAAAGATCCTCATATCTCACATAAAAATCATATTGTAGGAAGTTAAAGAACTAAAAACAAACCCTAGACTTCTACTATGAATAAATTCATGAAATTAGGCTAACATACATAATATTTTAATTACTCCAAAGACATCAAGTAACAATAAGACAATTAATCATGCGATCATTTCTAAACTCACAAATTCATACATTAAAAGATTTCATACTTTCAGCATAATTTTAACAGTGCGTCATCAACGAAATAAATAAATTAAAAATACTTAAGCAACTGGAAAATTCCACAAAGATTCATATCGGACGCCTTGGTGTAGGCCAAAGCTCACCCGGTGTATGGGGCGGGCTCCTCCACCACCTTGGCTTTTTCGGTCCGTTCCCGGTGTTGGCGGGCTTGGGCTGAGCTCACCTCCTGCTCGGTGGGGAGAGTGTTGTACTCCCCCCGGGTCTGGGTGCCCTGAGTGGGCCTAACTTGCTCCCGGGCCTCGGCTGGAGCTCGCCTAGGTACTAGGGCGAGCTCGTCGTTCTGCCTCTGCTGCAACCTCTGCAAAGTTGCAATGGTGCGCTGGAGCTCGTCGGGGTTATTAGCTAGGTCCTTCAGGGCAGGGCTCAACTCTTCCTGGGTCACCACAACTCGCGGAGCTGCAGTGCTTTTCTGGGAAGGTCGGCGCGAGGTCTCCACCACTTGGCACGAGGTCTCCACTTCGGCCTGGTCCTGGTCGCCCCCCTTCGACTTTTCGGCGGTTGCGGAGGTCTGTCCCTTACCCATTTTTGGGTTTTGGAGGGGGTAACTTGCAGCAGGTTGCCGAGGTAGCTGGGGTAGGTCGCCGAGCTCGCCGAGGTTGCGGTCTCCGGCCAGGTTGGTTTTTGTTCTAGTTTTCGTCTAGCCTCGCGTGAGACGAATTATTTAAAAGTTGGTTTATTCGTGTACACACGCGCGTTTGAAAACTTTTTCCGGGCAGAATTTGGGAAATTCAGAAATTTAGGTTTTCGTCAAAAAATCTGGGTTTTCGTTCGAAGGAATGAATATATGTGTGTATCTTCAAGTGTTCTTGAGTTTTATCAAGAACACCTTCAAATCTTGAAATCTTCAAACAAACCCTAACTTTTTGTTCTTGAAAAAATTTTAATTTTTCAGATTGACCCTCCTTCTAGCGCCAAATTGTTGATAGAATTTGCTAATTGTGTTTGTTATGTGGCTAGTTATGTCGGATTAATTCTACCAAACAATAATCGAAGGGTTTCATGTTATTGGATATAGTATAGAGAGAGGAATGAGAGCTTAGAGATAGAAAGTATTGTGTAGGAAATGTATTAATTCTGTTGAATTGTGTAATAGTTACAAGAGAGCTTCCGGTGTTGACGAAGGTTCCACACCTTCGTCTTAATCCCTCACACTGCTCCCTATACCATGCCTCGTCCTACTACCATGCCTTAAACTAGATGGGCCTCGTTAAAAACCTCGCCGTAAACCACCCTTGTGGATAAACCGGACGGAAGGAAAAAGAGTGCAACCATCGGGATCTAGCAGGCTACAGGACGAGCTCTTAGGCGAGCTCAGGGGCGGACTCCTGGGCGAGCCCCATTACCTTGTGCCATTTCTGATGGCTGTACGATGACGGACCCCGGCGAGGCCCCCCTCTGGACATGGGCGAACTCCCTGACGGGCTCCTGAGCGAGCTCTTGGGTTGTATGGCGGTGGGCTTGGTTACGGCCTCATCGGCTGCGGGCGAGCTCCTCTGCCAACCTTCTCTCTTGAGTACGCCTTAGTACCCTGGCGAGCTACTTACCCTTGGATGGCTCGTCCATCAACATTTTCCCCCCAGCTCGCCTACATCATGATTCATTCAATGTGTGGGTGAGCTGACCTGCAAGATCATGGGCGAGCTCTTGTGAGGCGGTTCGAGTGCCGACGTGGGGCGGGATTAGAGGTTTCGTGCATGCCTTTCCAGGCATCGTTTCCCGGGCCAATTATGATGACTTTTCAAATTCTTTGCAAATAGGCCCCTGTACTCTTTGGATATTTGATCTCGCCCAGAGCCTATTAATATGGGCGACTCAATTCATTTCTCACTTTTGCTTCCTCACTTTTCCGAACGATTTTCTGGCGCCCAATTTCTTCGCAACCGACGGACTTTCGAGTGCTCCCCAAGGTAGAAATCCTTTTCTTTCTTGTTCTTAGCTTTCGTTCTTCCTTCCCTTCAATCTTTTCGGGGGGTTTTGCATATTTTCTGATCGTCCCCCGGCTACTCTGACGACTGTTGCATCTGCTCGGACTGTTCAAAAATGGTATAGAAAATGCCCACCCTCGCTAACCCCATCATGTCAAGCCAATTCACAAGCCGGACCCCTCCGAACCAGAATTTGGGGAAAAGACCAATGACTGATGATCGGCCAGTTCCCCAAATAACCCCCGTGGTGATCACCTCGGGATCTGGGGTGAGCTCCGTAGCTCGCCCGAGTAGCCGCGAGGTCCTCGGCGAGGTCCGCGCTGATTTGGGGGAGAGAGCTACCAATTCTGGAGACGACGATGCCCCAAGTTTCTGTGAGCTTCGGGAGGACCTCGCCCGAACCACCGATGACGCGGCCATCCACGAAGTGGAGGCCGCCGAGGTCCCAGAGGAGGTCGCCGAGAGTGCCAACCAAGCAAGCGATCTTGTCCGTGAGCTCGACGAGGAAGAGGACGAGGGTGAGGTGGAGATCACTCACGAGTATCTTCGCATCATTGATTTCCCATTTCCCCGGTTGCCGGAGTACCAGTTCCCCGCCGAGGTCATCTACAACTTCAACTGGGTGGAATATGTGAGGGCGTATGCGGCGAGCTTCCCGCTGCCCGAGCGGGACCTCTTCAATGCCGCCAATAAATCCGATCTCAAGGCGAGTGAGGTCGTGAGTACCATCAGCGAACATGCCCTACCTACGATCCGTAAGAAATTTCTCATCCCTGTGGACGTCTTCATGTATGCCCTCGGGAAGAAAGAGCGTGCCGACCTCCCTCCTCCGGGGTTAACCGCCATCAACATTCACACCCTGAAGGCCGGGCTCACACTACCGCTGCACCCCATCATTGGGTGGTTCCTGGCGGACAACAAATTTTGCCATCACGCAGCTCACCCCGAATGCCTGGAGTAACTTATTGGCGATGCTGACCGTCTTTGGGCTCGAGGGTTACGAGAATCGACTAACCCCGGTGGAGCTCGGTGAGCTATTTAATATGACTGCGCAGGTGAACGATGGCAAGGGTTATTACTACCTGAGGGCCCGTCCCAATGAGAAAATTCTGGGAATTCTTCCCTGGAAGATCCGCGACTGGAAAGAACAGTTTTTCTTCATCGGCGGCGACTGGCGGGCTTCGGAAGGGCAAGGGGGACGTATCCCTACTTTCGAGGCATACGGAGAAGCCAGCTGTAGGTAGCATAATTCGGTGTGCGTGGGTTGGATTAGATTTACTAATCTAATCTCTTATTTTTTGCAGGCCTGAAATACCACAAGTTGAGCCGGGGGAGGCCCGACGTTTCTATTGGTTTCGACCTTGTGCGGGCTATCTGTTGCTTACGGGAGCAGAAAGATCATGGGATCACTTGTGTCAGCACCATTATCGGAGGCTAGCCACCCATCTTGTTTTCCAAGGTTTAACTCTCAAAATTTCTAAGTTATGGTAGCTCGCCGATGAAGCTCGCCGGCTTGCTAATGATCCTTAGTGGATTTTTGCAGGTGAAGACCTCACTGCCGACCTCCCACCTATCGACATCCCTGAAGCTTACCATTTCCTAGCTCGGTAATTACAAATGGGCAAGCCTCGACCAAACCGAGCTGGCGTTCCATCTGGGCCGGTGTTGGATGCGACTAAGAAGGCGGAGGTCGCCAAGGGTGCGGGCAAGGCTGGGGGCTCCAGCTCGCAGAGGACCTCGACCTCTCAGCCAGACAAAGAGAAGGTCGTCCCAAACAAGAAAGGCTCGGGGCGAGGTTCGGTATCTGACCGGGGCTCACAACCTCCGCCTCCGCCTCCGCCGCCCAAGCGAACCCTCTACCGTACGGATGGCTCTCGGGTGAGCAAGGATGAAGCCCGCACCCACAAGCGATCTCGGGTTGGTCTCTGGGATGAGGATATCGAGCAACGTGACCGAGGTGGTTCGGAGTTGACTCAAGGAGGGTCAGGGCGAGCTCTCGTTCCCCACTCTACTCACGCACCTCTAACTCCTCAGAGTGCGCCCCCGCCGTCTCCCTACGGGGTCCCTATCCAGGATGACACCCTACTTGGGCTCAACCCTGATAGGTTCGGGTAAGAGGCCGAGCTTCTCTTTGAAGTTGGAAGTCATTTAGCTTGTGTTGCTATTTTTGTGATTTTTGCTAACATTTTTTACTCCTGCAGGTATTTCCCAGCCGAGTTCCCGCACCGGCCCGAGTCCCTTCACACCGCGGAGAGGTGCAAAGCCTTGGCATCTCCGAGGGACCATCCTGAGGGGGCACCTCGCCGGATCTTCACCGAGGCCCCCAAATACCTCTCCGCATCAGAGCTCGCGATGATCGAGAGGCAGAAGCCCACCGACAAGGCGAGGTTGGCGATGCACTATGCTTGTGCAGCTATGGCGGCCGCCCACCTCGTCACCGATGAGATCACCACTGCTGACAAAGCTCGCCATGATGCGAAAAAGCTGCTAAACAAGGTCGGGGATGAGTGGAAGAAGGCCATTGAGGACCTCGCTGGGATGGAGGCCAAGGCGAAGGCCTCGCTGGTGGCGGAGCAAAAGGTTCTAAAGGGCCTGGAGAAGGCTCAGGCTGACTTGAGTCTCCAGAGAGTCGAACTTGAAGAAGCTCACCAGAAGCTCGCCGCCAGAGAAGAGGAGCTCGCCCGGGCCCGGGACGAGGTAAAAATCCTCCGGGAACAGAGTCAGAGAAACTCGGCGGAGTGTTCCAAACTTCGAGGGGAGGTCGCCGCCAAGGCTCTGGAGATTGCCGAGCTCCGGAGTCGATCAGAGATATCCTCCTCCTCCGAGGCCTTAGAGCTAGCGAAGATGGTCGCCACAGACGTCGGCTATGTCCTCTGCTTCGCCGAAGTTATCCGCTCCTTTCAATGGGCGCGGATAAATAATGAGAGTGAGTGGGAGGCTTTAGTGGGCGAGTTCTATGATTTCCTGGCGAAGGCCAAAATCCCTGAGGGTACAGAGCTCAACATTGGGGACCTCGCCGGCTACGGGATTAACCTTGATGTGGCCCGGGAGAAGTACAACATTATCCAGACCTTCGAGGTCCTGACCGCCGAGGCCACCGATGAGGTCACCGGGGAGGAGGATGCCAATGAGGAGGAGATTGTTGGGGAGGAGGGGCGGACGCCTCTCACTGTTGAGCAACTCCAGGAGGCTGTGGGGGATGCGACATTGGACACCAGTGAGTTTGACACTAGTGGGCTCACTGGCAACATCACCTCGCTCTCCGAGCTCGCCATTCCCGCCGGCCAGGTCGTTCATACCCCTGCCGAGGTGCCTGCTACCCCCGCTGCTCCCAACTCTTAGATTAGCTTTTTCAGTAGTTTGCTGAGTTACGGAGCTCGCCCAGAAGGAGCTCCGTTTTGTAGTTTTTTATTTTCGTTCAAGTAGTTAGAGCTCGCCGAGCTTTGTATAGCTTGCCCAGAAGGAGCATACTTTTGTACTTCAAAGACGGCCAGCTGGTCGGCCTTTGTGGCCAGCACCACTCCGAACACTTAGAAATTTTCAAGTATTTTTGCCTTGAAAATTTCCTAAGTGTCTTTTGAATATAATTCGAGCCATTTTTTGTCTAACACTTTGTACTTCCATTTTTGCGCTTTACGTCATAATTTCTACTCGCTCGTTCGTGTATTTTGGGTACTTAATTGTTCGTCTTACTCTACTTTGAGAAGTGAATCGTTCATTTTATGCCACTTAAGACTACGAATCGTACCTCCATTTTGATAGTACATATTCTTCGTCTTACACCACTTAGGGCCGCGAATCGCTCGTCTTAAACCACTTGGGGTTGCGAGTCGTACTTTGTTTAATTCACGCTGGGCAGTTGGGTTTCAAGAACCTTGCCTTAGACGTTTTTCGTCTTTATCACGAATTTTTCTAACTTGAGGCAGGTGGTGCTTGGTGACCCTTTAGGAAGGGTACCTTCACGACCTTGGGCACTTCGGCCTTTGCCTATGAGCATTTTGATTACAACATTTTGGACCTTGGCCCTTGCGCATTACGAACTTTTGGGCACTCGGCGAGCTGGGACTGGCGAGCTCCTTTGGGCAGTGAGCAACCTGGTGTAGCTCGCATAGTTGGCGAGCTACGCAGGTCCAAACACTTGGCAAATTTTCTAACTAATTTTCTGACTTCACAAATTTTTCTAACTTTTCATAGCAACGTAATTTACACCGGTTGCTATCAACACTTCTGATCCGAACCTTTGACTAGTCTATTACAGAATTCTAGTCTATTGGTAGAACTTTTTCATCTGTGCCGCACTCCAGGTATATGACGAGGCGTTGCCTTCTGCATCTTCGAGGTCGTAGGTACCGTTTGGCCAGGATACGGTAACCTGGAACGGTCCTTCCCATTTCGACCAGAACACACCTGGTGGGGCCATCAATTTCTTTTTCAGCACTAGGTCCCCGACTTTGAACTTTCGATCGTGGACCTGGGAATTTTAGTTCTTTTCAGCTCTAAGCTTGTAGGTGGCGTTCTTCATTTCTGACGAAGCTCTGGTCTCTTCGATTAGATCTTTCTCTACTGCCAAGGCTTCGTCATTCTTTTCTTCGTCATATCCTACCACCTTCCAAGTCTTGTTCTGGACTTCGACCGGGACTACGGCCTCAGTTCTGAAGGCTAGGGCAAATGGGGTCTCTCCGGTGCTAGCCCGGTATGATGTTCTGTAAGACCATAGGACCTCCAAAAGTTCATCTGCCCAGCTCCTTTTCTTATCTTCGAGGCGGAGCTTCAGTATGTGTTTCAGAATTTTTTTCACCGCCTCGACCTGGCCGTTCGACTGTGGATGGTACGGAGTCGAGTAGTGCTTCTTGATGTTCCATGAACTGCAGAAGTGTCTCAACTTTTGACCGTCGAACTGCCTTCCATTATCTGTGATGATTGACTGCGGAAGTCCGAACCTGCAGATCAGGTTCTTCCATATGAAGCCGATCATTCTTTCTTGCGTTATTGTTGTGAGTGCTTCAGCCTCAACCCACTTAGTGTAGTAGTCTACTGCTACAACAGCAAACTTTACACCGCCTCTACCAGGTGGAAATGGGCCGATCAAGTCGATACCCCATTTCGTGAAAGGCCATGGGCTGAAAACCAACCTCAGCTGGTTGGCTGGGGAGTGGATGTTTGGTGTGAAAAGTTGACACTTTCGGCACCTTCGTGCGAAGCCAATGACATCTTTGCTAAGAGTGGGCCAGTAGTATCCCTGCCTGATCATCTTATATGCCAATGCTTGCCCCCCAGCGTGACTCCCACAAATTCCTTCGTGGATTTCTTCTAACACCTCGGACCCCTATTTTTTGGTTAGGCACTTGAGTAGGGGTAGCGAGAATCCACATTTGAAGAGTTGGCCATCCAGCAGTGTATATCTGGAAGCTTGCTTTACTAGCCGGCTAGCATCCCAGGCATCCACGGGGGTTGTTCCGTCTTTTAAGTATTTTAGGATTGGAGTGCACCAATCTTCACCATCTTCACTGTCCTCCTTCCCCCACTCGAGGTCTGGTATACTTTGTAATTGGACGTCGAGGAGTTTTTCAGCGTGGTGATTACAACCTCCATGAATTCGGCCTCGCCGTTACTGGTAGCTAGCCTGGCTAGGGCATCTGCTTGTGTGTTTTCTAGCCGCGGTATCTGGTTGAAGTAGACCTGCGTAAACATCGAGATTAGATGCACGACTATCTTTTGGTAGGTCATCATCTGCTGATCTTTTGCCTCATATTCCCCCAGGACTTGGGATATTATTAGCTGGGAATCTCCGAAAACTTTAAGATTGGTTGCCCCCACAGCTAATGATAGCCTAAGTCCAACTATCAAAGCTTCATACTCCGCCTCATTGTTGGTTGCACGAAAGTCGAACCGGATTGCGGAGGTGAAAACTTATCTGTCCGGGCTTATCAGGACTACGCCGGCGCCCGCTGCTACGCTGGTTGATGATCCGTCAATGTAGAGATGCCACGGAGCTATACGCCCCCTCATCGGATCTTGTGGGAAAGTTAGCTCGATAATGAAGTCGGCGAGCATTTGTCCCTTGATCGCTGTTCGGGGTGAGTAGATTATACCGTACTGGTTGGTCTCTAGTGACCATTTCAGCAGGCGTCCGGCGGTGTCTGGGCGATGTAGTATTTGACGTAGTGGGAACGTCGTCAGCACTTCTATCGGGTGGTCAAAGAAGTGAGGCCTCAATTTTCTAACACTCATCACCAGTGCATAAGCCAGCTTCTCTGTTGGGGTGTATCGTAACTCAGCTTCGTGTAGGACTTGGCTTACATAGTACACTGGTAGGTGTGTTTTCGCCTCTTCTCGGACCAGGACGGAGCTGATGGCCACCTCCGACGCGGCTAGGTATAGATACAGCTTCTCTCCAGGTATCGACTTTGACAGGACCTGCGTATCTACCAGGTATGTTTTGATGTCTTCGAACGCTCGCTGGCATTCACTTGTCCACACGAAGTGGTTTTTGAGGTGGAGCTTGTTTGCTTTGGCCGCCTCTTTGTACCTTAGCGTGTTTGCTTTGATTGCTTTGAAGAACAGACAGTTTCGGTCACCGGACCTGGAGATGAATCTGTTCAGAGCTGCCATGCACCCAGTCTTTGAATTTTCTGTACGGAGTCGGGGGTGCCCATCTCGATTATACATTGGACCTGCATCGGGTTGACCTCTATTCCACGCTGGCTCACCAGGTGACCTAGGAACTTTCCAGAGTGTACGCTGAAGCTGGTTTTCTTGGGGTTTAACTTCATATTGTAGTGGCGCAGTATGTTGAAAGTCTGTTTTAGGTGGTCCTCCTTTCTCAGACTCTTGACAACTATGTCATCTAAGTATACCTCCATGGATTCGCCAATGTCTTGGTCGAACATTTTATTCACCAACCTTTGGTAGGTGGCCCCGGCGTTGATGAGTCCGAACGGCATCCTTTCCCAGCAATACATATTCTTGTTGGTATAGAACGCCGTATGTTCCTGGTCATCTGGGTGTAAAGCTATCTGGTGATAGCCCGCGAAAGCATCCATGAATGTCATCATTTCATGGCCTGCGGTGCTATCTACCAGCTGGTCAATGTGAGGTAGTGGGAAGTTGTCCTTCGGGCATGCTTTGTTCAGGTCTGTGAAGTCGATGCAGAGCCTCCATGTCCCGTTGTGTTTCTTCACCAGGACAAGGTTCGCGACCCACTGCGGACACAAAACTTCTTTGATCAGCTAGGTTCCAGGTACGACTCAAAATCACCTAAGGCATCTAAGGTGGATTTGAAGAGGATATTGGTGAAAGCGCCGGTGTCCACAAGGAGCCTGTGAACTCGGACATTCATGATGTTGGCGGTTATCACCAACGAATCATTGTGGGGTGTCAGTACCCCTTCCAGGTCCGCCGAGGAGAATTTCAGCTCATCAGTGAGTTGCTCAACGGTCCCGGAGCTGGAGCTACCTTCCTTGACCTGGTTTATGGCCCGAATCTCGGCCTTCCTTTTTCTCTTGGACACGAAGGATCCCCCGTCTTTGAGACCTCCGGCAGCTCCGATCTCCTCCTCGAGAACCAAGAGCTCTTGGGTGGGCTCCATGTTTTACTGAGGTTGGGGAGCTCCCCTTCGTCTGTTCTGAGGTCTGAACTAGCTCGCGTCCTCCTCCTCATCATCTGAGGCCTCCCTCCTGTCGAACCTTGGCCTCTTAGTTGGGGCCTTCTACTCGAAATCGGCCAGCTTCCCATCCTCATAGAATTTTCAGAGCTGTTTGAGGAGGTCTCTGCACTCGCTGGTGAAGTGGCCGATGGCCTGGTGGTAGGTGAAGTATTTATTGGGGTTGAGCCTCGTGCGGTCCTGGCGGATCCGCCTCGGCTCCTCCAGCAGGACCTTATCTTTGACAGCTGTGAAGATGTGGTCGACGGAGACGGTGAGGACCTGGTTGAGCTTCTCCTTGAACTCGTCCCCGTCGCCAAAGGCCTTCTCATTGTAAATGCTCGGACATATGAGGTGCATCTCCTTCCAGAGGTCGGTGCCCTTCCTGAACCCGGCCATCACCGCGATGACCTTGGTGTCCTTGCTCACTGGCTCGCCCTCCAGTAGTATTTTATCGAACCTCTCCAGGTACTGCTGGTCGGTCTCGTTCTCGCCTTGGTGGATGTTGGTGAGACGGTGTTTCTGGGTAAGGTAGGACCCGAACCCAGAGAAGTGGGCCAAGATCTCCCGCGAGAGTTGGCCAAATGAGCAGATTGACCCCAGGGCGAGCGACTAGAACCAGCGATGGGCTCGGTCCCCTAAGGTCAGTGGGAAATTCCGGCACTGGGTGGAGTCGGTGGCACCGACCAAGATCATGAAGTCCGCATACTTGGCCAAGTGGACCTTCGGGTCGGACTCGCCCTCGTATGCAGATACCATCGGGAATTGAATTTTCTTCTGGACCGGTGCTCGGAGGATGGCAGGTGCCAATGGGGATGTGGGGAGAGTGGTGGCATCAGGTCCGCCAGACTTGGCAGCTACTTGGGCTTGTAGCATTTCGACGGCTTTTTTCAGTGAGGCTAGCTCGTCATCTCGGGTCACCTCCGGCGGAGGTTGCTCGAAGGTCACGCATCTCGTGGATGCACGTTCCCAAGGCACCTCACTCTGGGGTGACCTCTCAGTGACGGGCTGGAATTGACGTTTGCCATGGGGGCCCAACCTGTTGGTGGCGGGCCTTCTCAATCGGTCGTGGGCGGACCTGCGCAGCTGCAGGTCTGAGTCTCCCCCGTGGGACGTGACCGGGGCGGCCGTTCGTTCATTTTCTCCGTACCTAGACCCCAGTCTGCCTTGGAGGAGCTCCCTCATCGTTGATTGGTGGGTGCCGGATGCCTCGGTGTAGGACAAAGCTCGCCCGGTGTATGGGGCGGGCTCCTCCACCACCTTAGTTTTTCCGGTCCGTTCCCGGTGTTGGCGGGCTTGGGCTGAGCTCGCCTCCTACTCGGTGGGGAGAGTGTTGTGCTACCCCCGGGTCTGGGTGCTCTGAGTGGGCCTCGCCTGCTCCCGTGCCTCGGCAGGAGCTCCCCTAGGTACTAGGGCGAGCTCGTCGTTCTGCCTCTGCTGCAACCTCTGCAAAGTTACAATGGTGCGCTGGAGCTCGTCGGGGTTATTGGCCAGGTCCCCCAGGGCAGGGCTCAAGTCTTACTGGGTCACCACAACTCGCGGAGGTCGCGGAGCTGCAGTGCTTTTCTAAGGAGGTCGGTGCGAGGTCTCCACTTCGACCAGGTCCTGGTCGCCCCCCTTCGACTTTCCGGCGGTTGCGGAGGTCTGTCCCTTAGCCATTTTTGGGTTTTGGAGGGGGTAACTTGCAGCAGGTCGCCGAGGTAGCTGGGGTAGGTCGCCGAGCTCGCCGAGGTCACGGTCTCCGGCCAGGTTAGTTTTTGTTCGAGTTTTCGTCTAGCCTCGCGTGAGATGAATTATTCGAAAGCCAGTTTATTCGTGTACACGCGCGCGTTTGAAAACTTTTTCCGGGCAGAATTTGGGAAATCCGGAAATTTAGGTTTTCGTCCAGAAATCTGGGTTTTCGTTCGAAGGAATGAATATGTGTGTGTATCTTCTAGTGTTCTTGAGTTTTATCAAGAGTACCTTCAAATCTTCAAATCTTCAAACAAACCCTAACTTTTTGTTCTTGAAAAAATTTTAATTTTTCAGATTGACCCTCCTTCTAACGCCAAATTGTTGATAGAATTTGCTAATCGTGTTTATTATGTGGCTAGTTATGTAGGATTAATTCTACCAAACAATAATTGAAGGGTTTCGTGTTCTTAGATATAGTATAGAGAGAGGAATGAGAGCTTAGAGAGAGAAAGTATTGTGTAGGAAATGTATTAATTGTGTTGAATTGTGTAATAGTTACAAGAGAGCTCTTATTTATAGGTGTGCGAGAGTGAGGTAGCACCTTACGAGCCTATTTGGCTTCCGGTGTTGACGAAGGTTCCACACCTTCATCTTAATCCCTCACACTGCTCCCTATACCGTGCCTCGTCCTACTACCATGCCTTAGAATAGATTGGCCTCGTCAAAAACCTCACCGTAAACCACCCTTATAGATAAACTAGACGGAGGAAAAAAGAGTGCAACCATCGGGATCTAGCAAGCTACGGGACGAGCTCTTAGGCGAGCTCAAGGGTGGACTCCTGGGCGAGCCCCATTGCCTTGTGCCATTTCTGATGGCTGTACGATGACGGACCCCGGCGAGGTCCCCCCTCTGGACATGGGCGAACTCCCTGACGGGCTCCTGAGCTAGCTCTTGTGTTGTATGGCGGTGGGCTTGGTTACGGCCTCATCGGCTGCGGGCGAGCTCCTCTGCCGACCTTCGCTCTTGAGTACACCTTAGTACCCTGGCGAGCTGTTCGTCCATCAACAGTATCTAATATGTGATACGGCTTTAACGTATCTAATCTGTGATACGGCTTTAACTTATCTATCTTTGATACTACATAAGAGTATCCCTCTTTAGCATATAAACACATAAACACATCAACAAAACATTTAAAAATTGAACCATAAATACCACTTTTCACCGTTAAATCCCCACTTTTGCTTTCTTTGAAAAAGAGATGATGTGTGTACGTCCAGCCTTGCTAAAACCTTGCGTTGAATCCTCTACTCTTCTTCGTCAAACATTTATTTCAAAACTTATTCTCTCTCTCTCTACTATTCCCAAAAATTAATAGCTTATGGGGGTAGGGTGGCTGTCGAAAATATGAATGAAGAAGGGGGTCTTTGATCCTCTATTTATAGGATGAAAAATTGATGGGCTAGCTAAAAAAATAGATTGGAAAAAGATCTTGGCCTATAAATCAAATCTTGGGAAAATCTTGGATCAAATCTTAAGAAATATCTTGGAACAAATCTTGAAGAATATCTTAAGTCCTCAATACAAAATAATATATCTTAATCAACTCTAATCTTCTTGATATTAAATCCTCAAATGTCCTCAATTTTTCAAAAATAATAATAATCGCAAAAAGATCCTTTTCTTGATTCGAATCCACATAATAAAATCTAATCCCAAAAGATTTATTCCTAATTTCTTGATCTAAATCTTTAATCACATATCCTAGTCAAGATCCCATATAAATTCATTATTATCTCTAAAATAACAAACTCACTAAAATTACTTCTATACCCTTAATAAATTGGTACTTAAGTAATGCGCAAGGACCAAGGTCCCAAACATTGTAATCGAAATGCTCGTAGGCAAAGGCCAAAGTGCCCAAGGTCGCGAAGGTACCCTTCTTAAAGGGTTGCCAAGCACCAACTGCCATAAGTTAGAAAAATTCGCGATAAAGATAAAAAAATGTCTAAGGCAAGGTTCGTGAAACCCAACTGCCCAACGTGAATTGAACAAAGTACAACTCGCAACCCTAAGTGGTTTAAGACGAGCGATTCACGGCCCTAAGTGGCATAAGACGAAGAACATGTACTATTAAAATGGAGGTACGATTCGTAGTCTTAAGTGACGTAAAATGAACGATTCGCTTCTCAAAGTATAGTAAGACGAACAAACGAGCACCCGAAATATGTGAACGAGCTAATTAAAATCATGAGGTAAAGCGCAAAAACAAAAGTAAAGAGAGTTACACAAAAAATGGCTCGATTTCTATTCAAAAGATACTTAAGAAATTTTTAAGTTAAAAATACTTGAAAAATTCCTAAGTATACGAAATGGCGTTGGCCACAAAGGCCGACCAGCTGGCCATCTTTGAAGTACAAAAGAAGCTCCTTCTAGGAGAGCTATACATAAGCCCGGTGAGCTCTAACTAATTGAACGAAAACAAAAACTACAAAAAAAACTCCTTCTAGGCGAGCTCGGCAGCCCGGCGAGCTACTGTGACTAAGCTAAGAATCAAAAGGCAAGAAGCTAGTCTATGAAAGCAAAGAAAAAACCTAAGTGTCGGGAGCAACGGGGCCAGCAGGCACATCGGCAGAGACCTCGGCAAGGGTAGGGGTGACCTGGCCAGCTGGGAGGGAGAGCTCAGAGAGCGAGGTGATATTGCCCGTGAGCCAGCTTGTGTCGAACTCACTAGTGTCCAGCGTCGCGTCCCCACAAGCTTCCTGAAGTTGAGTGATAGTTGGGGGTGTTTGCTCCTCCTCGATGGCGACGTTATTCCCCCCGGCGAGCTCCAGTTCCGGTACTGAGACGGTTTTAATGATCTTAAAATAGGCCGGGACAAAGTCAAGGGGAATGCCGAGCTCCGGAAGATCACCGATGTCAAGCTCGGTCTCGTCAGGGAAGGGAACCAGACCCAGACAGTCCTTGAAATCTTTCACCACGGCGGCGACCTCGTCACCCTTGTGGGCCCTGGCCCACCAAATGGTCCTAAGGACCTCGGCATAACATTGGACGAATCCTTTGTCAGAGGCCTCGGCCCTTACGGCTGTCAGATCCGCCGAGGTGGAGGAGGCATTGTTGCGAAGCTCGGCGACCTCATTTACCTTGGTCGAAAGCTCCTCCCTCAGTTTCGAGCACTCCTCATCGGTGGTCTTGAAAAGGCCCCTCTCTAAGTCAAGCTCCCTCCGGACCATGGCGAGCTTGCCATCCTTGTCGGCCAGTTTCTGGGCGAACTCCTCATCCTTTGCCTTAACGAGGGCATCAGTATTTTGCTGGACCACGGTAAGTTTTCTTTGGAGCTCGCCTAGCTGCTTGAAGGCGCTCTTCTAGACAGCTAAGGATGCGGCGGCCTTCTTCTCGGCGAGCTTCGCCAGCTTTTTGGCCTTGTCCGCGGACTCCGCCATCTTGATCAGGCTCTCATTCTTTTCCTGCCGAGCTGCCTCTTGCTCAGTGGCGACGTCGATTACCTTCTGATTAGCCAGGAGGAGCCCACTGGCATAATGCATCGAGAGCCTCGCATTCTCGATCAGAGTTTGCTCCTCGACGGTCACCAGTTGGGGGTTCGACCAGTAGCGAGGGACCTCGCTGACTGTGTTCCGAGGAAGGCCGGGTGGGAGGCTCCTCATAGACGTCAGGGAGCGAGATCACTCGTACGAATGCAGGACCTCATGCCTGTGAGGATAGGCGATGGAGGCGTAGCTGTGAGGTCATGAAACTTTGGGATCAGTAGAAAATTTGAAAAAGTGCTAAGACACGAAATTAAGAAGGCGAGCTACTTACTGAACTCGCTTGGGGTCCCAACCAAGAATGGTGTCATCCACCATTTGGACCCCAAAGGGCGACTAAGTGGGTGGTGACCTCCGAATGGGCTCAATAGCCAAGGGAGCGTCAGAGTGGGCCGAGCCACCTTGGGCCGACCTCGTGTCAGCTCGCTCAGTCGGCTTGATTCCCTCATCGTGAGAAGAGGAGCGGACCCTCTTCCGAGCTTGGCCTTTGTCGCCACGGCCAGAAATTCTCTTGGTAGGATAGGGAGCTCGCTCTGGAGTGGAGGAACCTCGCCCACCGCCCCTGTGTGTCTGGGCGACCTGAGATACCTTGGTGGCCGCAGGATTTTTTGCCGAGACCTTCGTCGCCCCTTTCTGGGTTCCAGAGCCCCCAGCATCGCCCTTCTGCGCAGCGAGCTCTGCCTTTTTTCTCGCCTCGAGGGCGAGCGCAGAGGGTAGGGTCAGGCGGTTTGGGCGAGGTGGAGCCATTGCGAGCCGGCTAGTCAGAATGTGGTAGGCCTCAGGGATCTCGACGATGGGAAAGGTGACGAAACTACCACCTGCAAAAACCGAAATAATCTAGGTTAGCAACCGAGCGAACTACACGCCATAGAGGGCGAGCTCTTGTAAGTTCGAGGACCTGGAAGCTCGGGACCTTGAAGGGCGAGGTGATGAGGCATGGTGTGAAGCCCGGCAAGTCGGAGGCAATGATGTTTGGTCAGATGAGCGACATCCCTATCTTTCTCACTCCTCAAATAGCAAATAGCCCGCACCAAATCAAACTCAACCGACACCTCGGGCTTGCCCCGACTGGACTTGTGACGCTTCAAAGCTGCAAAAAGAAAAGAGATTAGATTAGTACATCTAATCTAACTCACGCACACCAAAATGGACGACCTACTGCTGGCTTCCCCATATCCCTCGGGGGTAGGGATGCGGCCACCTCGCCCGGAATAGGTATCCGAAGCTCGCCAGTCTCCACTTATAAAGAAGAATTGCTCCTTCCAGTCATGGACTTTGCTCGGCAATATCCCGATAAACTTCTCTCCCGGGCGAGCTTTCAGGTAGTAGTACCCTATGCCGTCCTTCATTTGCTTGGTCACGACGAAGAGCTCGCCAGGTCCGCCGAGGTCACCCGGTTCTCGTAACCTTCCAGCCCGAAGACGGACAAAATGGCGAGGAGGTTGCTCCACGCATTCGGCGTCAGCTGTGTGATCGCCAAGTTATTGTCGAGGAGGAATTGGCCGATAATTGGGTGCAAGGGCAATGTGAGCCCGGCCTCGAGGGCGTGTATGTTCATGGCAGTCAATCCGACAGGAGGCGAATCGGCCCGCTCGTTCTTCTCAGGGGCATACATGAAAATATCGAGCGGGATGCGAAACTTCTTACGTATGTTGGGGAGGGAGTACTCATTGATGATACTCACGACCTCGCTGGCTTTGTAATCAGATACGGCGACCTCCTCTAAGTCGAGAGGGAGTGCCCGATCCGGACGGGGGAAGCTCGCCGTGTGCTCGGCGATATACTCATCCCAATCGAAGGGGTGAACAACCTCGTCGGCGACCTGGTGCTCAACAAGCTGGGGCTCCGGGAAACCAATGGAGCGAAGGTACTCGACGGTTATGTCACTGAGGTCGTCGACGGACTCATTCGGCCCAGCGACCTCCTCACCAACCTCGGCAGCCCCTACCGGAGTCTCGGCGACCTCCTCGTCTTCTACCGGGGCCTCGTTGGAGGTCGGCTCATAAGTATGCCAGAGCTCGCTAAGGTAGGACTCCTCGCTTCGCTCAGAGGGAGTGACCCTCTCTCCCACATTGACTCGAACCCTCTCAAGGGGCTCACCGGAGCCAGGGCGAGCTACGGAGGTCACCTCCGAGCTAGAGCCAATCATTATCAAGGTGGTAAGAGGTATCGGTTCGTCTCCAGTCATGGGGCTTTTCTCGGGGTTGCAATTCGACATGGTTCGGCTTAAGGATTGATCCGACATGGTTTAGGCGAGGTCCGAAAGGTTCCAAATAAGTCCAAAGGTCCCAGTCGCCAGAGTTACGGTACAAAGAGTCGGGAGTGGCAAAAAATCACCAGAAATGTTCAAGGTTTCCGGAGATTTGGAGAAATGTGAATAAGAAACAAAGAAAAGGTTTGCAAAAGAAAAGAAGAAATGAAAAAAACTCAGATTCTACCTTCAAGAGCCTTCGAAAACCCGTCGGATGCAAGAAAAATGATCGCCGGAAGAAAGCTCGGGAGAATCGAAAATGCAAAGGTGAGGAATGAGGATGATTCCTCATATTTATAGACTTTGGGCGAGGACAAATATCCGGAAAGTACGAGTACCGATTTGCAAAAATTTGAAAGTATCGCAATAATGGGCGCGGGAATTGGGGCCTAAAAAGGCGTGCACGATGCCTCGAATCCCGCCCACATCGGCACGTGAACTGCCGTAACAGAGCTCGGCATTTGTCGAAGGTCAGCTCGCCAGTACTCGAGTCTCCGTCCATAGAGACAAACCAGTTCGCCCACATATTAGAAGTATCATGATGTGGGCGAGTTGGGGGGCAAATGTTGATAAGGCAAGCTAACCTACGATTAAGGCCCAGGAGGTCGCCAGCTCGCAGGAGAGCCAAGCTACCAGCCCTGACCGGAGCCAACACGAAGGAGCTCGGCGAGGTAGGCAAGGACCTTGCCCAAGCTCCAGTAGGCCAAGGCCGAAGGATTGGGGCACCAAGAGGAGAGGAAGCCACGGGCGAGTTACCCCTCTCAAGAGGGAGCTCTCCCTCAAGGGGACTGTGCCGAGGTCCTCCACTGCGTCGCATTCCGGAAAATCACACAAGGCAGAGGAGCTCGCCCAGCTTAAGGGCCCGGTTAGCGGGTGCACAAATAGAACATGTATATGTAGTAGAATGAGGCATTGTAAAGGGAGCATTGTGAGGGATTAAGACGAAGGTTACAGACCTTCGTCAACACCGGAAGCCATATAGGCTCGCAAGGTGCTACCTCACACTTGCACACCTATAAATAAGACTTCTCTTGTACTATTACGAAGGAAATTCAATCATATTACACATTTACTTTCTCTCTCTAATTTCCCACTTTCTCTCTCTATATTGTTCTCAAGAACACAAAACCCCCACAAATTATCAAGATTATTGTTTGGTAGAATTAATACGATTATTATAGCCACATAAAACATTCGATTAGTAAATTCTATCAACATGTATAGTTGAGGCATTTTAAATCTTCTAAGTTAAAATAAAAAAAATGAAAGAATAAAAATGATTACATAGAATTGGTGAAATTTCATGCTTAAATTGTAAATGCATTTTGGATGAGGAATTTTATAAATTAAATGACAAGGGGGATAAATAAAAAAAGAACACAATAATTATACATGACAAATTAGTGTGGTATGAAAAATGTAATTAAATTTGTTACTCGTATGATCAATAATGTTTTATAGAAATCGTTGCGTTGTGAATAATGTATATCAATTTATATGAAGTGTAATTACAGAATTGTATGAGCCATACTAGTAAACATAGTAAAGATTGATGTGGGATTTATATATATATATGGTGTTAACACATGTGTATTTGACATGGAAAATATGTTTGCTGTATGATTTGAATTGATGGAAAAAATGGAACTGTAAATTATATTAATTAATACGAAGGGTAAACTAATTGGTAGGATTAGGAAAAACACTAATGTGAATGATCTAAGTTGGAGAGAGTTGGTGTAATAACCCGTCCGTTTAATATATATTTTATCCTTCCTACAAATTTTATTTATATATTTTATTTTATTTTGTTTTGTTCCTATTTCTTTAAATTTTATTATTTGTCTCTTACGTGTTACTATGTGATCTAAATTAATACCATATTGTAAAAAATAATAATAATAATAATAAAATATTTATATATATATATATATATATAATTTATTGTTTAGGGGCTATTAATAAAATAGGAAATATGACTAAACGAACATACTATTATCGCGTGAAGGATAAGGGAGTGAGTCAGCCGAGAATAGTACTAGCACAGTTAAAAAACAAAAAGGAAAATAATAAATATATAACAATAATAGTAATAATATATATATAAATAATCTACAATTTAATTTATTAATTAATCTACATTATAATAATAGAAATTAGTTGTAGATAACAAAATAAACCTTGAAATAAAATATTATGTATAGTATACTTAAATGAGTAAAGTACATTGTTAATGAAATAATCGACGTGCGTGCTTAAGGAAGTAATTAACCAAGTTCGGATCGGCGTGTCCAAGAGAATTGATCAAGCTCGAAGAAAGAATCAGATCGAAGAACGATCTGACGAGTCAATAGTTGTTAAGCTGGTGACGAGTCAGCAGCTTCTAGTGAAGCAGACTGCTGATCAGCAGCTTATGATGAAGCAGGCTGGTGACGATCCAGCAGCTTGTATTTCCTATATAATGTAACCGAATTCATACAAATAAAGGATACGAAATTTTTACCCTAACGAAGTTCTGCTCGAACGATGAGCCTACATAAATGACCTACCTGTTTACTCATAAAATTTCGCATAATTGTCTATTTCAGCATATTGTTGGTGTAATCGATGTTATTATAGCCACATAATCGTCATTACGAAAATTACATCAACAGTTTGGCGCTAGAAGAAGGGTCCCGAACCTCCGATTTTGAAAGAACGTTCGAAGATTTGTTGGTTGGGGTGGTGTTGCATGTTAACGGCGATGGAGAAATCAAGAAATGATTTGCGAAGTATACAATCAAGCCGAGCAAGCTACATATACAAACAATCGTGGCCGGAGGTGCGGTAAGATTACAAAAAAAAAAAAAGAAACTGAAGTCGTTGCCGGCGAGATGCTGATAAAGATGGTCCGTAATGCTGATTTGAGGAGGAGTTGATAATATATGAAAAAAAAATTGTATCTTTGTTCACATGAATTATCCTTGTCCGCGTGAATTTTACCAACTTCCGGCCACAAGCTGTCATCGCCCAAATTCAGTGAAGAACGAGATCAATTGCCGGAACACGGAGGCCATCTCGTTATTATTACCCGATAGCCACCTTCGCACCGACACCTATCACCATAACACCAATACCTCTGACTATGCAAGACAACCGACCTTCGTCGCAGGAAAGGGTTAGATGGGTACGTGGCAGGCTGCGGAAGTTTGGCGGACGTGTGGCAAGTTGCCGGTTTATCAGAGATAAATATGGCATCACCTTTTGACCGATTCAAAGTCGGTGAGTCGGTTTCATTGATCACCGGAGTTAAAAGCTGGTCTCCTCCCTCACCTGTTCGCCGCTGGCTACAACGGGCTCCTCGCCAAAGGGGGGCTGGTCGCCGGCACAGCTGCTCGCCGCGAAAGCTGTTCGCCGGCATCACACACACGGCCTGTTCGCCGCCTGGAGGACCTGCTTGCCACGCGCGCTGTTCGCCAGCACAGTTGCTCGCTCCCCACCTGTTCGTCGGCCATGAAACAAGTTGTTCGCCTCAAGTATATTGGAGGCTGTTCGTCCAAAAGGGAAGAAAGAGTTGTTCGCCGGAGTTCGCGTGCCTACCTGGTCGCCTCGTCCATTACCTGTTCGCCGCATCGCCTACGGGATTGTTCGCCGCAACACCTGTTCGCCGCAACGGGCTGCTCGCTGTAGAAGGCTGCTCGCTGAAGGGGTTGCTCACCTAGGAGTCACAAGGGGTTGTTCGCCTATTTCATTTTCGACAGAGGATTGGTCGCCCATTGCCGGACTTCAAAGCCTGTTCGCCGATGCAATTGTTCGCTACCAGCTGAAGTTGCTCGCCAACGACAGCTGCTCGCTGCGAGATGTTTGCCCGTGGGAATTTAAGCCAGGGGCTGTTCGCCGACAGGATGCTCGCCGCTGCTGTGTTGCTCGCCTAAATGAGCTGCTCGCTGAAAGTTCGTCTGTTCGCGCATTGGCTGCGCACACTAAGGATTAGTCGCGAGACGGACTGTTCGCCCAAAACGTGAGAAAAATCACAGGCGCATTGGAATAATTGATCCAACTACAATAAATTGCAGCGGGATATTTTCGATCATGCTGCCGCAAGCCTTAGCCTGCTGTCGTGATTGCTCACAGAGAAATGTGACCTATGCATTAAGGAGAAGCACCATGGAAACCATCTGTTATAAGATTAAAAAATATTAATGGTTGGTTGCTTAAGTAGTGGGAATATTATAAAAGCAAACCTGCCAACCCACTACAAATTGCAATTTAACCAGGTCAATGAAAGAAAGGAAAAACGTTGCTGAAGGAATATAAGCATTATGCCAGGAGCTTCAATTTGGGCCAATCTGCATGCTTGAGCCCAATATTAAATTAAATCCAATTAATTTGACCCATCTCAAATAAATTAGTCTTACAAGATGGAAATTAATTATTTGCAAAATTAAATTCAAGGAATAAAAATTACTTCTTCAAGTAATTAAATTTCCTGTGGAAATAATTGTTTTTAAACAATTAAATTCTAGAGGAAAAATTGCTTCTTAAAGCAATTAAATTCTAGAGGAATAAATTGTTTCTTAAAACAATTAAATTCCCAGCGGAAACAATTATTTCTTAGAACAATTAAATTTCCAGAGCAAAAATTGCTTCCTAAAGCAATTAAAGTCCAGAAGAACAGAATTGCTTACTAAAGCAATTTATTCAAGTGACGGAGCAAGACAAGAAGAATTGCTTACTAAAGCAATTAAATTCAAGAAGTGAAGTCCTTGAAACGAAGAGTAATCACAGTCCAAGAAGTGCAGAAAATTGGCAACCTTGAAGATCAATTCCAGTTGCATGTCGAAGAATATATTTGCTTGCCAAGAAATTATCGATATATTTCCAGAAGAATTGTCAATCATCCTTGAAGATCTTCGCTCGCAACTGGAAGAATTTAAAAAAAAAAATTAGTGGACCTGCGAAGAATTACACTAGTTGATCACCTGTTTGCCTGAAGAAATCCTTGAAGCTGTTCGCTTGAAGGAGACTCAGTTGTTCGCCTCCTTCGGAAGAAATTAAACTAGCTGCTCGCCGCCTGCTCACTACTACTGTATAAAATTTCCAACGTCAAATGGAGCTGGCACAATAAAGGGCGATCAAAAGAAAGCCAGAGAATGTTTACTTCAGAATGCCCCATCGGTCACTTATATACACATGATTGAAAGTCCTCCCCCATATACCGAACTGGAACCTGAGACATTGAGTGCTTCCCAAGTTGAAGCGGAACCAATGGAGGTTGATAATCCAGTTTACGTACCAGAGAGTGTACCTAATCCTATTGTACAAGTCCTAGGGAAATCAGAGCCTGAAAGGCATCTCGAGGGCGAATGCCCAGACGAATGCCTACTCAGCCAAGATTTCGAACCTAGGCTCGACTGTGAACCGATGGAGATAGAAGACGAACTGAACACGGATGGATCTATTTTAAATCCGAGGTGGAAAGAAAAGCGAAAGCGAGCTACACCGATGGAAGAATTAACATCTGTCCAAGCCTGAACTCTTCATCGGGTCCGAATTGCCAGAACCATTCAGATCAAGAATGATCACTTTCTTGAAGAACAATCTAGACGTTTTTGCATGGTCTCATTCAGATATGACGGGCATTTCAACTAAACATGTCTGTCATCGACTCAACATTGATCTAACACGCCAACCCATTCGCTAGAATGCCCGCTCACCTGCTCGCCCGCCCATCTGCTCGCCTGCTCGTGAAATATCTCAACCTCGTGTAATATCCTATGAAAGAAATAATAATCATCCAACTCAGAGAGCACCCGCATCCGAGCAATAAACGGCGATACGTTGTGCTACAACAAATAGGCAATAGTTGGAGAACACTGATGTTCCGGCTACCCAAAATACTACAGCAACAACAACAGCAACAAAGAACAGCAGGTCCATCTGAGATACAACCTGAACCAGAACCTGTCTATGAACGAATTTTTCAGCGTCAACCAGAAAATGAAGCTGATAGCGAGCAAAGGAGGAGACAGGTCAAGGGCTACGTTGACCAGAAATGGAAAGATTAGGCCCTGAAGATGCTCAAAAAGCCACCAAGATTTCTACGAAGTCACACCCAGGCGAAAGAGTGTCCGACTCCGCTCGCTTCAAGCTAGAGGAACGGCCTCCACCTCCTAGCGGAGAGACTTCAGATGAAATCTTGCTGTCTATGAAGAAAAAGGCAATTGAAGACCTACAGGCCGAAGAGTCTTTACTCCAGGAGGATTATTCAACCTTACAAATCCCATTGTCACCAGTGCCGCCATCAATTCTTTTGGCACAGATCCAGCTGAAGATCCAGTACCTGGCAACAAACCTACATGAAGGAAGTCCAGATCCAAAGCATCGTGCTTCACTCAAAAGCATCGACTGGCGAACCTTATTCCAGAAGAAGTGCCCAGAGCTCCAGATCAGAAGCTCTGACCCATATTTCTCAAGTAGATGGAGACGAGTAAATGCAGTTGAAGAACACGGAGGAATCAACACACAACTCATCATGGAAGGACATTACAGAACAACGACCCATGCAAGGCAGATCAAGACAACGAATAGCAGAGAAGCTAGATCCTCACAAAGGAAATCGGCCACAACGAACATCTGGAGTATCTATTCAGAGTGAAAGACTGCGTGAATCCTCTCGCTTAAGATAATTGGATCATGAACAATTTCACGAGAAAAGATCCTCTAAAGATGAAAAGAGCAATCGAAAACTTATAAGCAAAGTTATCAACTCATTCAGGGAACAATATAAGCTCATAATCACCAACATCGCCTCAATTTCCTATTATCCCAAAAGCATCCATTCAAGAAGAAGTCCAACATCAGACGATAAAGCTGAACGAGTGAGAATCAGACTCCAAACAATTGCAACGCCCTGATCTGGGAAAATAAAAAAATGAAAGGATATAAGATGGGTCAATCAAAATGTCAAGAAAGAAAAATGACATATGAGCACTACTTATCGGACCTGAACCTGAAGACAATGTGGGCTGGAGATCAGATTCCCTCAACATACTGATCCAATGATATCAATGGAAGCATCAGACGCAACTTAATGCAAATGTTGGCAACATTCCTATTGAAGCAAATACTACATCAACCGGACATTGCAAGACGCTTGTTGAAATAGTCACTAGAGGTTAGCCAATATGGAATAACCTACGCACCCCAAACAACGATCAAGGGACAAATGCTTGCCGATTTCATCGTCGAGCTAACTTTCCCACAAGATCCGACGAGGGGGCGTAAAGTCCCATAGCACCTCTACATAGACGAATCATCAACAAGCAAAATAACAGGAGCTTGTGATAGACAAGTCTTCACTTTGGCAATCAGATTCGACTTCACAGCTACAACAGCAAAACCGAATATGAAGCATTGGCAGTCGGACTTAAGTTATCATTATCTGTTGGGGCAACTAAACTTCAAATTTTTGGAGATTCCCAGCTAATAATATTCCAAGTCCGACCAAACACACAATTATTCCTCCCATGGGGTGTTACACATGCAGACACATTGGCCCGACAGCGGAAAAGCAGAGCTGACACAAAACTACAAGAACCCTCGACGTTTGATTACAAAATAAATCAAACTTCGAGTAGGGGGCAGGAAAAGGATAACCAGCGGATCAGACGCACATAGGAAGAGGACAACCAGCGGATCAGACGCACAACATCCCAGGAAGAGGATAACCAGCGGATCAGACGCACATAGGAAGAGGACAACCAGCAGATCAGACGCACAACATCCCAGGAAGAGGAATACGACCGGATCGAACACTCAACGTCCCAATCAGACAACTCTACGATGTTATCAATAGCAAGGGACTCCGAGCTGTTCCTTGAGAGATCAAAAGCTTTATGAATCCCAACAAATACTACACATATCATCAGAATATCAACTACAACACTGACGAATTCCGAGACTTGTTGCGGCAAAAGCAAAGATTTCACGAAGACGGAGAATTATCAGAGTCAATGGAAAAAATCCTCAGCGAGAAGGCCACAAATCGCCTAATCCATCAACTCTGATACCGAAGGAGTTTTCATAACATATATACATCTCGTACAAAAGGGCGAAACTCTGAGTTTGTCCTTTTGTACAAGATAAGTGCAAAAATAATATGCCCTAACAACGTGTGAAATTCTTGTGCTGCAGAATCATCCAAAATGTTCCTTGAAAGTTCTCCCAAATGTACTGAACTGAGACCCAAGATATTGGCTGCTTCACAAGCTGAAGTATACCCAATGGAGCACGAAAGTCCAAAATATGTACAAGGGGGCGAACATAATCAAGAAACAACCATTCAAGTCGAACGACCGAACAAGTGTCTTCTCAGCCAAAATTTCGAACCCAGATTGATGGCAAATCAAGAAGCGCATGCCTTCCAGCAAGATGATTGAGCACGCAAAGATATTATGCGTATCATCATAATATCTAATACTACACCAGCAAGTGCATGGAACTGCAAGCCTACCTCAAATATTCCTTTCAAAGGACTAGCAGCTATCACACTTCGTGAAGAAAACTCCAACTATATCCAGCGATCATTCACAACACAAGCTGCCAGCACCTCAACACAAAAGATATACGCTGATTCCATAAAAAATATCCGGCACAGACAAACAATTTGGAAGAACTGGCACATACTGGAAGATATATCCATCTCGAGGAAAGTAGCCTTCATTAACATTATTACGACGAAGGCCTTGATCTCAATATAAACCAGAGCGACGTCGACACTTCCTAAAGCATTAAGGAAGAGAGGTCACAGATATATCACTAGGTAAAATTCTCGAGGCATCTGCCCAGGAGAGAGAATTGCCCCCACCAGATGTCCACGAGCAATTATTCATGCGATTATTCCGTCTTTATAGGCAATGATATCTAGCCTATATTGACGATGCCGCCCATATAGGCGATGCACCTCCCAGAGGCATGATAATTCTGCCTGTATAGATGATGCGCCTTCTTGAAGCAATAATTCTTCTTGAAAGCATGATAATTCTGCCTTTATAGGCGAAGACTCAAGTATTCCGTCTTTATTCATGATGTCCATTCCGTCATATTGACGATGCCGCCTACATAGGCGATGCGCCTCCCAGAGGCATGATTCTGCCTGTATAGGCGATGCATCTTCTTGAAGCAATAATCCTTCTTGAAGGAGAATATACTATTCTTTATCAACAATGCAGGTTGACAATACCCCGGAACATTTCAAATCATTCAACTCCTGATCATATGTCACAATCAACAGTTGAATGGGGGGCAGGAAGGAAGCAAGCAGGAATCAATGTTGATAAAGAATAGCGGCACCAACAGAAATGCCACCATCTATCCTCTGTTGCTTTGATTTTCTCGGTGGATTTATTCGAGCAACAGATGCAACAGCAGGAGCAACCGGGCCAGACGCAGGCACAGGTGGTGCCGAGATTTGAGCTCCTCTCTTCTTTCGTAACACCACTATTTTAGACGGCAGGGTCCATCTGGCGTTTGTTCAGTCCGGTATCAAGAGCCATTACTCTCTGACAGAAAGTATTGAATTATGGAGGAATGGAAACTGTAACGCCTTGATCTACAACGAGAAAATAATAAATTACCAGGAGACAGGTAGATCAAAGATAATGAATAGGTATGCGAGCGCGAAACCATTGATACCCCAATATTATACGTGGGGCAGACCCTGACACATAAAATCATCAAGAAGCAAAAAGTTTATATTCATACTGATCACAAGCATCGGGCAAAGGAAGCCTTGGCCAAATTGATAAAGAGCCGTTAGCTGGTGGTCTGACTCAAGCAGGCAGGTGAAGATCAGGATGCTCACGATGTGCATTTTGTTTCAGAACAGATTATGAATGCTATAGACGGTCTTTTGTTGAGAAGTTCGCAGTCTAACTGAAATTGCCTAACTAATAAGTGGCTAAAGAGGGCCGAAATGCGCTCCAGTCAGAGCCCTGGCTCTGCTGGTCGAGCACGCTCTTCGTGCAGAGATAAAATGGCATTGTACGATGCCTGTATGTCCAACACTAGAGAGAGCACAAGTATGCCAACGCTCTTCTTTGGGTAATGGCGTTAAAACACCTAATCACTCACGAATAAGAACCGAGCGTGAGAACCCCGAAAGACCACTCACAGAGGGACTTGAGTGTGCATCCGAGGCCCCTCCGAAGGACGTCACGTACGATCCGGAGGATAGCAGAGTGGATGTACCCGGTAATACCAGGATGGCATTTCATGTCCACCCGAGGGACACGGTTACGCTCCCCAGGATGAAGTGAACAATTCCTGATGACCTATTTCCGCGCGAGTGTCTTATTCGTCTCGTGCCCAGAAAGAGGCAAAGCGAAACGAATTAAAGACCCAATAGACGCAAAAGGCGATATATAACGGTAGACATAAATGGCATTTCATTAGAGTTCATTAAAACAAAAACATCAAGAGCATCCTGATCGGAAGAATAAAAGAAGCCACAAAAGGAGGCAAAACTGACGTCTACAATACTTCAGACACCAGGCAAACAGTACAAGAATGCTAAAGCGAACAAGCCTAAACAATTGGGGGCACATTCACCAGCGGCAGGAGTAATCCATCCTTCAACCAGAGTGAATGATGACATCTCAGCTGGCTAAATCTCATCCATCAGTATGAAAGAAGCAGGGCCCAATACTACAACAAAAGTCGCAAAGCAACCAAGCGGAAGAGCTCGCCAAGAAATCATACATTGAATATTCCAGCAAAACACGAAGAGTCTCCAGAAAGATCGAAAAGCTGCAAACTATTTTTTCAAATGCATCTACTTGCAGGTATAAAGAAACACAGGAAGTTAATGCTCATTCAACCCGCACGAATGGAGCAATGAACGCAGGCATTCAAAATAACCTACGGGTATTGGAAGGATTGCACGGTACTCTTTTTTCCCTACGACCGGTTTATCCACAAGGGTGGTTTACGGCTAGGTTTTTAATGAGGTCTGTAACGTCCTTCTATGTATTCGTTACACGGTTATAGAATCCTGCAAAGCCACATCTGATGCATCTATGCATAAATACAAGGAAATACAAGCACAAAGAAGTCAACAAAGCGGAAGACAGATCAATTCAAAGCTCAATCTACTTCCTTGCACTTGAGAAATCTTGCGAAGATCCAAATAGCCTGATGCTCGTTATTCATCCAATAATTCAAACAAACATCATGTTAGGGGGCAACTGTTAATGAAATAATCGACGTGCGTGCTTAAGAAAGTAATTAACCAAGTCCGGATCGGCGTGTCCAAGAGAATTGATCAAGCTCGAAGAAAGAATCAGATCGAAGAACACTCTGACGAGTCAACAATTGTTAAGCTGGTGACGAGTCAGCAGCTTCTAGTGAAGCAGGCTGCTGATCAGCAGCTTATGATGAAGTAGGCTGGTGACGATCCAGCAGCTTGTATTTCCTATATAATGTAACTGAATTCATACGAATAAAGGATACAAAATTTTTACCCTAACAAAGTTCTGCTCGAACGACGAGCTTACATAAACGACCTACCTGCTTACTCATAAAACTTCGCATAATTATCTATTTCAGCATATTGTTGTTGTAATCGATGTTATTATAGCCACATAATCGTCATTACGAAAATTACATCAACATACATGTCATGAATCGTCATTAAAAAAAAAGAATATATATAAAATGCAAGTTGAGATATTTGTTACTGTACCGGATGAACCTCATCCACAATAATCAATTGAGTTACTTATTTAAACAAAAAAGTAAATTAAGAAATTTATATCCTCTTATAAATAATGTAGTTCTCAGTACTGTCTTCACTCTCTCTCTCTCTAAATTGGTCTCCCCTGAAACGTATCCTTCTTAGAATCCTTGTCCTTTCTTTTCATTCCGGAAACCAGAGAGGAAACGCCCCTTTTCTCTCCTCACAACATCAATTATCTCTTCGTTTCACTAATCGATGTTTTCCTCCCCTGCGCGAGCACCGCCACTATCTCACACCTATCGGTTCTCGGTTAGTCCACATTTCAAGCTCTGAACCCATTTGTCTTTTTTATGGATTTAATTAAGGAACTCACGTTTTTTTCTTCTCTCCAAAATTATTCTCGACGTCGTCAGGCTGCCAAAAATTTCCCAGCAGCCCAATAAACGACACCGTTAGGCTGCTCGATCGTCGCTACAAAAATCAAAACTTTTGTAAGATCGCTAAACTCCCCTACCTCCTGTAAATGGAAAAGGGTGAAATTATTGAATGTGTGTGTGTATACTGATAATAGTGTTGAAATTTATTGTTGAGAATGATGTTATAACCTCTTGTTAAAATTTTGAACGAAACTCTATGTTTTCCTATCTTCTTCTCCTCTTTTCCTTACTGTTGGAATTGAATTTTTTTTTATACGTTTCATTTATTTGTTGGCCGAAGTCTTTTTTTTTATTGAATTGTTCTAATTTTCAATTCATTTCTGAGGAATTTAAAAAAAATAATAATAATAATTTTCCTCTTCTACTGTCATTCAAAAAAAGTGTAATACAAGAGAAAATTTACCGACTCACAAATAAATGGGGCTGTAGTTGAATGACTCAAAAATTAATAACAAGGTTGTCCAACTTGTCTTGAGATGGGCCAGTTAACAATGATGTGATTAAACCCATTTATGCGAATTTAACGACTCAAAATTTTTACCAATAATATAATATAAATATTGCCATAAATTTTTTTATAAAAAAAAGGGGGAAGAAGTGAAAAATATTAAATTCAGTTTACAAAAAAAAATTCTCTCCAATTTTTATTTTTTCTTTTTTTTGTTGGACACACTTATAGATAATTAGAGCGAGAGAGATGGGATTCGAAACTTATATGATAAGTCTTGAGATAATGATTTAATTTTAAATTAACACTATGCCAGAAACAAGCTAAGACAATGGTTTTTCCCCGTTGTCGTAGGTGATTTTTCCCCGTTGTTGATCGACTTGTTGTTGTAGCTCCAGACATTTGACAATGGGGAAAAACCGTTGTCATAACTATTTAAGACAACGGTGAATAACCGTTGTCTTAACTATTAATAACCATTGTTGAAGTTCAAAGAAGATGATTTAGGTCCATTGTTGTAGAATGAAGAACCGTTGTTATAACTACTTTAGACAACGGTTTGAAACCGTTGTTATAAGTTATAAAACCCGTTGTTGAAGTTCAACGAAAATGGTTTAGGTCCGTTGTTGTAGAATGAATAACCGTTGTTATAACTAATTTAGACAACAGTTTAGAACCGTTGTTATAAGTTATAAAACCCGTTGTTGAAGTTCAAAGAAAATGGTTTAGGTCCGTTGTTGTAGAATGAAGAATCGTTGTTATAACCACTTTAGACAACGATGTTTAACCGTTGTTATAAGTTATATAACCCGTTGTTGAAGTTCAAAGAAAATGGTTTAGGTCCGTTGTTGTAGAATGAAGAACCGTTGTTATAACTACTTTAGACAACGGGTTATTCGGCTGGTTGTTGTATGTTTATTCCTGTTGTCGTAGATTATTAATACTAATAATTTTTCTTAAATACAACCATAAAAAACAACATTAATGTAATTTTATAATACAAAAACTAATTACAATTACTCAATTTGTAAATTATTCAAAAAAAGTAATAAAAATCTGAAGTAGTATTTAACTTCAATAACATGTCCCAAATTAAAAAAATAATTTTTAGCTTCCATCTTCCAACAGCTTAGTCATCTTCTCATCTTCCATCTTCCATCTTCCCATTCGAACTGAATTTGCATTACCTCTCTTTTAATAAGACCTGAATGAAATTAATTAGCAGTAGATGTTGTTGTTAAAAAATGAGTAATAAGACCTTAAAGACATGAGGAATAATTATAGGAATTTTTCTGCGTACAAGACACACTTGCAGCACTAGTAGTACTTTTAAAATATAGAAAAATTTTGAAACAAAGAAACCATCAATTTGTAAAAAAATTAGAAAAAAAAATCACTTATGCACATCAGATTAATCTAATTACATGAGCAATAAAGCCTTCTACATGATATTTATTTTATTTAAAGAAAAAAAAACATGGTCATTATCATTATTTTATTCAGATGAACAAAAATGAAGATCAAGGTGCTCAACTAAGTATAACAAGCAGGATATTTTATTTTGAAGAATTGACAAGCATGCAGCAGTTTCAATGGAGAATAATAATAACATATAAAATATACGTAAAAAATAAACAAAAAGGAGGCACCAAAATTGAAGGCAAACAATAGCCAACAATAACAAATTAATAGCTTGAATACAACATGAAGAAGAGCAGCAGATACTTCAGCTAAAATAATTTGCACAAAACCAACAAAAATAATGGAAAAATATTATTACCTAAACACACTTGTGACTAGCATCCCAACAAATATAATATTGACGGGCAATCAGACCTTGATTAATCTCCAAGTGAGTGGTTCTGTAGTAATAATGCCAAACAAACTCAAGATTGAAACAATGACTACCGACATAAAATTCTGCAAACGTGAATAGTATTCTATTAGTTCAAGAAAAAAAAATTTATGCTATCAACTAACTAAACTGTCAAAAAATACAGCAAATTTATATTTGGATAATAAGTTAAGGATGTTATATAGGAAGTAACCTGGTAGAGCATCAAAGATATTCATGTTAACTAGAATCATGCTACACGAAGAAAGACAATATGCTAGGCCAAATAACAATGCTTGATTATGTATTGAATGTACTCCTTTACTTTGCACAACTATTGCTTCACCTTTTTCTGATCTTTGTCTTTCCACGTCATTCTCATCATTATTCATAGGAGTCTTCATCCTTTAAAGATCTGAAAATGAGTGTCATAAGAAAAAATAATGACAGATCAATGTATGAAAAATAAAATTCATCTTGTCTTATGTTACAGCATAATGACAGGTTATACTGATAATGGTCTTAAGTTACAAACATGCATACTCAAAATATATGATATACATTACCTCAAGTTCAATAATCACATCCTAGGTGTCAAGACCAGAGTTCTCAGCAAGTGTTTTTGGTATTACAAGGAGTGCATTGGCGAAGGCTTCTACACCAAGTTGAGCACGCTGTTCAAAGTTTCACCAGTTTCAGATCAAAACCCAAAAAAACATAGAATAAGTTCATATAACCCATTCTAATCTACAAACACCTTTTCTAGAAAAGAGATAAAATAATTGCATGTTTAAGAACATTCGATATAGATAAAAAGTGGAAAATGATGGCACGTTCGAGAACATTCGAGATAGATAAGAGACAGAGATTTCGTGTTTAAGAAAGTTCAAGATGGATGTATGTCCTAATGTAAGGAGTCCAAAGAGGCGACCAACAGAACTGATACATTGATACACATAGACAAAAACTCTGGGACAGGGGTTAAGTTTGTTACCATTTCTTGTTATTAACTCAACCCAGACAATGCATCAACCCGACCAATTTTACACAAAAAGAGAACGATACTTCCATAATATATCTATCCTTTCTAGATGATCTTATCACCAAGGACTATAGCCATACAAGTAGAAATTGTTTAACCATCGCTAACACACAATACAATCACTCTAATACGAGAACAGAGTTTCAGTCTCACAAAATCCAACTCAGGAATAAAATCAAACAGGTGGTGTGCATCCAATAAATAATACCTTCACATGCTCCTTAAAATAAAGAAATGAAAATCATGTTTTTTTAAGTGAAGACGAGAAATGACATAGAACATCAAATTAACTTGGACTGAATGTGATGTTAAGCTAAGTGGCAGACCTCTATTAAAAAAAATAAAAAATTGAATTACCCTTCATCATCGAGAAATGTAATCAAGTTCTCCAGAATGCATCCTGCTTCACATACCAGTATACCACTAACCTATTAAGAACTGAAAGAGATATCAGGAATTCATATAAGATGAAAGGGTTAAATGTGGAATGATTAAAGAAAAAAGAAATATATATAAGAGTTGGAAAGAAAACCACATTGGGTTTTGCAAATTAAATGAGGCCTTCACATATAAAATAATAAATACCATTCTAGTACATTTTATTAGAGAGTATAAGCATTACCTTGTCAAAGGAAATGATGTTATTCATCATGCCAAGATTGATAATAACTTGAAAAGAGATAGATATAGAGGGAGGGAAGGAGATACACAATAGGTAAAAACATGAAGGAACCACAAAAATTCTAACTTCAAAAGTCAGTCACCAAAGAATACACATTTTGTCTTCCTTAAGCATGGATAATTGATGATCATATCATTACACGTTAAACTATCAACGAGGATAGGTGGACATAATTGTAAACTATCAAATGTTGGGAAGTCCCTTATGTTTTGATGACATTAAAACCAGCTGACCTTGGGAAGTCAGCTGATGTCAGATCAAATCAGCTGAGGATGGTCAGCTGAGGTGAAAGTCATCAGTTGATGTCAGGTCAGCTGAGGTCCAGGTCAGCTGATGTCTGGTAAGCTGATCAGCTGAGGATAAATCAGCTGATGTCAGATCAACTGAGGTGCAGAAATCAGACGAGGCCATATCAGCAGAGGAGCACCCAGATCAGCTGAGAAACGTTCAGGATAGCTATGACTCAACATACCAGCTGAGCCCTGAACATATCAGACGAGGACCAGCAGCAGCAGCTGAGGTCGTCTAAAGCAGTTGCATAGAAGATCTATTTACATGAAGTCAATCATGTCAAGAGGACAAGATCACAGCAACGGCTAGAAGATTTCCAGAATCATAGGCAATCAATCAAGTCAATCAGATTGAAGATCAAGCCAAAGATGGAAAGATATCAACCTGGAAATCAAGAATCAATCAATCACTCTGATTGATTGATTACATATTTATAGGGATTTCAAATCCTAGTCAACTCTAACGGCTAGTTTTTTATGCCTATAAATATGGGTACAAGAGAGAAAAATCACAACGATCCTACGCGCTATTACACTAGCAGATAGGCTACATTATTTTTCCTGTGTACAAAAACACGTTCACGCATTTATTTATTCTTTGTAAAGACTTTGTAGAAGTCGATCAGTTAGTTGCAAGTGTGCACTAACAAGAGTTGTAAAAGAGTTTTCTCTTGAAGGTTGTAAGGAAGGAAGTAAGTGAGTAAGAGAGCCCCTCAACTCCAGTTGGATTGAGGAGAGTGGATGTAGGACAGTTGGTCCGAACCACTATAAATCTCGTGTTTTTATTTGCTTTATTTTATTGCTCTAAGTTGCTGCACTAAATAAAAGGTTTTCATTAAAAAGATTAAACTAAAAACATTTCCGCACTAAGATCACTATGCACTCAGCTGATTGTAAAGTCAGTTGTTTTCAAAACAAGAAGACTCAAAGTCTTCTTTAGGGACCAACAAGTGGTATTAGAGCAGTGTGTCCAAAAGAACACAGCCTGAGAAGCTTTTGGTGGTCACCAGGGCAGATCCAAATCCTTTTTGAAAAATCCTTGTGTGTTATTTCTCCTAACACATTTTGCAGGAATCATGTCTTACAATCTTGATGTGAATTTTGAAGAGGAGATGAACAAGATTATTCAAGATTTTGAAGAATACATCTCCACTGCTGATTCACCATCATCAGAGGATTTTTGCCTCATGGCAGACACAGAAGAGGTAGAAGCTGAAACCCCCTCTGTTAGCTCATCTTGCTCTTCTACCAATTCTATGGAGTCTGAGATGCAAAAGCTGCTCTTAGATCTCCAATCCTCTCTAAGTGTCTGTGCTAAACTAGAAGAGGAGAACTCAAGGCTAAAAGCTGAAGTCTCTCAGCTGACCCTCGCAAAAGGTCAGTTGGCTGAACTATCAGCTGAACCTACTTCTTCACAGACTAAAGAGTCAGAAGACTTAAGAGTCAAATGTGAGGAATAGGAACAGTTGGCAGCTACGCTGCTGGCTGAAAATCTAGGGTTAGAAGAGGAACACAAGCTATTAAAGGCTAAGTTCGATGAACTCTTTAAACAGCATACACAGACCAAAGAAAATGAGGATCAGCTCAAGTTGAAATTAGATCAGCTGACCAATGCACATAATGCAATGTCATCTATAGCTGCTTCCTCTCAACAAGAGCATGACAAAAGAGGTGTTGGCTTCCCTAAGTCCTCTAAAGGGAAGAAAAAGGCACAGGTTCATGGAGCTGATAATAAGGAAAAAGGGAAAAATCAGATGAGGAGGGATCAGCCTGGACCATCCCAGAAGGGCAAGTCCAAGCAGATCCCTTCTCTACCCTCGGTTACATTTAAAGTACCACCCAAACCTGCAAAATCAGCTAAGGTTGTTGTCTATGAGTCATTCAAAGGCTCCAGCAGGACTTACCCTTATAATCAGATCACAAGACCTGGTGTTCTAAGACATCCTCCTAAGAGAAACCCTCTGAAGGAGATTGTCTTTGTTGATAAATATAGGAGATGGATAAGGTCTCCTAAGCCTCATTAGGATGACCTATTCCTATGGATCCCTAAAGAACTGCCTCCTGACCCTCCAGGACCCAGTAGGGTACCTATTGCCTGATTTTATTTTCAGGTACACACCAACTCAGGAGATCAGACAAAAAGCTGATATCAGATGAGAAGATGTTCAAATCAGATGAGCTGAGTGTGATGAATAGATCCAACGCAAACATCTACCCAATTAAGGGGAAAGGCCTACACTTAGGTGGAAAATCAGCTGAGATTTGTGTAAGGGGGAACATCAGATGAGATTAGGCAAGCCAGCTGAGTGGAGGAAGATCAAACTTTCCTTGGGTTTTAATATCATCAAAAAGGGGGAAATTGTTGGGAAGTCCCTTATGTTTTGATGACATTAAAACCAGCTGACCTTGGGAAGTCAGCTGGTGTCAGATCAAATCAGCTGAGGATGGTCAGCTGAGGTGAAAGTCGGTTGAGGTGAAAGTCATCAGTTGATGTCAGGTCAGCTTAGGTCCAGGTCAGCTGATGTCTGGTCAGCTGAGGATAAATCAGCTAATGTCAGATCAGCTGAGGTGCAGAAATCAGATGAGGCCATATCAGCAGAGGAGCACTCAGATCAGCTGAGAAACGTTCAGGACAGCTATGACTCAACATACCAGCTGAGCCCTGAACATATCAGACGAGGACCACCAGCAGCAGCTGAGGTCGTCTGAAGCTGTTGCATAGAAGATCTATTTACATGAAGTCAATCATGTCAAGAGGACAAGATCACAGCAACGGCTAGAAGATTTCCAGAATCATACGCAATCAATCAAGTCAATCAGATTGAAGATCAAGCCGAAGATGGAAAGATATCAACCTGGAAATCAAGAATCAATCAATCACTCTGATTGATTGATTACATATTTATAGGGATTTCAAATCCAAGTCAACTCTAACGGCTAGTTTTTATGCCTATAAATATGGGTACAAGAGAGAAAAATTACAACGATCCTACGCGCGATTACACTAGCAGATAGGCTACATTATTTTTCCTGTGTACAAAAACACGTTCACACATTTATTTATTCTTTGTAAAGACTTTGTAGAAGTCGATCAGTTAGTTACAAGTGTGCACTAACAAGAGTTGTAAAAGAGTTTTCTCTTGAAGGTTGTAAGGAAGGAAGTAAGTGAGTAAAAAAGCCCCTCAACTCCAGTTGGATTGAGGAGAGTGGATATAGGACAGTTGGTCCGAACCACTATAAATCTCGTGTTTTTATTTGCTTTATTTTATTGCTCTAACTTGCTGCACTAAATAAAAGGTTTTCATTAAAAAGATTAAACTAAAAACATTTCGCACTAAGATCACTGTGCACTCAGCTGATTGTAAAGTCAGTTGTTTTCAAAACAAGAAGACTCAAAGTCTTCTTTAGGGACCAACATCAAAGAATACACATTTTGTCTTACTTAGAATATTCATTTAAAGCACACAAATGTTCATTACAATTATATAGATCACTCCCCCCAAAGGGTAAAATAAAATAAAGAAGAAAGAGATACAAGGGAACAGAGGACGAGAAATTAAAAAATGAAATATAAACCAAGAGAATTGCTTGTTTACAATCAATGCAGGTCAAGAACATTACTAACCAAATTGAAAGTATGATATTCACTCATTACTCACAGCACACAAATCTGAAATGGTTCAATTGTACATCATCAAATATTCAAACCCCCACAAAAAATCAAAACTAGGGCATCTAGGTTTTAGATGTAGAAAAAGAAATTAGGGCTAGCTTACTTAGGGGAAGACAATTTCAGGCGGTTTGCAACACTGGATGAACACGAATCTTAAGCGCTGGACGACTCACTCAAATCACGGTGGTGGTCGACGGTAGAAGTGGATATGCACCATCGTGAACGAGATAGGTGGCTGAGATGCTACCGTCAAGAGCGGCTTGGGCTTTGCGACGGCTTCAGCGGCGGTGCTTGAGAATCGATGAGTGGCCGATTCAAGCAGTAGGTGGAGGCACGAATTGGTCGTGATTCCAGCGACTCACGGTGGATTGAAGGCGGACGACTGTGCTGAATGAAGGCGGCTGAGTGAAGCTTTTCGTATGGCGGTTGAATAGTTTCGAAACAGAGGCGGTTACGGACTTGTAATTGCGGCGGAATAGAGTCCGGCGGTTGATGTGATGGTGGTGTCTCCCCGCGGTGATGAACGATGAAGAGAGAGTTTCGAGTGAGAAGGGTTTCAGTGAGAAGTGAGAGGTTAATACTCTGTACACGAATTGAAGGGGATGAAAAAATTTCCAAGTGTTCCTTATATACCCTTTTAATTTTTACAAAAAAAAAAAAAAAATTATGACAACGGGAAAAGAAAACGGGGGATAAAACCCGTTGTCTTTCAGCGCCTTTTCAGAATTTATGCTTAAGACAACGGTCTAACTCAAAACGCGTTGTCTTTTCCCCATTGTTGTTGTAAGTCATTTTTGGCATAGTGTAATAAAAAAATTTGAAAAAAAAAATATAGTTGTTAATCAAGATTAATTATGAACAGAATCACTATTGTATATCATTTAATTATTGTATTTTGATTCCTCTAAAAATGTGATAACTCAGTTAATAATTTTTATAGGACAATTTAACGTGTAAAAATGTTGGGACTATACTTCCGAGATTAACTTCTGAAAAAAAAAATTGTGGAATGTTAAATGGAGAAAGTTTAGGAAGAAAGTTCTCCCTCAACTGGACGTGTACTATATATGTATATTAGTATAATATTTACTTATAAATATTTAAATTGACAAGCTAAAAAAAAAAAAAAAAACTAAAACTACTTCGGAGAAAATACCGACTAAGCAAAAGAAAGAAGATATATTTCTTCACATCTAGTTTACAATTTACTAAGTCAACAAAAAAAATTTAATTAATAAAAGAGAAATTATTAACAAAATTAGGATTTATTTTTTATGATTATTTAAAATAAGAAAATGAAAATCTTGACAAAAAAGAAAGAGATCCTTCTTTATAAGGATATCTGTTGATAAGCGAGCTACCCAAGGATAATCACAAGATTAATTAGCTAAGGCTAAGAAGGTCGTCAACTTGTTAGGGAGCCACGTCGTCAACATTGACTAAAGTCAACGTGGGAGAAGGTCGCCAGGAAGAGAAAGAAGCTCGCCCGGGTTCCCTATAGCCAGGTCAGATAACCAACCAGACACGAAAGAGAGAAGCTCGCGGGCGAGCTTACTCATTTGAAGGATAGCTCGCCCATACTTAAGGAGACCAAGCAAGAGTCCAACTCTACACTGCTCCGATCATACACAAGGCCTTGAAGCTCGCCTAGATCTAGAACATAGATATCAAGTGTATAAATAGAGCGTAGATGGGTAACATGATGGAGCTTTGTAAAGAAAAGCATTGTAGTGGGTAGAAAAGACAAGTGTGAAGGACACTTATCAACACCTAAAGCCAAGTAGGCTCACAAGGTGCCACCTCACACATGCAAACCTATAAATAGGTCTCCCTTGTATCTTTCTCTCTCCAAGCTTTCATAGTACAACATACATTTTCTTTCACTAGCTCTCAACTCTCTCTCTACTTTCATATTCCAGAACATAACTATAATCTTGATTATTGTTTGATAGATTCCTAAGATAAACAACCATTAAACATCCAATTAGCTAAATCTATCAACAATTTGGCGCTAGAAGGAGGGTCTGACGAACCTTTGATTCTGCAAAACCGAGAGCAAAAGTGAGAGAATTCTTTGAAGATTTGAAGGTGTTCTTGAGCTTTGACAAGAACACTTGAAGAAATACCTTAATTTCCAGTTTACGGACAAATTCCCGGATTTTGGACCAAAAATGTAACGAAAAGGCTTTTAAATGCATGCGTGTAGATGAATAAATCAAATTCTGGACAAAATTTACCATTGCTGGGAAAAGATGATCTTGACGACCTTCACCTTAAAACCGAACCATGTCTAAAGAACAAACATCTTCAACCACAAGAAGGTGGAAGGGATGTGATGGGAAGACCTCGCGCCGAGCTCCCCAGAAGAACGAGGCACCACGAGCTCCCCAGCGAGCTATCGTAGCTGTAGCCCAAGACGAATTGAACCCGGCCCTCAGGAACCTAGCCAACGATCCTGACGAGCTTCAGCGAACCATCGCTGCTCTTCAGAGACTGAAACAAAGGCAACAGGGCGACCTTGCCCATACATATAGACGAGCTCCTGTCAATGAGGTCAGGGAGCAAACAAGGCCAACTCAAGGCACCCAAACCAGGGGGCAATACAGCGACCTCCCTGATGAACAGGAGGCGAGTTCCGCCCAAGCTCACCAACATAGGGAGCGTACTGGCAAAGCAAAGGTGATGGAGAGGCCAGGTTCGTGAGACGGGCGAGCTTCAGCTTACTGCCTCCAGGAAGAGAAATCCTCTAGGGCATACTAGGGCCTAGACGTGAAGAGGAGGAACGAGTGGTGGCCCCTGCTTCATCTCGGAGGGGAAAGTCAGACCTACAGTCTCGTAGGTCCTCTCATGATCGATTAAGGAGGCCAGCTGCCGACAGACTAGGCCCGAACGGAGGACGCCAGTTCCAGCCCATCACAGATGGGCCACCCCAGAGCGAGGGACTGCGAGGACGTGCGTCCACGAGGCACACGGCCTTTGAACAGCCTCCACAGGAGGTGGCTAACGATGATGAGCTGACCACACTTAAAAAGGCCGTCGAACAGCTACAAATGCAAGTAGCTGCCAAAGTCGGCGGACCTAACGCCACCACTCTCCCCACATCTCCGTTGGCACCTGCCATCCTATAAGCACCGGTTCAGAAAAAGATCCAGTTCCCGGTGATGTCCGCATATGAAGGTGAATCTGACCCGAAGGTCCACCTGGCCAAGTATGTGGACTACATGATCTCGGTGGGTGCCACAGATGCCACTCAGCACCGGAACTTCTCGCTGACCCTCGGGGACCGAGCTCACCACTGGTTCTCGTCACTCGCCCCAGGGTCAATACAGTCCTTTGGCCAACTCACACAGGAGTTCTTGGCCCACTTCTCAGGATTCGGGTCGTACTTGACCTAGAAGCACCGGCTTGCCAACATATATCAAGGAAAAAATGAAACTGACCAGCAGTACTTAGAAAGGTTCAATAAGATCTTACTGGAAGGTGAGCCGGTGAGCGAGGACACCAAGATAGTCACGGTGATGGCCGAACTCAAGAAGGGCACCGAACTTTGGAAGGAAATGCACCTAGCATGCCCGAACACCTACACCGAGTTCCGACACAAGGCTGGGGTGTACGTGGCTATGCAGGAGGCACTGCTGAAAGAGGTCGGTACCTCTGAAGAGAAGAAGCCATATGGGAAGAAGTCTGTGGGCACTTACAAAGTTCCTCGGAACTTGAAGGCCTTTGGTGATGAAGACAAGTTTAAGGAAAAACTCAACCAAGTACTTACCGTCTCTGTCGACCATGTCTTTGCTGCGATCAAGGACAAAGCTATGCTAAACGAACCTAGGAGGATTCGTCAAGACCGCACCAAACTCAACCCCAACAAATTTTGTGCTTACCATCAATCAATCGGCCACTTTACTAGCGAATGCCGCAACCTCCTCAAATAACTGTGGAAATTCTACGAGGATGGGAAGCTGGCCGAGTTCGTAAAAAAGGCACCAGCAAAGAGAACCAGGATAGAGAGGAGGGAGGTTTCTGACGATAAAGAAGAGGACGAGGACCAACGCGGACCTCTGCATAGACGTAAGGTACCTCCCCAACCTCAGCAAGACCAAGAGCCAACTCGGGAACTCCTAGTTCTCGAAGAAGTGATTGGAGCTGTCGGAGGTCTCCAAGATGGAAGATCCTCCATTTCTAAAAGACAAAGGAAAGCAGAGGTCAAGGCCATAAACCAGGTTCAAGACGGCCGTTCAAATTCTAAGCCCGCCGCTCAACCCACAGCCGAGCTGACATTCTCTTCGGCGGACTTGGAGGGGATTCTGACTCCCTACAACGACTCGTTGGTGATAAGAGCCAACATCATGAACGTCCGAGTTCACAGGCTGCTTGTGGATACCTGTGCATTCACCAACATATTCTTCAAATCCACCTTAGATGCCTTAGGTGATTTTGAGGCATATATAGAGCCTAGTAATGCTAGAATAGTGGGGTTCGGAGAAGCTGTAACCGTCCCCGTAGGCCAGATTAGGTTGAGCGTTCAACTTGTATCGGTCGAGGACCCAGAGAGGAGACTGACTAGGTTAGTAGATTTTCTTATTGTCGACCAGCAGTCTACCTACAACGGGTTCCTTGGCCGCCCCTTTATCAGTGTATTCAAAGAGGTATGTTCGACTTACTACTATTGTCTTAAATTCCCAACTCCAAAGGGTGTCGGAACCATTAAAGGTGACCAGAAAAAGGCACGTGAATACTTGCTCCAAATCAAAGATGGCCAAGTAAAGAAATCTGTAACGCAGGTTCACATCCTTGAAGAAGACATACAGATTCCGATAGATGAACCAAGCATCCTAGACATCATCTCAACAGAAACCGAGTTGATGAAGGTAGGCGACCTGCCGGAATCAATGATTGAAATTGACCAAGTACCAGAACCTGCGAAAGATACACAACTGGCACCCATGGAAGGAGTGGAGGAAGCTCAACCTGGCCAAGTGCAGGAACCTACGCAAGATTTACAACCTGCACCCACAGAAGTGGTCGATGATGCTCAAGGTGAAAAACCTGTGGAAGATCAAGAAGCAGTGCCGATGGAGATTGATCAAGTCCCCCAAGTTGCAGAACCATCCCAGGTTGAAGGACCATCCAATCCGACCTCACAAGAAGCAGGAAAAGTTGATGAACCTGCCCAAGTTGGAGAAGGTGGTGAAGACCTTGAACCACGAATTGGCCACGAACCAGCAATGAAGGAGAACTTGGAGGAGTTCTTGAAAGATCCCAGATGGAAGAATAAAAAAAGGAAAGTCACTCCCATGGAGGAATTGACAGCAATCCTGTTGTACCCAGAAAGGGACTCGGAAATTTTTATAGGTTTCGAGTTGCCAGAATCATACCGGTCGAAGATGGAGCTGTTTCTTATGTCCAACTTAGATGTATTTGCCTGGTCGCACGAAGATATGACGGGAATCCCGTTGGAGCACGCATGTCACCGACTCAACATAGACCAGACGAGGAGATCTGTCCGCCAAAAGTGAATGAAGTACGGACCAGACAAATATGAAGCTTTAACCACGGAGGTCAAGAAATTGTTGGACAACAAGTTGATCAAGGAAGCCCTATGTCCGCAGTGGGTTGCGAACCTCTTCTTGGTGAAGAAACCCAATGGGACGTGGAGACCATGCATTGACTTCACAGACCTAAACAAGGCGTGCCCGAAAGACAACTTCCCACTGCCCAACATTGATCAACTTGTAGATAGCACTGCAGGGCATGAGATGATGACGTTCATGGATGCCTTTGCAGGCTATCACCAGATAGCAATGCACCCCAATGACCAGGAACATACGGCGTTCTACACCAACAAGAACATGTACTGCTGGGAAAGGATATCATTCGGACTTATCAATGCCGCAGCTACCTACCAAAGGTTGGTGAACAAAATGTTCGATCAATACATCGGCCATACCATGGAGGTGTACGTGGATGACATAGTTGTCAAGAGTTTGCGGAAGGAGGATCACCTCGACCTCCTAAAGCAAACCTTCGACATACTACACCAGTACAACATGAAGTTAAATCCCAAGAAGAGCAGCTTCGGCGTACATTCGGGGAAGTTCCTGGGGCACCTGGTGAGCCAAAGGGGGATAGAAGTCAATCCGATGCAAGTCAAATGCATCATCGAAATGAGCGCACCAGATTCAGTGCAGAAGGTTCAAAGACTGACCGGATGTTTGGCAGCTTTGAACCGGTTCATCTCCAGATTTGGAGACCGGAGTCGTCCCTTCTTCGAAGCAATAAAGGCCAACAGACTAAGGCACAAGGATGATTTCGGGTGGACAAGTGATTACCAGAGGGCCTTTGAAGATATCAAAACATACCTGGCAAATACTCAAATATTATCAAAGTCAGTACCTGGTGAGAAGTTGTACCTGTACCTAGCTGCGTTGGAGGTGGCCATTAGCTCCATCCTGGTTTGAGAAGAAGGCAAAATGAACCTACATGTGTACTATGTAAGCCAAGTCTTACATGAAGCTGAGTTGCGGTACACCTCAACGGAGAAGCTAGCCTATGCACTGGTGATGAGTGTTAGAAAATTGCGGCCCTACTTCTTCGACCATCCGGTAGAGGTGTTGACAATATTCCCACTACGGCAAATACTGCAACGGCCAGACACTGCGGGACGCTTGTTGAAATGGTCACTTGAAGTTAGCCAATACGGTATAACCTACGCACCCGGAACAACGATTAAGGGACAAGTGCTCACCGATTTCATCATCGAGCTAACTTTCTCACAAGATCTGGCGAGGGGGCGTATAACTCCATGGCACCTCTATGTTGACGGGTCATCAACTAGCACAGCAGCAGGAGCCGGTGTAGTTCTGATCAGCCCAGATAGACAAGTCTTCATCTCCGCGATCCGATTCGACTTCAGAGCAACCAATAATGAGGCGGAGTACGAAGCATTGATAGCAAGACTTAGGTTATCATTAGCTGTTGGGCAACCAATCTTCAGATATTCGGAGATTCCCAGCTAATAATATCCCAAGTCCGGGGGGAGTACGAGGCAAAAGATCAGCAGATGATGGTGTACCAGAAGATAGTAGCACATCTGATCTCAATGTTTACGCAGGTTTATATCAATCAGATCCCAAGGTTGGAAAACACACAAGCTGACGCTCTAGCCCGACTAGCTACCAGTAATGGCAAAGCTGAAGTGACAGAGGTCGTCATTACCAAACTAAAGAACCCCTCGACGTCTGATTATAACATAAACCAGACTTCGAGTGGGGGGAGAAAGATGACGAAGACTGGCACACTCCGATCCAAAAGTACTTAAAGGACGGGGTGGTCCCTGAAGATGCGTGGGAAGCTAGTCGGCTAGTGAAACAGGCAGCCAGATATACGTTGGTAGATGACGAACTCTACAAACGTGGATTCTCTCTACCCCTACTCAAATGCTTATCTAAAAAGCAAGGGTTCTAGGTGTTAGAAGAAATTCACGAAGGGATTTGCGGAAGTCACACTGGTGGGCAAGCTTTGGCATACAAGACAATCAGACAGGTGTACTACTGGCCCACTCTTCGCAAAGATGCCATCAGCTTCGCACGGAAGTGTCGAAAGTGTCAACTTTTCGCACCTAATATCCACTCCCCAGCTACCCAACTTAAGTCGGTCTTCAGCCCGTGTGGCCTTTTGCAAAATGGGGTATCGACTTGATCGGCCCATTCCCACCTGGCAGAGGCGGTTTAAAGTTTGACGTTGTAGCAGTTGACTATTACACCAAATGGGCTAAAGCCGAGGCACTTACAACAGTAACGCAGGAAGAATGATCGACTTCATTTAGAAAAATCTAATATGCCAATTTGGACTTGCACAATCAATTGTGACGGACAACGGAAGACAGTTCGACGGGCAAAAGTTGAGGGAGTTTTGTAGTTCGTGGAACATAAAGAAGCACTACTCAACTCCATACCATCCATAATCAAATGGCCAGGTAGAGGCAGTAAATAAAATCTTGAAACATGTGCTGAAGATCCATCTAGAAGACAACAAAGGAAGCTGGGCGGACGAACTCCCGGAGGTTCTATGGTCGTACAGAACTTCATACCACGCAAGTACCGGAGAAACACCATTTGCCTTGGCCTTCGAAACGGAAGCAGTAGTACCGGTGGAAGTTCAGAAGAAAACTTGGAAGGTGGTAGGATATGATGAGGAGAAGAACGACGAAGCTCTAGCTGTGGAGAAAGACTTGCTTGAAGAAACAAGAGCTTCGTCAGAAATGAAGAATGCCACCTACAAAATAAGGGCGAAAAGTACTACAATTCCCACGTTTGAAGTTGGGGAATTAGTGCTAAGAAGGAAGCTAGCAACTCCACCGGGTGTATTCGGGCCGAATTGGGAAGGACCGTTCCGAGTCACTGTAGCTTGGGAAAATGGAACGTACGACCTTGAAGATGCAGAAAGAAATGTCTCGTCATATACATGGAGTGCGGCACAGCTAAAGAAATTCTACCAATAGCAGCAGAAGGGTTGGAATATGAAAAGAAGCCCGTCACACCAAGGAATGCTCAGAGGAAAGCTTATATGTCCCCAAGAGAAAGCTGCTACATTTCCATGAGGAGTCTGTCCAAGATCATGTGTGTGCCACCAAATCAGACTTGTGAAACCAAGATGATAGATTCATTGTACAAACGTGTGCCCACACTGGTTCAGAGAGTTCAAAAGAAAACAGAGTATACCCAGCTGTTGGCAGTAGAAGAAGGTGAACCACTACTTGTATTAGATTAGTCGAAGGTTCGCATCAGAAGTGTTGATGGCAACCTATGTAAATTACGTTACTATATGAAGTTAGAAATTTCCAAAAAATGTCAACTATTCGAAGCTTCGTAATACATAAGGACCAAGGTCCCAAACGTTATAATCTAAAAGCTCAAAGGTAAAGGCCAAAGTGCCCAAGGTTAGCGAAGGTGTCCTTCTTAAAGGATCACTAAGCACCTATTGTCCTAAGTTAGAAAAATTCACAAAAAAGACGGTTAAAACGTCTAAGGCAAGGTTCATGAAACCCAATTGCCCAAAGTGAATGAAACAAAGTACAACTCGCTATCCTAAGTGGTCTAAGACGAGCGATTTGCGGCCCTAAGTGGCATAAGACGAAGAATATGTACTAACCAAACAAAGGTACAATTCGTAGTCCAAAGCGACATAAAACGAATGATTCACTTTTCAAAAGTAGAATAAGACGAACACATAAGTACCAAACGTACGAAAACGAGTTAATTAAAGATATAACGTGCGTAAAATGTAAATGGACATGTTGAAGCAAGAAGAACAAATTACATTCAAAAAATACTTGGGAAACTTTCAAGTAAAAAAGATACCTGAAAAATTCTCAAGTATACAAAGTTGTGCTAGCCACAAAGGTCGGCAAGCTGACCGTCTTTGAACTACAAAAAGAGCTCCTTCTGGGCGAGCTATATGGGCCCAACGAGCTACAACTACTTTAACAAAAAGAAACTACAAAAAGCTAAGGAAAACAAAAGGAGCTAAACTAAGAGGCAGGGGCGTCGGATGGGGCGACCTTCGGAGCTGCGGGGGCATCTGGGGTAGGAGTGGCGGTAGCATCAGCTGGGACCTCAGGATTGGTGACCTCGGGATTAGCGACCTCCGCACCGGCTACTTGGCGACCTTGAGGAGATAATCTTGGCAGAATTGTGATGTTCCCCGTAATGCCACTAGTATCCAGGTCGCTGATGTCGAGCGTAGCATCCCCACAAGCTTCCTGCAGCTGCTCCATTGTGGGGGGAGTTCGCTCTTCTCCCCCAGCGACCTCCTCTTCAGCCTCGATGACCGGGATCTCGATAGTTTCAATGATATTGTAACGTTCCCGGGCGGCGTCGAGGTTGATTCCATATCCGGCGAGGTCGCCAATGTTAAGCTCAGTGCCCTCAGGAATTTTGACTTTCGCCAAGCAATCATCGAACTCGGACACTAGAGCCTCCCATTCGCTTTCCTTGTTCATCCTCGCCCATTGGAAGGAGCGGATAACCTCGGCGAAGCAAAGAACAAAGCCGAGGTCCGTGGCAACCACCGGGGCAAGCTCTAGGGCCTCTGGTGAAATTGAAGCATCAGATTGACCCCGAAGCTCGGCGATCTCCAAAGCCTTCGCCGCGACCTCCTCGCGCAACTTCGAGCACTCAGCCAAGTTGCCCTGGTTCTGCTCGCGGACGAGGTTCACTTCATCCTGCATCCGGGCGAACTCCTCTTCCCTGGAGGTGAACTTCTAGCGAGCTAGTTCAGTCTTTTGCCGATTGAAATCGGCCTGAACCTTCTCTAGTTTCTTCAAAGCATTCTGCTCCGCCACCAGGGAAACCTTTACTTTTGCCTCCATCCCGGCGAGCTCCTCAACGGCCTTCTTTCGCTCATCCCCAAGTCGATTCAGCAAAATCTTAGCATTGTGACGAGCTTTGTCGGCGGTTGTGATGTCATCAGTGATGAGTTGAGTAGCCACCATAGCCGCACAAGCATAGTGCATGGCCAGACTCGCTTTGTCTGAGGGCTTTTGCCTATCGATCATGGCAAGCTAAGAGGCCAAGAGATACTTGGGAGCCTCGGTGAAGATCCGGCGAGCAGGTCCGGGTGGAAGCTCCCTTGCAGAGGCCAACCGTTTGCACCTCTTCGCCGTGTGAAGAGCTTCAGGGTGATGTGGAAACTCGGCGGGGGCGTATCTACAAATCATTAAAAAGTTAGAACAAAAATGTACAAAAAATAAACATCCAACCCCGACATAGTCAATTCACTTACCCAAACCTATTGGGATTGAGCCCGAGAAGGGTGTCATCCTGAATAGGGATCCCATACGGAGATGGCGGGGGCGCGCTTTGAGGAGTTGGAGGTGCTGGAGAAGAATGGGGAATAATAGCTCGCTCGGAACCTCCGTGGCCCGATCCGGAGCCACCTCGATCGCTATGCTTAGTGTCCTCGTCGTGAAGACCAACCCGAGATCACTTTTGAGAGCGAGCTTCTTCCTCGCTCACTCACGATCCGTCCCTACGTTGGAGAGATCACTTGGATAGGTGAGTCTGAGGCTGAGAACCTCGCTCAGACCCAGAGTCGCCTCGCCCAGACCCTTTCTTTATCTGAGCGACCTTATCCTTAGCCAGTTGGGGAGGTGGAGCCTTCTTTTGAGAACCTGACCCCCCAGCTTTGTCAGTAGTGGGGGCGACCTTGGCGAGATCCGCCTTCCTAGTTGCATCCAACACTGCCCTTGAGGGAATTCCGACTCAATTGGGGTGAGGTTTACACATTCGAAGCTGGCGAGCAAGAAAATGATAGGCCTCTGGGACGTTAATGGGTGGAGGAGCAACTACTGGGCCTTCACCTGTAAAATTGAAACAAATGATCAGCAACCTGGTGAGCTTCACCAGTAAGTAGGCGAGCTATTAAGATTTAAAGTCTAAGAATCCGGACCTTGAACAGCAAGGTGGTGAGGCGAGGTTAGAAGACCGGCAAGCCTCCGGCAGTGATGCTGGCACAAGTGCTTGATCTCCTGATCCTTCTGCTCTCCCAAACAACAGACAGTCAGCACGAAGTCGAAGCCAACGGACACTTCAGGCTTTCTACGACTTGATTTGTGGTGCTTCGGACCTACAAAAGAGAAGATTAGATTAGTAAATCTAATCCAACTCATCCACACCGAAATACGCCACCTATTGCTGGCTTCGGGGGAGAGAATACGTCCTCCATGCCCATTCGAAGCTCGCCAGTCCCCACCGATAAAGATGAATTGTTCTTTCCAATCGCAAACTTTATTGGGGAGAATACCAAAAAATTTCTCTCCCGGGCGAGCTTTGAGGTAATAGTACCCATTTCGGTCTTTGGCTTACCGGGTCACGGTGAACAACTGATTGATCTCCCCGTGGTTAACCGATTCTCATACCCCTTAAGCCCGAAGATTGTCAACGTCGCCAAAAAGTTGCTCCAAGCGTTCGGGGTAAGCTGCGTGATGGCAAGGTTGGTATCCATCAGGAATTGCCCAATGATGGGGTGCAGGGGTAGAGTGAGCCCGGCCTCCAATGTGTGAATGTTGATTGTTGTTAGTCCGGGAGGAGGCATATCTGCTCGTTCATTTTCTTTAGGAGCATACATGAAAATATCCAATGGGATGCGATATTTCTTGAGAAGCTTCAGCAATGAATACTCACTGATGATGCTCTCAACCTCGTTCACCTTGAAGTCAGGTTTGCCATCGGTGTCTTGGAAAGTTCGCTCAGGCAAGGGGAAGGTCGCCGCATGTGCCCTCACATACTCCGCCCAGTTAAACTCATGTACAACGTCGGAGGGGACCTGATGTTCTGGGAGTCTGGGAAATGGGAAGTCAATAAAACGAAGGTACTCATAAGTAACCTCCACTCCTTCGGCATCCTCATCTTCCTCATCAAGCTGGCGGGCAAGCTCGCTAGCTTGGTCGCCAGTCTCGGCAACCTCTTCCTGAGCCTCAGCGACCTCCGCCTCATCTTGGGGGAGGGCCTCACCAGTAGCTCGGTTGAAGTCCCTCCAAAGCTCGCAGAGATCGGACCCTTCGCTACCCCCGGAGTTGGTGGCCTTATCTCCTGAATCAGAGCGAACTTCGCCAAGAAGCTCGCCACAATCCGGGCGAGCTACTGAGCTCGCCCCAGAACCCGACTCAATCAATATCGGAGTCATCTGAGGGATCGGCAAAATCTTAGTTATTGGTCTTTTTCCTAGGTTACGGTTTGAGAGAGTTCGACTTGAGGATTGATTAGACATAATTAAATTAATGGTGGAAAAATCTTGGTTATTATGTTCGAGTTAGCCGGAGTCAATGTAGCGATCGCCGGGACTAAGGAAAGAAGATGATCGGAAAGCTTGAAGGGCCACTGGAAACGTCCAAAATTTCCAGAAATCCAAAAAAAAATTGAAAAGAAACCAAGAAAGAATCTGCAGAAAAGAGGAAGGAAAGAAAGAAATGGGATTCTACCTTGGAAAACACTTGAAAATGTGTTGGACGCAGGAAACTTAATCGCCGGAAAAATTTGCTCTGACCAATAATATCCTGGTAACGCAAGGACTTATATGCAAACAATTTGAAAGTATTGTCATAATGGGCACGGAAAATAAGGCCTAAAAAGGCGTGCACGATGCCTTGATTCTCGCACCACGTCGGCTCACCAACCGCCATACTGAACCTCGCTCATAAGCTCGACACCTAACTAAAAAGTAGCTCACTAGCATTCGAACCCTCGTCCATAGAGACAAATCAGCTCGCCCACACATTAGAAATATCATGATGTGAGCGAGCTGGAGGGCAAATATTAATAAGCGAGCTACCCAAGGATAATCACAAGATTAATTGGCTAAGGCTAAGAAGGTCGTCAACTTGTTAGGGAGCCACGTCGTCAACATTGACTAAAGTCAACGTGGGAGAAGGTTGCCAGGAAGAGAAAGAAGCTCGCCCGGGTTCCCTATAGCCATGTCAGATAACCAACCAGACACGAGAGAGAGAAGCTCGCGGGCGAGCTTACTCATTTGAAGGATAGCTCGCCCATACTTAAGGAGACCAAGCCAGAGTCCATCTCTACACTGCTCCGATCATACACAAGGCCTTGAAGCTCGCCTAGATCTAGAACATAGACATCAAGTGTATAAATAGAGCGTAGATGGGTAACAGGACGGAGCTTTGTAAAGGAAAGCATTGTAGTGAGTAAAGACAAGTGTCAAGGACACTTGTCAACACCTAAAGCCAAGTAGGCTCACAAGGTGCCACCTCACACATGCAAACCTATAAATATGTCTCCCTTGTATCTTTCTCTCTCCAAGCTTTCATAGTACAACATACACTTTTTCTCACTAGCTCTCAACTCTCTCTCTCTACTTTCATATTCAAGAACACAACCATAATCTTGATTATTGTTTTATAGATTCCTTAGATAAACAGCCATTAATCATCCAATTAGCTAAATCTATCAACAATATCTAATAAACTTTTCCTTACTAATAGGTTTAAAATATATATATATACACTACATACTTTTAGTCTACACGACTCTACAAATATATATATATATATATATATATATATATATGTGTGTATTTACTCAAATGATGGGTGTTGTTTATACACAATTGATCAAAATATCAAAGGTTTGACACTACCCATTCAAACTATCACATACTCAACACCAGATTTTAATAAATACACTCACCTTCTTAAAATGTGTAATTACCAAGGGTATTCAATAGTTGAAGGATTATTTCAATACATGAATCTTTTAAATAATCAGAAATTCAATTATTAATTGAGTAAACACATACTAGGGCTGTGCTAGTTGGGGTATGAGGAATTCGACATCTATTGTACATCACTTTGGGACCCGGAGTTATCAGGTAGGTGATTCGTTATGCATTTAATTCGTCATGCTGGTATATTCTGGACTCGACTAAATAAGCAAAATAATAAATAAATAAATATTATAGTTGAGAATTAAAATAGATTATATATTATGTGATGTGTATATTTGTATTATGTGGATTGCTCATATATGATACTTATACGAATGCACGACAACAATATTATGTGCGCATGGTTTACAAATTTAGTAAATCCTCCCCACAATGTGAAATGACAGTTTTATGAGAAAAATAAAAGCACGTTACATGATCACATTTTAATTTGTAGCGAAAGGCTACCAGTGGTCCTGATTAATAAGTGGACTGTGCGCGGCCACAATAAATTAGGTTTCAGGACCACACTGATGTGGTATTGGCCACCAGTGTTCATGTATGCTATCATTGTGGTAGAAAGACCACTAGATTTATATTTTGGGGGAGATTTATATTATCTGAAAATATTTTTGGCAGATTAGGCTAATACATGAAAAATGATCTTTTGGCAATAGCTCAATGTGAAATAGTATATAATTATTATTTATGTTATACATGTGACCTGAATTCATGAAAAAATCCATAATTGGATTAATATCACATAAAGAATGAGTACATTATTATTATTATACTTTGGACGTACCAATCCCATGACGGTTTGCAAGTCATCCACAAGTGAGATTAAATTCTCACGCCCCTTTTCTAACACCTTTTGTAGATTTCGCATACGGGGAGCAAGGACAGTAATGATGACATAAATAATTTCCCAGTACCGATTAAAATTATGAAACTACTTTATAATTAAATAAATGATATTGTGATTCCTTAGACAATATATTCTTATGCCGATCGACAAACTTAAGTCGTTCGATGACTATAATTTTTAAACTAAAGACTTATCATGTATTGTTATGAAAACTTAACTCTAGACATAACTGTCGGACATGTCTTTTAAAATTACAACATCCACTCATACCGCTGCATAAACTTCTCCTTCGATATACGTGCTCCTACATATATATATATGTGTGTGTGTGTGTGTGTGTGTGTGTGTGTATGTAGTTTTAAAAAATATATATATAGTTCAATTTCTGTAACAACAGTAGCACCTCGAATTCAAGATATTTATTTATTTTTAGACTTGGGGCGCTACAGTTGGTTACAAGAGGGTAGGATTCCAATGGGTTTACATTTGGTGTACCACAACGACATAAGGTATACTAATGGTTTTATTTGTGTACCATTGCTCGATTGTGTGTATAGGGCGGAAAATAACCGTTGGGTCTGTTCTGACAAAAGATCGATGAGCAGTAAAGTAGATGAGTTTTAAAAAAAGAAAAGAAAAAAGATCTCACACAGATACCAATCACCCTTCCTGTATATATGGAGTATCATTTCATATTTCTACGTGTTTTGATCAAGTTGGATAAGTGATACACACAAATCTTTTCTTCATAGGGAGGCCAACAAAATGTCAGCCAGTAGCCAACAGACGAGTTGTGGGTTGTATCACAGGTACAAGAAGGCGGCATGCCGGAGATGCGGTAGACAACAACCATACGCATTAACGAGACTGCGACTAACCCGGGGCGGCTTTACAATAACTGTGAAGAACATGGATTTTCACATTGGTGCATGCCGTGCGGTGAGGACAACATTGGTGACCACGAGGTAACATCGGCGAGGACTATGAATTGCTTGGATGAGGGTGGACGTGGGGCGTGCGAAGGGACAACTTATGTAATGCGGCTGGGGACGCTGGTATAAGCAAATATAATAACATTTGTAGTAATGATGTTGATTGTTGAACTACTGAAGCAGTTGAAGATGTGAAATTATAATATGCAGTGTATTTTGACTAATCTTTGATCAATAGCTCTATGTATCAAAAAGTTAGTGATCACTTGAATTTTTATTTTGGCAGTAGAGGTGTGAACTTGTCATATGCATTGTACTTTGACTAATCTTGATCAAAATGCTATATATATGTATCAAGAGGGTAGTTGATTACTTGATTATATTTCGTTATTTCATAAAACATCTTTTCAAGCAAGCTGGTCTATGAAACAAAGAATGTCTTGAAGACACCCCAAAAGGAAAATACGAAAACGTCCAAAATTGCAATAAAGACTTTATTCTAGCACAACAACATGTGCAATCGTAGAGAGTTGGATACAATTACACCTGACGAGAGATGAAAACATATAAGTACTCATCTAGTGGATGATGCTGCTGCTCACTTGGTTGATGTTTGGAGTTCCTAGAGTACTCTTCAAATGATCTGACGCGCAATTTCTTCGGGCGACCGGGGGGGTTCTTCAGTATAGAAGGAAACATCTTATTTCTATGCTTGAGGTGTTGCAGTTCAACTTTTCTATTTGTGGAATTGGTTGTATATTGTGCATGTAGCATATTTAGTATGACGATGACATGAAATGACTGTCAACATAAAGCTCCAAGGATAAACCACCTTGAACAATGGCAGCAGCCGCATGAACACAAGGGAATCCCTTGATTTGCCGTTGAGAACAAGAGTATGTTCGTTGATCGACGTCAACAACAGCAGAAGGTGAGCTCTTAACTTCGTATATACCGTTCCCACGCTGAGCAACTATCCATGAACGGGATTCATAACAAACACCAACCCAGAGAGCATGTTTTGTAGGACATAGTAAAGTTGACCAATGCGAACTTTTGGTCCTCCGCTCGAGCTGCCACCTGCTAATGTATGTAGGTGATGTAACACGAAGGATGTAAGATTTTTAACTTATGTGAAAACAAATAAATTTCTGGTGTTAGATCTTAGGTGAATACCTCCACGAATATGGTCAATCATTTGTGTGATTGGTAGCCCACACGCCTCCTTCAACCAAGCGTTAAAAGACTCTGCAGCGTTTGAAGTCATCTCACCGTATCTAATAATGTTTGGTGCATGGGCAATAGCCCATTTGTTGTACGGCAACTGAGATAACCATATTTCTGCTGCACGACCTCCAACTTATTTGAAATGTTCAATCTTCTCCTCAAATACACGTGTATTGGGTGCGTGTGCACACTCCCTAAACAAGTCAGGCAGCTTGTATCTTGTGTTCTTTCGTAAACCACCACCAAATCTGCCCCTCAAGTTACACAACAGGTGGAAAAGACAAAAATAATGGTTAGGAGAGGTAAGCACACTCGGGAACGCAGACATCAAACCACAATTTCGGTCTGAAACATAGATTATTTCCTGATCGTGTAAGCTATGGTCACATTTTTTGGTCAAGAACCAGGTCCAATTTGAGGAATTTTCAGAGGATACAACTGCAAATGCAATAGGAAATAGACCTGTAGTATAGACAATAATGAGAGTAGTAGTTAAAGGACAACACAAAATGTGGCATTACACTGTAAACAACAAATCAAGATATATAGCATAAGAATCATGGACAGGACATCGTCGGCCAAGGGATGCTGATTGCGTACCATTATCACCATCTTTGGTGGTTGCAGTAAGTAGAGTACCCTTTGCATGCCCGTAAAGAAAGGTATCGTCGAGGAATAATATCGGCCTGCAAGCTTTGAACCTATCAAGGTAAGCCCTGAAGGCCACAAACACACACTGGAAACGGTGTGTAACAGGGTCTGTTTCCAAATCAAAGACATTGCCTGGATATTTAGTATGGACATGTAGTAATGTTGAGGCAATTAGACCATATATACATTGTACATGCAAAAAAAAGGCATTGACTAATGAAGTATATGATATATTACAAGGGTTAGTGCGAACTGCTGCTACGGAATACCAACGGAGATCATCGTACGATTGTTGATATGAACCGAATAAGTTATCCTTTGCCTCAGCTGAACGCCAGCCTTTGTAATAAGTTATAGTTATGCCGTAATTATTCTTCATGATCTGGACAACTCTACTGCCACTTATATTTTGATTAGCCCTTACCTCATTTCGTACCAAATCACCAATAACCTTAGGACTAAAACGATTTATATCTCTAGAAGCAACCTTACCAAGGCATCTATGATGGAAATGACCTTTATAAATCTCAAACCACATACATACCTTCACACATCTAGCTTTGATATACCAATCACAATTAGATGAAAACTTACCAAGACATTTTACATGTATGTATTCGGGACGATTTTTGACAAACCTATAACTAAAACCAAGCAGGGTGGCATGCTTAATCAATGCATCCATAAATCCTAAAGCACATTTCTTAAAGATCATACAAATGCCACCATCAAAGAATTCATCCCACCCGTCTGATAGAAGTGGATCCCTTTCGGTGTGGGGACATATATCATATGTGGGCACTAGCCCTTCACTAATAACCTTTTGAAGGATCATGTGCCAGAGTGGATTTCTTGCTAACTTTATAAGGCAGAACAGTTTGTTTCAAAACGCGCTTTGCAGCCCCTTGATAGAACCATTAACAAAACTGTCCTTATCATTATGGCTAACACTAGAATCAACTAAGAAACCTGGAATTCCACACTCATCCATAACAGAATTAAAATTAATTGAACGAGCAGTAGGTTTAGCAGAGGGTTCATCTGGTAGAATAGTAACAGATATGATCTTTTGAGACAGAGCATGACATATAAAAAACATATTTTCCATATCAACATCAGATTCAAGAACACAATTACTCACTGAACCAACAAAATATCTAAGTTTCAACATACCTTTATCTACATCGGACCACATATCCCCAATTTCGTTTGCAAGATCAACGATTGATGAACTTCCAGAAACCTTCAATGCTCTGCATTCAGTATTATGCGTGACCGTTAATATAACATCCATGGGAAAATTGACAGAATGAAGCTAGCATAAACGCAAGTTAATGGGGGTATAACGGGATTTGGGATTATATAAGAACGGATCAAATTGGAGGTTACAGTAATTTGAAATTTGAAATTCAAAAGATTATAGATATACACATAATACCTTAGTAATCCGATGTGGAGGAGAACCTACGATTAGACCAATTTGCAGCTACTCAGTGGAAGGAGTCGTACAACTAAGGTTGGAGATGCAGGGGATGAGACGTTTGGTAAGAGAAACTTATGCAATTATGTAATTAAAATCAGAGATGAAGGACATATGTATGAAAATATGGCCTTGGTTGGTATTTGAAAAAAGCAAAGGCCCTAGATAGGCTTGTCAACGGGGAGCCAATCCCCATCCCCGTCCCCACGGTCGTGGGGATTCCCCGTCCCCGTGAACTTCACGGGGAAAAATCTATCCCCATCCCCGCCCTGCCAGAGAACCCGTCCCCGCGGGGATTCCCCGTTCCCTGCGAACTTTTTTTTAATTTTAAATAATTTATATTTAACTAGTATAATTAATTTTTTAAATAAATAAAAATTAAAAATATTATTAAAATTTAAAGTGCATAAATATATTAATTTGATATATTATACATTATATATACATGAATGGTTAATTAATTAATTATATATACATATATATGAATGATATATATAAAATATAATATACTTATATGATATATAATATGTTAATATATAATATATATATATATATTTATATATATATTATGCGGGGCCCCGCGGGGAACTGGGCGGGGAATACAATCCCCGCCCCCGCCCCATCCCTGCTTACAGGGAAATTTTTTTCCCATCCCCATCCCAGTTTCTTTCGGGGATTTCCCACCCCGTTGCCAAGCCTAGCCCTAGTTGTGTTTTAGCATGGAAAAAAGACTCTGGTAGTGATATTCTCTAAACTTTTTTGTAAAACAAATCTTAAAAAATCGTGCCAAATCTTAAACCAATATACCCTTAGGGTATGTTTGTTTTGGGACTGCCACGGATGGACGTGGGACTTTGCGATCACGCCTCCACACGAGTTTGGGATGTAACATCCGGATTTCACATCTCAAACTCAATCCACACCTAAAAATACCTATTATACCTATTATTTCAAAAACTCACCCACCCATTAATTTTACTTTTGATTATCCCAATATATTCCTTTCCCACTTCTCAGTCAAAAACCCACCCACCCTTTTGATTACTTTTGATTAGTTTTTTTTACTCTCACCATTTATTTCTTTCTACATTCACTGTATCACTACCAGAGAAATGGTTACTTCTTTCTACAAACCATTGTTCCCAGGTAAATGTCTTCTTGAATTTTAATGCAAAGTTATATTTTTTTAAATCATTGGCTACACCTTGCGAACACTCTACTTTGTATACGTTAAATCAAATTATTATTTCTTCTCAACTACTAACGCTCCTCAATCTTTTTTTCAGATTTGGTGGTTGAATTAGTATTAATGATATATGTACTCTCAAATAATTCGGGTCTATAAATTATAGGTGTTATGTTTATTCAAACTAATGAAAATGATATACATAAGCAAACATCGCAAAAATGGGTTTGTTTCAAATTCAAGGTCAGTGAAGAAGCGAGGCTCACGGAAGACAGAACGAGATCAATTTCAATCTCTTCAAGAGTTAAGAGTTGAATCGGTTGGGAGCAACGAGGAACCTTCTCCAAAATTGCTAAGAATGGTACATATGTATTTACAGGAAAAAAAAAAACATTATCCCCAGAAATTTGATATATGTTTATGTAAAATTATTTCTTCTGTTCTTGTTTGGTTTTTTCTTTTTTAATTACAAGTTTGATTTTTCTTTTTTAAATAGATGTCTGGCGTTAGAGGTGAAAAGGTAAATTGGCCACGTGAGAATGAAGCTCAATTTGTTGTGTTGTGCCATCAAGAATTCTTGAATGGACAATTGCTCACCACATGCTTCACTAGGCCTACCTTGAGCCAAATTTGTGATCGCTTGAACGCTTTGGTTGGAGGTAAATATCAGTATGGAATAGCCCATGTGAGGACTAAATGGAAGAATATTAAGAAAGCATGGAAGTTGTTGCACGGGCTGAGATTCAAACGAGGGTCTGGGCTTGGTTGGGATCCTGAGAAGGAGACAATTCTTGGGACAACTGAGCAATTGGAAGCCATATATGCGGTATAATTCCAAGTTTTTTATTATATATATTTAGTTTGTGCATATAAAATTATGAGAAATATTATTATTTTCGTAGGAGCATCGTGATAACAAATTCATCATCAAACATGGGCTGCCACACTTTGATCTGTGTTCTGAAATGTTTACCAAGAAGGTTGCAACTGGTACATACTCCCGCTCATGTGTGCAGCCACCAACAAGTGAAAATGAACTTCCTGAAGACGAAACTCTTGATTCTAGCGCCTTACAGTCCGAGAATAATTTTACTCTTACTATCTCATCACATGATGCACCTGAGCCAAGCAACCGAAGACATAAATGCAACTCAAATGTAAATGAGCAAGATGCTTTGCTTATTCAAACTCTCACAAATTTTGATGGATATCTCACCGAGAAAAGGGCGTAAGCAACTCGTGAAAGGGAAGGGTATAATACTTGTCTCGGCATATTGCATGCTATGGAGGACATTCCACCACGCATCCAAGCTAAGGCGGGGGAACGCCTCAGTGGAGCACCTACTCGTCATATGTTCCTCCTATACGATGAGTATCAGAGGCGTAATTGGTTGTTGTCCTTGGATGAGATTTGATGAATGGTTATTTCCTCTAAATTTGTTTGTCATGAACCCTGCTAGTTATTATGTTTTAGTATCATGTTAGTTTTAGTATCCTGTTAGTTTTCTTATATTTAGGATCATTTTACTATTACATAAGTCATTTTCATTAATATGTGGGCTAGTGAAATTAATTAAATTATGTATTTACTATGATATTGTACATGCAATTTTCAGTGATATGTTAGCATAGTACAAGTATTGGTCTATTTTTGAATTTTTTTTTAAGATGTAGTAATTAACTTTGAGACAAATGGAGAACTCTGTTTTTCCTAGAAATGAGAGGTTGCTATCTCATTAATGAACAACTCGGAGAACTCTATTACAATTATTGCTCCACACATTTGACTTCATTTTTAAATTAAAAAACAACATCATCAATTTTTTTATCATATATTCACATCACTTTTTAACTCTTGTAAGGAGTTTCCCCACTTTGTATTTGCTTTCACGTGATTTTTCAGAGAACAAAGACAAAATTGAAATCATTTTTTCTTCTCTCTCACTGAAAAGGTACAACTTTTCTTTTTCATAGTACACATTATGAAAAGTAGAATATGTTCTCTCGTACAATTTATATATGTGGCTTCATTTTATCTCACTCTTCACTATATTTATATCACGCTCATTGTTCAATTTTTTACAACAATCATACACTTATTTTTCAATTTTCTAACAAAGTTCCAGGAGTCGAAGTTGAAAAAATCCTGAAAACGGTAATTATATCTTTTTTTTATATTCAGTAGTGTACATATTTTTTTATTTATTATTGATATTACGACACATATTATGAGTGCATTAGCCATGACATTTGAAAATAACTTTTTTTTTTATGTATGAAGGAATATGCTGAAAATAATGATAGCAATGAGGACAATTCAGATGAAGAGGTCATAAATCGATTTATGCTCGTTGTTCTAATACCAAACTATTGCATGGGTCGTGAGCGGATACCACAAAATATTTCACGTTTAACTGGAAATGATTGGGTAGGAGAGCTATTAACAGGTCCTGATACTACATTTTACTATAATGTTCGAATGACCAAGCCATGTTTCCATGCCTAAATTGAAGAGTTGTTGTCACGGGGTGTAATGAGTCCGAATGAACAAGCAAGAGTTTCAGTAATTGAGAAAGTTATTATGTTCACTCGTACTGTTTCAATGCATCATCGCCAACGTGATACAATGCGTCGCTTTCAACATTCGCTTGAAATAATAAATTGAGCGGTACATGAAGTGCTTAATGCGTTGGTGACCTTAGCTCCGATTTTTATCACGCCACCCAATGTAACTGAAGTTCCACCACAAGTGCTTAATGATCCTCGCTTTTATCCGTATTTTGAGGTACTTTTATCCCCTTTGATAAAATAAAGTTAATTTTATAACTTATCATCGAATAATTTAATAATATAGTGTGTGTTGGGTGCTATGGATGGCACATTGATTCCTGCTGCGGTTCGGGTCGACCACCAAACAGAATTTCGAAGCCGAAAGGGAACAATCTCTCAAAACGTGCTTGCAATTTGTGAGTTCAACCTCATGTTTACATATGTGTATGCTGGGTGGGAAGGTAGCGCAAGTGATGCTCACGTGTTGTCCAATGTGATAATTTCTGACCAACATTTTCCATGGCCAATTGAAGGTACAATGCAAAAACTAATGCTTCATATTATATTATTTAGATTTAATATTTACTGACATAAATTTATTATAAAAGGAAAATATTACTTGGTTGATGCTGGTTTCACAAATTATGGGCGTTTTCTTGCTCCTTATCGACAAACTCGATATCACCTTAATGAATTTAGAGGTTCTGGGATGGAACCGCGCACACCAGCGGAGCTATTCAATCATTGTCACTCTAGTCTGAGGAATGCAATTGAGAGGTGTTTTGGAGTGTTGAAGAGTCGATTCCTCATATTGAAATGGAGTATGCCGCATTACACGATGCATCGCCAAGTGAAAATAGTCATTGCATGTTGTGTACTCCATAATTTTATTCGACGGTTTGGAATGGAAGATCAGATTTTCGAGGGAAACTCCGACTACAATGAAAATAATGAGTTTATCTTTTCACAGTCTGCACAAGCAACCCAACAATCCATCGAAGATCAATGTTTAGTTCGGGATGTTATAGCGAATACAATGTGGTAAAATAGAGTCTATTGAGTGTTTTTCTTATACGAACTATAATTATGAATTGTTAATTTAAGTAGCATGAATCATGAAATTATTAATTTTCATAATATTACTATATATTGTATATAAAGTTACATTCATATTAATTTAACTAAACAAAATGTTAATTAAAAGATATTAACACGAGTATCATGATCTAAATAGACTAGCAGTGATAATTAATTGGTATATTTTCGTATATTTACATTACTGTATAGCTATATCCAATGAATAAATAATTATTTTATAAATGATAATTAGATTAAATAAATGGTTTATTAATAATTATTATAAAATGATTTCAATCATTTCAATACTCACATAATTTAATATAATATAATAATATAATATCAATTATTATCACAAATTTGATATAAAGTAATATTCTATTCTATTAAAATCTCAAAACAAACATACATTTTTTAGATTTTACATCCCCTAAATCCCAAAACAAACTTACCCTTAGTTTTACGGAGGTTGGAATTAAAAGTGGCTTAAGTAAAATCCAACAATGCTCAAATCTAGCTATTTGGAACCCCATTATTAGGGTTCTCTGTCTCGCCTTGCTCTCGGGGAATTTCTGGCGTACGTGGAGAGAGAGAGGGAGCGCGAAATGGGTTCGCGAGAGAAGGATCAATCTACGCCGCACCAGCCCCTGTTAAGTAGTCTCGTCGTGCGACCCACTGATAGCAGCGGAGCTGGAGGCGGAGGCGGTGGTGCTGGCAGCGACTACGAACCTGGAGAGGTTCGCCGCGATCCGCCTCCTTACTCTCGTTCTGATCGGTACGATGGCCATGGTATTGCTCCGTTTCACATATCACGATTTTGTTTGGTTTCTTATTCTGCTTTCTTAGTTGGATGAATCCACAACCCTAACCCTAGTAGTTGTTGGAATGTTTTGTATATTGAGAGATTTTTTGTTAATATTTTGTTTGTGTCGTTATGCAATTACTGAAAGTGGAGTATTCGACGACTTTTTCCTCGCCCATTAAAGACTTGGACAACTTATGGCTAGTTTCTATCTGTATTTAGCTTTTAATTTCTTAAGGTATGGAGCTTCAGCTTGTGCATCAAGATCAAATTTGATGTAGTCTTGTTTTGGCAATGGTGTATGAACTTGGCAGCATGAGGTCTTGCTCAGACTCTAAATACGTCAAGTGAATATCATTTTCTATTCTATTTTGAAGTGCTCATTGAGTTATAATATATATCTTCTTTCAATTGAGTCATGATTATGAAGTATCTTATATTAATAACTCATAGGTTTGAATTTTGAATTTTTTTCCCAGATGATAAAACAAGATTGTGATTAATGGTATGTTTTTTTTTTAGTTTCTAGCGTTAACTTTAACTCCCTGCTTAGGCTAGCTATACCTATCCATAATCTAATATTTAAATATTACATGTACAAAGAAAAATAAAAAAATCTTCATGTTCCTGTTCTTTGGTTGTGGATGCAAATTTGGCTCTAACCTAGGTGATTACTTCGAACTGAATTGTAGTGTTAATTGTGTGAGTGTACAAAATTACACTGAATATGTAATACTTGTTGACAAATTAAATTACTTGAACTATGTGTAAGTTGTTTTCTCACACTTGGTTTGAAGCTTGTAATAACAATTTTTTAATTTGTATGATGTTACCTACAATTATGTGCTTTCTACACAAGTTTTTTACTCCCTTATCAATTAAAATTGACTGTGAGTTCCACTAAAAGAAATTTAGGCAGACATTTCTATATTTCAAATTCAATAGAGATGAAGATGAAAATCTATGTGTAGTGTAGAAGCATAGCATGCTTTCATGTTCTGTTCAGAACATCATTTTACTTTTCATTGTAATATTCTTTTGCCAATATTATGTATATAAATGAATAGAAATAATTTGAAGGACTTTATTTAATTTCCATGGACACTATTCTCTGATTCTGATAGATAATGCTAAAGTATATTGAATATTCTTATTCACAAGCCATATACTTGCCTGTATATGCGACTGTTTTTCATTTCCTAAGTGCTCTAATTATTTTGGGTTGCAAATCTGTTATCCTTACGTGCTTTAGTTATGAGATATCTTGCAGTGCTCATGAATGGAGCTTCAATATTATTAGAGTGTTGTAAGCCCTGTCCGTCAATTCCTTGTATTGCATGTAAAGCAGTCTCACTTATTAACTAAACTGTTGAATGGTGAATGAATTTTGATGTTGTTTTCTACAGCTCTGAATATTTGCCTGGTGCAAGAATTTGGGTCTTGAGGAAGGCATGTTGGAACTGTTTTGGTTCTTGTTTTGGTTTTATTAAGAGGATTATATTTGGAGTCTACTTTGAGGGATTTGCAAGATTATTGAATTGTGAATCAATCGTCCCACTATCCAGCCATGGTCTATCCATTGGTGTACTGATGATTCTACTGAATGTTTTGTGGGCATATTATGCCATCAAGTATTCTGTTGGTCGTATGCAATATAACTCTATTCACATAGTATCTGAAGTACAAATGCCCTGTATATGAAAGCAGTGTCTGAGGAGATGAGCTGAATGGTGGTAGATTTTTGGTTAAATTAACATCACAAAACTTGTTAGGTGTCAATCGTAGGTCAGAAATTGGTATTGTGATGAGGGTGAGAAATTGAAGTGCACTAGAAAGCTGGCAAAGAGTACAAACTCTGATTATTTGGCAGCTTAATGGGGCCTTGAATTAACAAAAAGTTTTGCAAGAGCTGACAGAAACTTGATATAACGTGTCATGTTTCTTGACCTTGGATCATCTAAATCATGACATAGGGAACGCACTGCTGGTGAGTAATGGATATGTTGGTGGTGCGTGTACTGGATCTTTAGTTGAGACTTGTGAGGGAACATTGCGGGTTTTTAATGGATCTTTAGTTGAGAATTGAGAGGGTACTTTGCGGGTGTTGAATGGATCCTACAATCTGGTCTCGTTAGGTCTGCATTGCCACACTTCCTGGACATTCTTTTTGGCTTGGTGCCACTGGGATACTGATGTGTATTATCATGATACAAGCACCTTTGAACTTTGGAGACTTCCACGTGCAGTTGGGCTGAAGTTTATACCTCAGATACTTGAGGCATTGACCAGTACTTTGTTGGTTTCCAGCTTGCTATTTGTTTCTAAAACGTTTGATTCATTGGGTTTATGGAAACCCGCCATTATTGATTATTCGGTTTATATTTTACAAGATATATGTAGGGACACATTATTTTCGTAAATGGTGGGTGCTAACAAAATCTAGTGAAAGGTGCTATTAAGTTTGATCTTAGGTGTGGGTTAGTGTTGTATACCATGTTCGCATTCTTGACAAGGAGTTGCTTCAGTTGACATAATTTATATTTGTGCTTCAGTTGTATACCATGTTCGCATTCTTGGGTTGCAAAAATTGGTGTTTTCTGATTGGGTGTTCATATCGTGGGCTTCACTGGCTTTTTTTTTCAGGATATAGAACGCGTGGAGGTTCTATATCTCCTCCACGTCGTAGGAATGCACATCATCGCTCTAGCCCCAGTTTTGAACCTTCTAGCGGCGCATCTCGGAACCATATATTCAACAACGAGAGAGAACCTGGACGGTATCGTGATTATTCACCACCTTATGGTCGTGGAAAGGATGGTGGAAGGTTTCCGGGTAGAGGTTATGATCAGTCTGCACGAGGGCCTGGGCCTGGATCATTTAGAGCTGATGGTTTTCCTAGAAATAATCCTAATGTGCGTCCAAGAGAAGGAGATTGGATCTGCTCGGATCCCTCGTGAGCATATATCTTCTCTTTATCTCTTACCTTTGTCTTTTAAGTTTTTTCTTGGTCTTTGCATCTTATACCATATTGCACTTAAAACCAAAACATTGATTAGATACTAACATGTTTTCAGATTGATTTGGAATTTTAACATTCCTTTATACCATTTATATCACTGTAAGGCTTGATCATATGTAAGTAATCAGCTTTTCTTTGAAGAATACAATTACCTCAGTTCCTAATTATTTATCTGTTTTATCCATTCATACAGACCAAATTTTTTATTAATTTTGATACCAAAGACTTAATAAACACTTATTTGTTACTACCTGATTGTTAATAAGCTTATAATTTACAAAGAGGTATTTGTTGCTATTAGTAATTTGACAATTAATTCGGAATGTCATTTTAGATATTTAGGAAAGGAGGTGGTAATATTTATCTTAGTGTGGGATGTCACCCGTGATAACTTTACACCGTGTTTCTTTTTGTCTCAGATGTAAAAACTTGAATTTCGCTAGGCGAGATCATTGTAACAACTGCAGTAGACCCCGTTATGCTTCTCCCGGTAGTCCGAGGAGGGGATATCCAGGAGCCACATTTCCACCACGACAACGCATTCCTCCTCCACCGCTGGATCATCTCGCATTGAACGGTGGGTATAGGTCACCTCCTCCACATGGTTGGCCCAGAGATGCTCCCAGAGACTTTAGACCACCATCAAGAAATGACGTAAGATTTCTTGATCCCATTATGCATGATGATGTCCCTAGGAACAGGGGGGACAGGGACAGGTTCGATAGACCCCTGATGCCTGAGTGGGGACATAGAGATCGGGGAAGGGATAACTACTTTCTAGAGAGAAGAGGAAGAGGAGGGGTGCATGGAAGGAGGGCTTTGTCTCCACCACCAATTGGTCCACGTGGATGGGGTTCTCATATGAGGGATAGGAGCAGGTCTCCAGTCAGAGGTGATATGTACATGAACAGGAGACGAGATGATCGACGTGCTGCATTTTAGCCTCTACATAGTACTAATGACAAGCCACTGTTTCATTATACTCATGCGTGCATTTGTAATGTAAGAAAATGGTGATCTTGCCTTCTTTTTTGGATTTTAAAACTTGTGTTTTAACAGCTTATGGCAGACTCCTGTTAAAAATTTGTTGATCGTACGATTATCCTCGAGGGGCAAGTGTTTAATTTGAAATCGTGATCCAATATATTGTTCAAATTAGAGTGTTATATGCAGCATCTCAAGTTGTGAGTTGTCAGGTTTAATGCCCCTTTCCCATGTTGACAGAAGGCCCAAAGTTTGTTTTGGGACCCTAACCATTGGTATCATTTTATATTTTGTACAAAGGATCTTTAATTTTGCTCAGATTTTGACTTGTTTTCCTAGAAGAAGATGAAAGAAATTTGTTGAGCACTTAAATTGGGAACATTTTCAGTTTCATACGTGACGATTAGGTTAAAAACGAATTGTTAAAGAGTAAGTCTCTTGTGCATTAGGTGCACCGTGCAACTTAAGTATATTATTAAAAAATTACATTATTTATTACTGAAAAGTCGCACAAATTATTACTGAAAAATTACACATTTGAAGATACATTTTTCAGTAATAACATATGTGACTTTTCAGTAGTATTTTGTGTAATTTTTTAAAAATAAACTTGAATTATTTTGAATATCAACCTGGTACATACAAGACTAAGACATTGTTAAATTATTTGGAATATCAAATTCAAATTCGTGATCATACATTTTGTCCACAGCTTTCTTGAAATTATGCTCCATGATTTTCTGTTCTTCCCTTGCCTTCTCCTGTAAACATTTCACAATATCCTCCATACTCTCTTGATCTTTCTAGAAATAATCATAGAAGGTACTTCGCTCATCTTTTAAGGTAAATCCCCTGACATGTTCTGCACTGATGTTTCCAAATTTTCTATCTTCTGAATAAGATCAGCAGGCACTAGATGTTTTCCTTCAGCATCTTGGATATCTTGCACTTCTATATCAATTTCAGTGATTTGTCTTCATTGATTCGACAGCTGGTAACTGTAGAGTTAGTTCCTCTCTCTTTATAAGGGTAAGACTGCATGTCCAGTGCAAAGATTTTAGCAATATATGACTCTAAATCACGATCATCAAGAACGTCATATTATGCATTGGTGCTGTAGGGATTGGAGTGAACACACTTCTGATTGACTCATCTAGTGTGAATTCTACAGTAGTTTGTCAACTGTAAATTTGGATGGCATGTTGAGGAGTGTCATTTGTGGGTCTTCTGAAATAGCATTTTCCTTCATTATTTCTCCACTAATTGCTCCAACAGATGGCGGTACACCTCCTTCATATCCTTTGTCATCACTATCAATATCATCATCATCTTGATTACCTCCTTTATCAGCATCTTCTTTGCTGGAAGATTTACTTCTGTCATCATCTTTTTTTCTCTCCTTAGTATCCATGTAAACTTAGGCCCCGTTTGGTAGGCATGATAGGAAAACAGTCCAAGAAAAGCACCTGGAAACCATTTTCGTATCTCAACCAAAAAATAAAGGTTTCTGATGTTTGATAGGCCTGATAGGAAAAAGTTTCTGATGTTTGGTAGACCAAAATAGCTACACTATTTCTTTCATGTTGTTTGGTAGATCAAACTGAAAGGAAACATTTCATTATATAGAAAGATACTACTACATGACCAACAACCCGGTCAACAACCTAGCCAACAATAAGGATATCGCGACAATATTTCATTTAGCAATTAACATATTCAACACTAAGAGATTTTACGGCGAATCATGAACATACAAACATGTTAATCTAAAAGAAATTCATATCAACATCATCACATAATACAATAATGAAAAAAACTAGCTTAGGAAGTTACACATAACATTAGCAAAAACAATGAATTACGATTAACCAAATTAATGCAACATAAAAGAACTGATTCAACATACTTCTTGCATTATTCCTAGGGACATTTTGTGGATTTACCCAGTAGTGCAGCAAATTTTGACCTTGATTATTAAATTAAGACATAGACTATTATGATACACAATGCTACGATTCTTAATTCTTGCAGATGATAGTGCATTGTCCAAGGAAATACCCTATCACATGTGTAGTATCATTCAGCAATATGCATAGCATTGTTTGATAAACAAACATCATTGCAATCCAAAATTACTCGTATAATCAGAAAAAGAAACATAATCTAATAAAATTGAAAGCTACAACCCAATATTCAGTACAAATACACATTAATCGAATAAAATCCCAGTATGTAAAGCAAATAAAAAAGATGAAATCAACAAATGTGCACGATGCTAAGAAATCTGAAAACCGATCCCTGTTTTTTGGAATCTTCTGCTTTCTCTCTCCAGCGCGACAAGCGCTTCTCTCTTTTCTCCTCTCTCGCTCTTCTTTCTTTGGCTCGACGGTGGCAGTTTTGGGCCTCTCTTCTTCGAGACCGGCGATGCAGTGGAGAGGTCGATGGGGGGAGACAACGACTTTGATAACTCCGGCAAGGGACAAGGACCTCGAGGCGCTAATGATAACTTCGGCAGGGGCAGGGACCTCGAGGCGGGAGAGGGCGACTCTGAGGGAGATAATAACTTTGATAACGACTTTGATAACTTCGGCAAGGGACAAGGACCTCTGTGGCGCTAATGATAACTTTGATTAATTGGATTAAACTAGTACTCTACTACGCCGAGAGGGGGTAGATGGCTTAGATCACCATTAATAGACATTAGGTTCTTTAATCGAGGATTTGAGAATTTGGTGAGAGGGGAATTATAGGGATTAGTAACCGTGTTGAACCTTTTTATACTTCACTACATTATGTGCTTGTCATGTTGCTTGATCACCTAAGCCTCAAAAGGGATTGGTCTTCAAATGTTTTGTGGTAGCCTTTAACTCATTCTAAGAACATAGCAAATGATAGATAGTTAAGTTGTGAGAAACATTGATCGAAATTGTAAGGAAAACACCCGATGCATACATCTCTCTTGCACTTCTCGGAAGTTAGTTGATAGCTTTTATTGCTTCCTAGTTTAATTGTTGCTTGTTTTTAATTCTTGCCAACCAGACTCGTCACTATAGTATCATGACAACACAAAGCCTTGGGGCTCCACTACACTCCTAAATCCTAGGTCGATAACTACTTGGTCGTATACTTGCTCTACTACAATTACGCATTTGCTTTTGGGTAGATTTGCTTGAATTTAAAAACGTGCAAAAATACGAAAAAGTCAATGAGGCTCTAGCAACAAATTAGGAGAGCTTCGCCAGCACCACCGTCACCGCAAGAGCCGGATAGAAAAATCCTCACAATGAAGGAAATGAGATCAACAGGAGAATGCTCTGATGGAAGACCCCCGCTATAAAAAGGCAAAAGAAAGCAGAATTTCAGGCTATAAACCAGGTGTTGGAAACAGGACCGGTTCATAGACCAAGCCCATAATTGAGCTTAAATTCTCCCAAAAAGTTTCGGAAGGCATTTTCACCCCCCCCCACAATGACTCGTTAATTATACGCGCCAACATAATGAACATGTAAGTCCACCAACTATTGGTGGACATTGGAGCTTATATCAATATATTGTTCAAGAGCATAATAGATAAGCATAGGTGATTACGAGTCCTACATTTAAAGTTATAATTATAAAATAGTTGGGTTTGAGGAATTATAACCATTCCTATAGGAACAATTAGGATATCCACGAAACTTGTATCGATCTAGAATCCTGGCAGGAAGGTGATCAGGTTAATAGATTTTCTTGTAGTAAACCAGTCATCCTCCTATAACGGGTTCTTTGGTCGACCTTTTATTATCGAATTCAAAGAAACATGTTCAGCGTACTACTTTTGTAAAGTTCCCAACTCCTAAAGGTGTAGGTACAATAAAGACTACCAAAAGAAAGCTAGAGAATGCCTGTTGCACGTTAAAAATCTAGTCACACAAGTGTTGGTGTACGAAGATTCTTCGGAATGCCTAACAGAAGAACCCAGTGTGTTGGATACTTTGCTAGACGATGCAGAGCACATGGAAATAGATCCCCAGAAGGAGAAGGATGGAGCTCATGACATCAAAGTGGATGAACACGATACGGATGAACTAAACAATAGGTAGGGTGACCAACCCAGCAACAACCACGAACAGCGTAATGGTGGGCATCAATCCTGACAGCGACCTTGAGCCTCTCCTGAGATTTGAACCCCAGCAGATCGAAGGTGTACTTAACATAGAAGGACTACTTTATGACCCCCGGTGGAAAGAAAGGAAGTGATGAGAAACTCCTGTTGAAGAGTTGAGAACCATCAAAGTAAGCTGACAATAGCTATTCATCGGATCAGAACTACCCGAACCCTACAGGTCAAGGATGGAGGAATTCCTAAAGACAAACCTGGATGTTTTTTCCTAGTTACATCAGGATACGACGGGTATCCCTCCAGAACATGCTTTCCACTGCCTTATCCCCCTGAGAAAGCCAATCAGGCAAAAGAGAAGAAAATTTAGCCAAGAGAAGTATGAAGCACTAACAGTCAAAGTGACGAAGTTATTGGACACTAAGCTAATACAAGGAGCCATTTAACCACAATGGGTTTCTAACCCGCTCTTGGTTCACAAACCCAATGGAACATGGAAGTTGTGTATAGAGTTCATGGATCTAAATGCCGTTTATCCAAAAGATAACTTTCCCATACATTGACCAGTTAGTGGACAACTCATGAACTTCATGGATGCTTTTGCAGGATATCACGAAATCGCAAAGCATTCCGATGAGAAAACGTCACATTCTACCCCAACAAGAACATGTATTACTTGAATAGAATGCCCTTCGGATTAATCAATGAGGTACGATATATCAATGTCTTGCTAATAAAATGTTCGATGAGCACATTAGGCATACAAAGTATATGTCAATGACATAGATGTGAAAAGCACCTGGAAAGAAGACCACCTACAACACCTTGCTCAAACATTTGAAATCCTAAGAGCTCACAACATGAAGCTCAATCTCAAGAAAAACTAATTTGGAGTACACTCTGAAATTTTTTTGGGCCACCTCGTTAGTCAACAAGGAATTGAAGTTAATCCAACTCAAGTTAAATCAATCTTTGATATGCAACCTCCAAACTCAGTAAAAAAGGTGCAACGAATGACAAGATGCCTAATAATCCTCAACAGATTCATCTCCCAATCGGGAGACAGAATCAGACCTTTTTTTGAAGCCATCAAGAAAAAGAAGAATGATTTTCAATGGACAGACGACTATCAAAAACATTTGAATATATTAAGTACTTGAGAAATCCCCAAATATTATCAAAGACAGTCCTGAGAGAAATATTGTACATATACTTGGCAGCCTCAAAAGTCGCGGTCAGCTCAGTGTTGGTACGTGCTGAAGAAAAATTCCACCTTCTGATATACTACGTCTCCAGACCCTTCATGAAGCAGATGTTTGATATTCCCCAACATAAAAAGTGGCATATGCTTTGGTGATGAGTGTACACAAATTTCAATCATACTTCTTTGACCACTAGGTGGAGGTACTAACAATATTTTTACTACAATAAATCCTACACCAACTCGACACCGCAGGGCGATTGACGAAGTGGTCACCAGAGATAAGCTAATTTTGGATAACATATATACCTCAAACAGTGATCAAAGGTCAAACTCTAGCCGACTACGTAGTTGAACTAATTTTTCCTCAACATCTAACAAGAGGACATATTTATCCTTAACATCTCTATGTTGATAGTTCCTCCACCAACAATACCTCAAGAGTAGGATTTGTGCTAGTAAGCCATGATAGGCAAGTATTCACATCTGCCATCAGATTTGACTTTATGGCAACTAACAATGAAGAAGAATATGAAGCATTGATAGCAGGACTTAGACTATCATTAGCTATGGGGACAAGACAACTGCAGATTTTTGGAGGTTCCCAGCTAATAATATTACAAGTCCGGTGGAATATGAAGCTAAGGATGAGCAGATGATACTCTACCAGAAAATTATTGCCCATTTGATATCAATGTTCGAGCAGGTTAACATAGAGCAAATACCCTAGCTAAAAAATAAACAAGAAGATGCAGTAGCCCAGCTAACAACAAGCCACAGAGCAGCAGAGCTTACTGTAGTAACGATCACTAAGATTCAAAATCATTCAACATCTGATTATAAGATAAATTAGATGTTGAACAGGGGGCAAGATGAAGACGGATGGAGGACACCCATCTGGAAATACATAACCGATGGAGAACAACCTGAAGACCCCTGGGCTGCTAGCCGACTAGTCAAACAAACTGCTAGGTACACCCTGGTGGATGGACAATTATGCAAAAGAGGATTCTCATTACCTATGATCAAATGTTTATCACCAGAAGAAGGGCAGAGTGTGCTAGAATAAATCCATGAAGGAGTGTGTGGAGCTCTTGCTAGGGGCAAGCCCTGTCATATAAAACTATCAGACAAGGTTACTATTGGCCGACATTGAGAAAGGATGTCATCAAATTTGCACGAAAGTGTCAGAAATGCTAGCAATTCCCTCTAAATATTTACACCTCGACACAAGAGCTGAAGTTAGTCTATAGCCCGTGGCCATTTGCAAAATAGGGAATTAACATAATTGGACTATTCCCACCAGGAAAGAGTAATATTAAATTTGCAGTAGCAGTAGTAGTAGTAGTAGTAATGGACTACTACACCAAGTGAGCGGAAGCTGAAGCGCTAGTAACAGTGACTCAAGAAAAAATGATCAACTCTATTTGAAAAAACTTTGTTCGTAGATTTGGGTTACCACAGCCGATTATAACAATAACGGAAAGCAGTTTGACCGAGAGAAGCTGAGAGACTTCTGCAGTTCCTGGAATATCAAGAAACACTACTCAACTCCATACCACACACAATCAAATGGACAAGTTGAGACAGTCAACAAAATTCTGAAATACATACTCAAGATTCGGCTGATTGACAAGAAAGGTAGTTGGGCGGATGAACTACCGAAAGTCTTGTGGTCCTATAGAACATCCTACAGAACAAGCACTAGAGAAACTTCGTTCACTTTGGCATTCGGTATCAATGCAGTAATTTCGATCGAAATGCAAAATCAAACATGGAAGGTCATCTAATACGAAGAAAATACGAATGCCATGACAGTTGAAAAAAAACCTACTAGAAGAAATACAGGCTTCATCAGGAATGAGAAATGTTGCCCACAAATAGAGAGCTAAAAGGTATTATAACTCGCATGTCAGAAATAAAAAATTTTAAGGTGGGAGACCTAGTTATGAGAAAGTTGCTGGCCACCCATCAGGAGTATTTGGTTGCAACTAGGAAGTATCCTTTAGGGTGGTTGCCAATTAACAAAATGGGACATACGATTTAGAAGAGTTTCAAGAAAATCCATCAGCTTACACTTGGAGTGCCGCACATTTGAAGAAGTACTATAAGTAGAAGTATTGTTAAAGACATTGTGTATGTATGTATTGATTAGGATTAATGTTTAGTACTCGCCCCTAGCCTGTTGGAGGCGAGCAAAACATGACATCAATAAAGATTTTCAGTTATTGTTCATTTATTGTGAATTCTTTATAAAGTTTTGCAATACAAACTGTTTTACAAATCTAAAAATAAGCTTATAGGTGATCCACTTCTCGAAAGAAATGAACAACTTAACAAAACAAAATAAGACTCAAAGTGTTATTGTTAAACTCGAGGCGACTAGCCCTAATGGGCCAGGATTGGAAAGTGCTCCTTCATAAAGGAACTCAACCAACAGAATCGCTTAATAATTTCTAGAAAATTTCTAAGACAAAGTCCCTCGAGAACAAATGCCCAAGGCAAATGTCCAAAAAGGACTCTATGCCAAAAAACAAACGAGTGCAAGTTTGCAATTTAAAAAATAAAATAAGATGAACCAATAAGCGCCAATTCAGCGAGCAATGTAGAGATAAACAATAACACAAGCTCAAATTCTAAAACAAATACAAAGGCATTTTGAATCAGTAACAAAAGGACAGTTTCATTGATAAGATAATTACATATACAAAAAAGCCATGAAAATGGCAAACAAAATGCCTCAATATGCGATAAAAAAGTAGTTCTTAAATATTCAAAAAATAAGAAAAACTATAAAAACAATTTTGCTCGCTGCTCGTCTTCTGGAGGTGGTTGCTCTCTATCAGGAGGAGATGCACTCTGCTCGCTAGAGTTGGGGACAGAGTTGGCGAAGTGACAATGGAGGCAAGGTTCTCAACATCAATCATATCATCATCTTCTTGTTCGCCACCTTCCCCCTCATTCTGCTCGTCCTCTTCAATTAAGGGATATGCCCCACCAATTATCTTCACACAATGGAGGGAAGATGCTCAAGTCCACCCCAAGGTCTGCTAGGTCGCCAACATCCACCACCTTCCATCTTTTGGAGGCCGCAACAAAACAAAATCTATGACAAACTTGATTGCAGTCTGGGTCAGAGTCTTGTGTTTGCTAAAATCGTGTCTCACGCAAGTGTACGTGGTCGTCGTATACGTGGCAAGTTAACCAAGTAATAAAATATCGAACTCAGGGAAACGATGCGATATCAAGCAAACATTGAATGTTTACAAAGGTTAATAGCTAGTGAAATAAGAAAAGGGTCTTGGTTTCTATCTACTATTCAACAAAGATTAGTAAATTCTAACTATCAACTCTTAGAGATGAGCAAATGTGAGATGTGTGTGCATTGGAATAATCCTACTATGGTTCATCTAGTGCCTATCTATCCTAGCATGCAAAAGGTCACTTGATGTCTTAATTGAGCTAAGGACTTCAACTAGTGTCTAGATCTCTCTAACAACACAAGCTAAAGGGCTCTATCAAGTGTCTAGATCTCTCTAACAACACTCAATACTCCATTTGAGAGGTCTTAGCTTCTAAGCAATTCTCATTGAAATAAAAGCATTTAAGCAAACACTTGGCATGCACAACATTCAATCAAGAACTTTTATGAATTAACTCAATTCTCATGTATTGCTAACCCACTTAGGCTCTAAACATCCAATTGAACATACCAAACATTCAAACAAATCATCAAATTAGAGAACTAATCCATCAAGATCGCTTAATCATGCATAGGATTAATAGAACACTAAATTACTACATAATGATCATACACCAATGCAACTAGGAATTAGCCCATGGCTAATTTGGAATCTAAAACATCAATTAAGAATCTAAACATTGTGATTAAGAACTAAAACAAGAGAATTGAATGAAAACTTATCAAATGTAGATGAATGGAAATACAAGCTACAAACCTCCAAATGCTAAGTCTTGATCCACAACTCAAAAACATAAACCGAACTGTAGAAACGTAAGAAATTCAATGGAGTTTACAATACAAAAAACGGATTAAAGGTCTAATGGCTAGATTAAAAGTAATTGAAGAAAGAAGTATGAGATTATCTAAGAACCCACTAAGAAACTATCTAATCTCTCTCTAAAACTACCCAATGAATCTAAGACTAATTGGGAGAATGAGAGAATGCTTGAAAATCTGATCCTTGAGGTATTTATAGTGCCCACAATGCTAAGACAAATTTGCCCTTCATTAAACGCGCAAAAAGACAAAGTTACCCTTAATTTGTGGAAAAATCGAACTATTGCGCGAGCAGACACTTGGGGGCGTGCAACCAAGCCTAGCTAGCGTGTGGGCCTTCTTGTGGACGCGCAGGGCATAAAAGCGCAATCAGACTGCAAATGCGCGAAGATACACTGCGGACGCGCGAGTAAAACACTGCGGGCGTGCGAGCAAAACACTAATTTTCGGGCAAACTTGTTTTCTTCATATCTTGAGTTCTAGAACTCCGATTGACTCTATTCTTTTTGTGTTGCGACCCTCTTTTAAATCTCTTTCACATGGAGTATCATTTGCACCATTTGGATTGATTTAATAAATCTGAAATATATCAAACTTGCTCGTCTCTTCACTATAAACATAACTTTCTTGCCAAAAAGGGTTAATAGCACAATGTTTAGAATTTTAGGGTCAATAATGCACATAAACCAATCAATATCATGATAAAATGAATGTAAAATGATGTAATTATGACCCTAATCATCTTGTTTGATCACTCCATACTACCAACTTGATCTAGTGACTGTTGGGCCGCGATCAGGGCAGCACTAGCATAGTACATTGTGAGGTGCATGTTGTCAGAAAGCGGCTGACAATGAATATTGGAGTCTTGGGCCTGCATCCAATGATGAGCAACGACCACAATAGCTTTCCTGATTGGCCCATTATTAATGTCAAGAATGTTGGTGGGGGCATGAGCAAGCGAGAATTGGTGAATGACCTCGCAACGAGTAGGGAAGTTGGCGGGATTATACCTGCAATATCCAACAAGAAAAATTTAGGAATTTTTCAAATTTGAAAACTTTGAATGAGAAGAAAGACAAAAACATACTTTGAAGAGTGAGTTGGACCCCATCCCATAAAGGTGGTGTCCACCAATTGTATGTCAAATGGAGATTGCGAATGGGATATTGTTGGAGCTGTTGGTGCGGCGGTTGCTAGCACAACGACTACTCGCTCGGAATGCTCCGATTGGTCAGTGGTGGCTGCCCACGAGGGTTGCTTTGACCTCTTAAAGGGAGGTTCTTCCTCCTGAGTTACACGAGATCCATCCCCTTTGTGCAGTCCGCGACCAGAGCCCGATGATGAAGAAGTCTTTTCTGCCCGCTCACCACCCTTGTTCTTCCTTTGAGCTAGAGCTGGCGAGCAGAGGTGCTAACATGTTCTACCATGTGCTTCTTTTGCATCGTGAGGATGGTTGAGGGGTGATCCTTCTTTGTTCCCCCATACTCTTGATTTTATGGCTGAGAGTGGCAAAGGAATGGGGGATAGCAATAGTTACCTCTGGGACTACAAGGAAATGACGAATAGTATTGAGGTGAATTTTTTTTTTAAATTCATTTAAGAAAAACTCCCTATAATGCGCAAGCAAGAATACCTTCTAGGCCTACTGCTTGCGCAAACAAGTGATGAGGAGAAGTTATCACACGAGTTATTTGACGATAACTTTCTTTGTTCAGGTGCTCAATGATCCAATCCATCACGTTCCGGCAACAAGCTATAGTGATGATAAAATTAAACTCCTCTGAAACTCCTGATCCCCCCTAAGGTTGAGTAAACGGGCCTGTAAAAAAGGTGAGGATATTAAATTAGTCCTAGTTGCTCGCCACACACACACTCAAGGAGTATTTCATACGTTGAAGGTCACCAAACTCCTCCGGGAATATAATCTGATCCTAATGCCTATCAAAATTTGTTGGCGTGAGCCAATCACCCTCAATGAAGAAAAATTATTCCTTCCACCCACGGATCTTGTTGGGCAGCTCCTCAAGAATTCGAAGGTTTGTTCACGCCTTGAGGTAATACCACCCCTTGCCCTCCTCCGTACACTTGGTGATACACAATGCATAATTGATCCCGCTAGATTAAGTCTATTCTTATATACCTCTAACCCAAATACTGTGAGAAGCACAAGTTAGCACTCCGCACATTAGGAGTGAGTTGGGTTATCGCCAAATTCATCACCAACAAGAAGCGACCAACCAACGGATGAAGAGGCAATATCAACCCCGCCGGAAGAGTATCCAGGTTGATCCCGGTCAAACCCAGCGCTGAGCGATCATCTTTTTTTTTGGGCCGGATGCATACAAGTTAATATCGCAAGGGATTTTATAATCCTTGCAAATTATTTCCAAAAACTCTTCTGGATCACTGCTGGAATGATGCTTGCTCCATAGTCCATAGTCCATAGTCTTCTCACCACCCCTAAATTTGCGAGCAGTAGTTGGAAAGTTGCTAGAGTGGCGAGCATAGTAGTTATCCTAGTCGAATTCTTGCTCGACACCCTCCGAAATTTATTTCTATGGCAGATGGGGTTTCGGAAAGTTAATTGATTCCAAGTACTCCCAGGTGTTTCATCCTCTCCAGAAGAGTCGACATCAATAGGATTGTTGCCCGCTTCCTCCTATGGAGCAATCAGCTAGTCCACATCTTGCTCGCTGGAATGTTGGCCTACCTCCTTTTCAACAGAGCAAACAACAAAGATAGCATGAGGATTTGATTTCTCAGGAAGAATGTGAGAAAGGCAAGTGATCAAACCTTTCTCTACAAGCTGTCTTTCCCCTGGATTCTGATTGGAAAGAACTGGACGAAGATGACATAGTTGATGATTGAAGGAGAATAAAAAGAAGGAATTCGAAGTTGCTTATACTCCGACAATGGAGAAAGGAGAAACAAATGGCGGCAGAATTTTGTACCAAATGACGTAACCCACAAAGATGTCCCGCAAAAGGTGCAACCCCTAGTCCAAAATGAGAAGAATTAAAATAAGAAGAGAAAAGGGAGATCGAGAGGAAAAAATACAAACATACCTTGAAGAACTTGGAGGTTGTCACCGGAAATGAGAAGGTATAGTTTCCTGAAAAATTGTGTAAAATTTGTATAAGTGCTTTGAGGAAAACAATGTGTGAAAAGAGTAGAGTGAAGAAGAAAGAAACTATTTGGAGAAACCGTTGGATAGCGTCCAACCATATTTAACGCGATTTTAAAGCAACTAATACTAGAGATATCGTCTTCCACTTCACTATCTGATAGTGGCGAAGATCATGCGATATCTAAACCAGTGGAGAGGTGGTGGCGTTAGAAAATGTGCTCCTTCAAAGCACCGATATTGGTGATTGCTTTAGATGGGCCTAAGATGGTGTGACAAAAGAAACTATTGATTGGGGATGGAGGGGTGATTTGGCGCCTAAGGGTGCCAAAGGAAGGGGTATGCACAAGAGGACCGGTGGTAGGGCACGCACAAATGGGTCATTGGTAAGGTTGCATGCGATTAGAACTGCAGCCGAAGTAGTCATCACGCTGCCAGTTTACAGCCACACCGCCGGTGCCCAGTGCGTGGGGTGCTATTCTACGAGAACGGTTCGTTGATGCACCTCCAAAATCAATGCCTTCAAGAAGTGAGGTTCAGCAATTCAAGAAGGATGTGCCTCTAGCGAACGTGTAGGTAGCGGGGTTGTGGCTGGTGGTGTCATGATGGAAATTTCATGATCTGATTGTGAGGGTGTGATTAGGGTGGGATGTTGGTGGAGATTCCGTTGCAGGAGCAATCAAGACTACCAAAATTGAAGATGTTATCAGTAATATTGATTGTGATTCTCTCGTATTCAAACCGATACGGAGTTGGACTATGTGGCAGTAGTTGTTGAAAATTTCATCAATGATTACTTCCAATTGAGACCAGAGGAAATCCAATTCCTCCTCCGCATCACAATCTCGTGCCATCGTTGATCACTCCACAAAATCGTTTAACAAGAGCATTGCCGAGACTCTAGATACCAACTAACATATTTAAAAATAAGATACTATAATGTAATTAAACCGTTGACTCTGAAAACATCGAAATTATTATACACAGACTTATATGACTTGTTAATTCTATTAACTCAAAGATGAATACCGAAAGAACATCTATATAACACGATAAAGGGAATGATACCCAATAACTTTCAATTCAACTTCAACTATCTTACATTGATCTTGAGACCCTTATTTATAATAATTTAACTAGAATTTTAGTCATATAAATTTTAAAAGCCCGATCCAATAAAATTAATTAAAGCTTAAGTAAAATTTTAAAATTATAAAATATTAATATTAATAAATAACTAAAACAATCTTTATCTCCATCACGCTTGGTCAACGGGTTCTTGTGGCGTCCAATTTCGACTTTTTCGTTCTCGATCTCACGACTCGTCCAAGCTTCCTAGGGTCTTCATTTGAGGATTTTAAACTTCTCCATGAGCTTGAATTTCATCATTTCACCTCCTATAGTCGGGAACTCCTCATTTTTGCTCGTTTTTACATATAAAGCACACTTTCTTGCCAACAAAAGGTAAATATCACAAAGTATAGCATATTGGGGTCAAATATGAACATAATCTCATCAAAATTATATAGAAATGGATGCAAAGTGATACAAATATGACCCTAATCACTCTCTATGTTGTTTAGTATTATAAATAGGAGTCTTAAGTTTATTGTAAGGGAAATTGAATTTGAATAGAAATAGAATTTAGTTGAATCTCTTTCCCGTGTTTTAATCGTTGTTCTTCTGTCATTCAAGTTTGAATCAACAAAAGTAACACAATAATCGCAAAGATCATATAATTCTGATATTCATATTGAATAAACAGATCGATCACGATAGTATCAATTTCATTGTGTCGGTTGGTATCAGGAGTCATAACGATCCTGTGGATTATCAATGACAAGTGATTTTATTGATAAAGATGGGAAATTTCATTTTCTCTAGTCTCAATTGGAGGCAGCCGTAGATGAGATTTTCTACAGTTACTCCCAACGAGACGTACACACCGACATCTTTGCTGCCGTCAATATCGATCTTGGTAGTCCTGTATGCCGCCACATCCAGATCCTGCTCAAGCCGCCGATCACAACCTTCGTCATCAGCCTGGCCGTCATAGAAGGGTAACACAGTGTGGGAATCCACCGCCACCCCTTTTCTTCTTCGAACAACGATGCTTCAGACCTCTCACTCGCAACCTCCTCCGAGTTCCTACAACTGCCAATAGATGTCAATTTTTCCTTACACAATTATTATTATTATTATTATTTTATTAATAGTGATAGTTATTTTATTGGTAATTTTCCAAATATTCCTTCTGTCTACCGACTCAAAATTTTGGACATGTACGCACAATTAATATTTTTGAGATGCTTCATTTGACAACACTATTTTATCCCTCCGGAAACGAGATCGTATCCAATTCAAATGTGAATAGTTTCAAAGAGAGATAGAATGATGGAGATAAGATCGCCATAGTGATCTAAAAATATTAATCAAGATTTGGAGGATAAAAAATGACAAAAACTTACATGAAACGTTTTACGGTGTGAAACATACCATATATAAAAAATTCGTGGATCCATGGCCGGGTTGGGTTGAATTTGGGTGATTTTCTCAAATTCGCGCGCAAGCATAATTTCCAGGTTTTTCGCTCGCAGATATGTTACTTTTTAGGCAAATGCATGTTACTTTAAGGCAAAATGTGTATTACAATCAGACCAAATGTTGTTTTTTACATATATATCACTTGTTTTTGTAGAAATAATATTTTTTCATATAACGTAAGAGTAAAATGTGTGTTATTATAAGAAAAAACATTACCTTTTTATAAGTATATTTTTTATTTGTATTTAAATTATTTAATTTTATAATAACACTTATAGAATAGTAAAAAATGTGTTATTACATGAATCAATATATCCAGCTTTAAGAGATAATGATGATTAAATTTAAAAAAAATATATATTTGTTCTTAAGAAAAATACATTTTATCCTACAGTAACACATGTTTGCCCATATAGTAACACAAACTAGGGAGCAAATATGTATTACTATTAGAGCAAATGTGTGTTACAATCTTATAAAATATTGTTATTTTGCATATATTCATTTGTTTTTATAGAATAAAAAGTTTTTAACATAATATAAGATAAAAATCATATGTGTTACTATAAGAAAACATATTCATTTTTCATAAATATTTATTTATTTGTATAGAAATAATTACTTTTTAATATAATAACACATATAAAATAGTAAAAAAGTATTTTAATATATGAATCAATATACCTAGATTTAAAGGAATTATGATTAAATTAAAAAACACATATTTATTCTTATACAAATATATTTTCTCTTGCATCAACACGTATTTGCTCATATTGTAACACAAACTTGGGAGTAAATGTGTGTTACTATTAGAGCAAATGCGTGTTACAATTTTATGAAATGTTGTTCTTTATATATATATATATATTCATTTATTTTTATATAATAAATAATTTTTCATATAGTACAAGAACAAAATGTATATTACTATAAGAAAATATATTGTTTTCTCATATTATTTTTTATAGTAACACACATTTATTATTAGATTGTATGAATAAATGTTATTTCTACAAAAAAAATGAATATATGTAAAAAAATCATTTACTCTGATTGTAATATACATTTTTCCTATTAATAACATGTATTTGCCCAAATTGTAACATACCTGGAAGCAAAAAAAATTGGAATTATCATTGCGAAAATTTTGAAAAAAAATGACCAAATCCGACCTAACCCGTTTAAGGACCCGTGAATTTTTAATATGATATGTTTCACATGAGTGTACCTCTAAAAAAATCAAGATGATTACATTTTCATTTGTTATTTTATTTAATTAAATTAGATTTATTTATATTTAGTTATTATATTTCTTGCTCTCTAAGTTATTTAGTATTATAAATAGGAGTTTTAAATTTATTACAAAGAGAGTTGAATTTTCACTTTCCCGCATTATAATGTTGCAAAGATCATATCTTTCCTTCATGAAGGCTGAAACTGTGATTTCAACGATTTATGTAACCACTTTTTGTTTGCGTAAAAATCGTGGAAACACTTGGAAATTCCCTAGATTTAAATTAAAACATTAGGAGTAGATGAGAGAGATGATAAAATAACATTCTTATATGAACTTTTGTCAATGATACTAGTCAATAATAGTGAACCATAAATTCCGCCGATAACAATTACAGATCATACAACGGGTTTGCCCTCAACAAGCAATGAAAACATCCAAAACAACTACTACCTCCGTCCCACGAAAGTTTGCATACTTTTCTTTTTAGTTTGTCCCACAAAAGTTTACATACTCAAAAAATGGAAATATTTCTTTAAATTTCCACCTTTAAAATTTTTACCTCACAATCTCCACCATACACATTCTACTCATTACACTTTTTCTTAAAACCTGTGCCCAGGAAAGTACCGCAAACTTTCCTGGGACGGAGGTAGTAGATACTTATTTCAGTGCCAGTACCATCATAAATACCTATGGTTTTTCATAAGCTATTCAATGAGCTTACTAGAAGTAGTATGCAAACATAAACAAGAAAGTGCATTCTTTTACATACATACATCTATATACAAAATTAACATGTAGAAAAAATTTAATCAATCACGAGGATTTACCAGGTACAGCAAATGGGAGCTAAATAAACGTCTCCCCTTATGATCAATTTGATCATGTACAAAAAGCAGAGTGTCCTGATGTCGAATGGACATCTTTTTCCCAGGTACTCAGCAGAAATATTCTCTTCTACCATTCTTCAAGCCATTCTGGGGTGTTCAATTCTTCCAATTCTTGGTTCGGGGAGTCCATTGAAGTTAATACAATGTCAGAATGGCTTTCGAGGTACATGCTTATGCGCGACAGAATGTCATGGGGAACGGGAACCTTACGTTCGGCTAATCCTTTCCAATCAATGCCATCAAACCAAGGATGAGATTTGATGGAGTCACTGCCACCTTGGCTTCCAAGTCTCAAGCTTTCTTCTACTTCAAGTAACTGGATAATATAATGTGTTATGTTTCAAATCTTTGTGCATTTATTGCAAAAGTTAAGGAATATGTAGAATGGTTGTTTAACCTTGGTAACGAGATCAACAGCTTCAATACTAAACTTCTGCGAAAGAGTAAGCTGTCCTTTCACTACTCTTGCGAATGTGAGCTCGCTTTCTCTCCAAGATCCAAAAGGCATTTCACCTTGTAGCATGAAGTAGATCAAAGTTCCCAAAGCCCACCTGCACAAATAGAACGAGTTAAGCATTATATAAAATGGCCAAATAGGCAAATATGGTTGCTGACCACTTGTAATAGTACTACTCAGGCTCAACATTAATGAGTGTAGAGAGTGCCGTGCATGCATGCAATGGCAAGGCAAAAGAAAAGAGGAGAACGAGAAAACCTGTAAACATCCAAAGTAGGGAAATATTGATAAGCTCTATATTTTGGGAAAAAATCTGTAGATCCATCCAACAAAGGATAAATAGGCTTTGATAATTGATGCGCCCAGCGCAAGAGAACCAATTCTCTCTTTTGTGAGACTGTCTCAACTCTCACACGTGATGGAAAAGTTAATCAATTAGTTAGAAATGAAAATTAGAAGTCAGTAAGATTAATAGATTTTGATCCGTTTTGCAACCTGACATTGTACTGTTCCATATAAGAACTTTTCAAAAGACTAATATATCTAAGTGCAATATATGTTACTATACATGACCTCGTGCTTCTCAATATAAAGCCAGTACAGTTGTATTTATCACTTGAGTTGATACCTAACTACCTCTATCTATATTTTATTTTTTAACAAAAACCATTAAAATAACTATAAAATTCTTATAAATTAAAATTATCATGTTTCCACAAAGGTTTTCAAGAAAATAATCAAAAACAAATTTGAAAATTATTTTAATTGAGTATACATGGGGGTGTGGGTGTATACACACATTCACATATATATACACACACACCTACACATATATCAATGAATTTATTTTAAAAGTATGTATTAGTTGTAGCAGATATTTATTCAAATATATATTGGTACATTTTTTTTTAACGGGCAAATAATAACTCAAACCCTCCAAAGAAGACTCTAGAATAATCTAAGATAATTCTATATATATTTTTAATTGATTTGATCTTATCATAATTTTGGTAAATATAGTTCTTGACTAAAACGGCACTATGTACACAGCCATTGCCATTGTGAATATACAGAAAATTATTCACCATATCTTTTCATATATTTTAAACTATTATATGGTATCAGAGCACAACCTACCGGTCACAGGAAGTGGAGCTTTAACAACTTAAGCTATAACTCTTCGTCCTATATATTGGTGAAATAAAATCATAAAACATTCTGTTTTGTGTAAAAACTGGTTCAAATAATTGGAAAATTGCTTCCCTTGTCATTAGGTCATGTACAAGAGTTTCACCTTTGCCAACAGTACACCACAGTTGATTCAAACAAACCAGATGACACAGATATTGATTACATGGTTTTAGCAACAATTAATCAGAGGCCTAAACCACAGAAATAAATGGCAAACAAGTTTCAGAGTCATAAACTTTTAATTTCAGATACAGTTTCACTGAGGATCATTGGGTAAGGTTAGTTTACATTTCCAGCAGTCAAACAAACTGAATGTAATTGACATACCAGTCAGCAGGGAAGCCATGGCCTCTCCCTTGGATTATTTCAGGAGACAACGAATCCGCCATACCACATATAGTGTATGTTCTCTCACCACAATCACCTGATAACTTCTTTCCAAATCTGAAGTCCACTAGCTAAAATGAATTAACAAAGTCATCATCACTTAAACGAACCTTTATGTTTCCCAAGAGGCAGTCTTTGGACAAGAAACAAATTTTAATGAATCTTGAATCAAAAGTATCATCTAACCTGTATATATCCTGTCTGATCAAATACTAGAACATCAGGTGACACGCCTCGATATAGAACTCCAATCTAAATTATCAATGTAAGAAAAGATAATGGCATTAATTTAGGAAAAATTTATTTACACAAGGAAATTCAATTTGATATGTCTATCCCACCTTGTGCAAACCTTCTAAAGCAATAACAACAGAGGCAGCACAGAATTTCGCACATGGTTCATCAAGTGGAGTGTGAATTATTGATGTCAAAGAGCAAGCAATACGAGAGTCCAGAAGTAAACCAGCATAAGATTCATCAGCGGACGTGCATATAACTCGAGGCACAAAAACAGGTTGGTTTATAGACATCAATAGTTTCTTCTCCTTCAGTACCAAATCTGCTTTACCAAGCTCTTTAACTTTCCTCTTTGAATATCTTTTCAAACTAAGCAAGTTTTCTGCAGTTGGTAGGGAAAGCAAAAAAGTGGCTACTGTTAAAGTGCATTCTAGAAGCTTCTATTACAATCATCTTTAATCAAAATATAGTGCAAAAAACTAACCAGAATCAGTAACGTGTACGAGGCCAATCTCACTGCAGTCCGTGGAATACAAACAAGTTCTCCATTCCTTGGAAAAAATAATATAATCATATACTTTTCCCATGGGAGTTCATTGAAGAAGTAAAGTTAAAGAAAAATAAATAAATAAAAATTTACCAAATCAGAAAGCTGAATCTTCTTAATATTTGAAGTATCCAAATCTTTTACAGATTCTGTGTATATACTAGATAACAAGTGCTTCGACCTAAAAAAAACAAAAAAAATTAACAGGCAATTACACTTTAGTTGGGATTACTGAGATATATGTGAAAATTGAAATTAATATATAAAATTACTGGAACAAACACATGCATAAATTAAAAGAAAGAGGAGCGAATATAATTACTGAAATCTAGATATTATTTATGAAAAATTCAGTCAAGTGCTTTAAAAGCAGAAAATTAATAACTTACTTATTGTCATCCTGAGAAAGCTTTGCCAGAGGGCCTACGACGGAATCAAACTTCTCTTTCGTTAAGAAGAAGCAAACCACATCACCAACAGCAACCGCACTCAAGGAAGAGAGACACTCACCAAGAAGTGTCCATTCTCCAAAATAGCTCCCCTCAGTCTTCTCCACTGAAAATTTCTTGCTAGACACACCATAATCTTGCATCTCAACTTCAGACATGAGACTGGATGCATTGACACTTTTTACCAAATCCATTTCACATGTTATTTTTACCACTCCCTTCTGTATAATGTACAAACCCAAGACATCCTCATTCTGCATAGATATAATTGAAGAGAATAAGAGAAAGATGCAATAATTGAAAATTTTCCAAATTTATAAACTAAATGTACCTCGGCGACAATTTTCTGACCATCAGAGAAAGACACTTCTAATAGTGAATCTGCAATATTACTCAGTTGTAAGATTGTCAACCTTGAAAGAAGATCTACTGATCGAAGTAACTTCAACGAGGATAAATTAGAGAACTCAGACATGAGAATTCCTCTAAAATCTTCTCTTTTAAGTGACCAGAGAGTTCCATCTGACACAGCTTGAACAGAAGCTTGAAGTGGCTTGTTATACCTGTAGTTGAACAAAATGAATATAGGTGATGATTTTACCGCGTGTATATCCAAAAAAACACATATATTAATCAGATCAATATCCAGCATATTATTTAGAACACCTGGTGAGACTCAATGACAAAATTCACAGATAAAAGACAAAATATGTTTCCTTCAATTAAGAATGGACATATTACTACTATACCTAATCTGTACAGCAGATTTTCATTTCGTCCTAGTATCAAGGGCTGTGTTTTATGTTTTATAGTCAGAATAGGTTTCTCCAATTTAATATAACTTTCTGTAAAACTTCAGCATGGTACCAGAGCCACATCTTTGAAGGCCCTAACCAGTCCAGGATATAGCTATGGCAGCAAATATTCAGTAGACAGCTAACAAAGTGACTATATCTGATGTAACCGACAACAATGGAGAGCTGGTGGCCCTTTCCTTCCCACCACTGGTCACATGATTAATAGGAACAACTACTTACAATGGTAATGTTAAGCAAGCAAATTATAGTATGCATTATTGAGAGCTCTGATCTTTCAAATCGACTATAGTCGCAGCTAATCCAACACAGTCACACCACATCCAAACTTAGTATTGGTTTTTTGTTGACCAGAAAGGTACTTTCTCAAGTGCTCCAATAACACTAAAGTGGAAAACCCTGGATAGCTAACACCAGTGCATCTGATTGCACAACAGCAGATACAAATTGTATAATACTAATAATCCTTATTGACAATTATTTTTGTTGTTACTCATTCTAAATCTGAGAGATTTGTAATGTTTAATGTGGCATATAAACTGATAAAACAAATGAAGATTGATTAACAAGAACAAGAAATGGTCTTGTTTATCAAGCTCTGGTTGGTCGAAATAAATGATATGAAAGATCTTAAATGCACAATGATTTGCTCAGGTTGTTAGACTCGGACTTGAATGTTTTTCCGGATCATTTATTATGAGCCGTAAAGGTTGTATTCATAGTGCAACGAATACATTTTGTGTTGCCCTAAAAATCTTGGGCAAACCATACATTAAATGTTTTGATTGTGTCCTTACTCCTTGCAAGGAATGTCATCAAATCTGTCCTTGTGGACAGGTCTGGCCCAATGAGGGAGAGTCACCTGTCCGAAATCAAGGGACTTGATTACAGAATTTTATCTACTACCTACTTTAGGCATGGTGTGATCTGTACTATCTCTGCCCTAATGATTTCCCCCACAACTCTTGATCTTATCCGAAAGTCGGATCTTTAGGGAGTTCCTCGTCTTGGTGCCAAGGTCAGCATCCTCGGCCTCGTTCGGACTCGTTGTGCTTCTTCCTCGCATGTCTCACGTGTCGAGGTTCACTTGGTAACCTGATCCTCGGCCTTAACATCCCTTGCAACACGCCGAGGTTCACTTGGTACCCTAACAGCCGATGAAGAGCGCAGATCATCCCCGGTCAGCTAAAGGTGCGAAACTTGCCACAGCAACTTCGTCTGCATTGCTGATAGATCTTTGACAAAAACTGTTGGCATAGGTTCAGTAATTATCTCTAAGGACTTGCATCTTCACTTTGTCTTATCTATTCAGATGCAAATTTGCTATCCATTAGTAATCTGAAAAAATGATGATTCGCATGCTAAGGTGCATGAGAAATTGGACTCCTTCAAGCCGCTGGATATCGCGGGTCCTCTAGAAGCTAACTCTGTCGTGGCCAATATCCAGACCTCCAACATGATTTCTTCATATCTTAAGAGGTAAAAGGTGATGCTGTTATGTTATAGCACTAAAGACTATTTATATTTCTTGAGAAAATGTTACGCTTTATTGAATAAAAACTCTGAATCTCTATCAGTGTAGTATTTGTCAAGTTTCTGAGCATACACCCATACCAAATTCACAACTCATCTCAATTTTCAATGACCTGTGATGTTTGGCCCAAAATATAATTAAAAATAACTTCCATATCAAGAGGGTTAGTCACCTTAATTAATAATACATACCAGACTCAATAGGTCATTTGTTTCAGAAAGAAAAATCTAAAGTTGGCCAAATAAATCTTCATAAACTTCCATAAAATGTAAGCCAAATTGGATTATTGACTGTTGGGCATAGACTTTTTTTGTTTTTGTTTTTGATAGGAAACATGTTGCGGCATCGAAATTATTACTGTGGCATCAGCAGTTTTGTTGGCCAGGATTTGCGTGAGAGATTATTCAAATTATTATGGTGCATTTCGGCAGATTTGCTACGTAAGATTTTGTCCTGATAATGTATTATACTGTTGGGACAATCTTAAGTATTTTGATTAGATCCCAAAATCCCTTGATGAATTTGCCTAAGTATAGTTAATCAGAATGATAGTTTCAGGATAGTCAGGTTAGAATAGAGTTTTCTATTTATAGGTATTCAGTTCAGGGGGAACGTGCTAAAGATTGAAGACTGATGGTGACGTTCCAAAAGTCTGAAGTGAGAAGTATAATCCAACCCTGAAGGTCAAGATCGTCCTGAAGATGGTCAACCTGAAGCTGAACCTGAGAAACCTGGAAAGAGTCCTGAAACTGTGTGGAAGCCATCCTGAAGACAACCACTGATGAGGTCCATATTGAGTACACTAAGCATGCTCAGGGCAGGGTTCCATCAGTGAAGGGCAAGTGTAACCTTGATCAGGCTGAATGTCACCTCTGATGTTCATAAGTCCTGACTTGGGCTTAGTATCAGTTTATCTGATACTTGTAAGTCCTAACAAGGTAAGGTTACACGTGCAATGGAGTCTGAGGAACAAAGAGAATGTCAGCATCTCCGTAATAAAGACAAACATTTATCTTGAGTAAAGAACGAGAAACTCAGAGTTATAAATGTATGAGGATTAACAAAGTCAAAGCCGACAAACTAGCCGTTGGACAAACGACCAGTGAGGAGGCGACATGTAAGTACGGAGACTGCGCAGCATTTAATGCTCCTCAGAGCTGCAGGAGGCGGATCAGAGAATTGCCATACTTAGTATGGAAAATGTCAGTCAAGGACAACCAAAGTCTGCACTTACCTAGAATAGGTTGATTTGCTAAAGATCTCCTCCAACGGAACTTTTTCAAATCACCCTATAAATACAGATCACCTTGCACCCATTCAAGGTTAAGGGAAATTTCCAAGTGAAAGCATTCTCAAGATTCCAAGCACTCAAAGCGTATTTGAAGCAACACTCTGAAGTTCTAAATTTCTCTAGTGTTGTAGTAGGAATCTGATCTGTATATTGCTTAGAGTGTTAATCCTATCCTTAAGCTTGTTTTGTTAGAAGGATTAACACACCTTAGTTGGAAACTAGAATACCAAACCCCTCAGTTTGTGAGAAGGTTGGTTAGAAGGATTGGAACTTGTAAAACGCCCCTCCTAAGAGAGGAAGAAGGCTACTCGTGCACCTTGGCACGTTAAAAACAAGTACCTATCCTCAGTGGTAAAGGGTAGCTTCCTGTTAAATCAGGTCGTGGATGTAGAAGTTGGTTATCTCCGAAACACGTTAAAAACGTCCCCTGTGTGCTAATTTACTTATCTGTTCAGGATCATATTGTCATCATTTATAAACTGAACATACTTGCATCAGTTTTAAACTGTCAGGAGGAACCAATTCTCCTGATACTTAAACTTGTGCACCAGCCTTAATCACGGTTTCCAAAGCAATACTGATCAAAGTTTTCAGGAACTAAAAACGAGTAGAAAAACTTAAGGGCTCACTTTCCGCACGTACTCTAACTTGCTGAGACAGTATCCAACTGACTGGCTTGTCAAAGTGGTCAGTAGGTGGGTTATCTCTACTGAGCTTCTGAGAGCACTTTACTCAGATTTAGCCTATTTGGTTCCATACTGACCTGTCTCTGCTGCCCCTGTGAACCATCAGTTTTGTGAACACATCAGGATCTTCCTGACTAAGCTTGAAAAACCATTTTCCTGAGGATTTTCGGGAAAATCTGACATCAATGTATTCCTCCCCCCCCTCCATACACTGATTTACTCGTTTCGGGACCAACATATACTTTGCTAGTCTTGTTAATTTTCTGTCTTCGAACCCTGATTCTATCAAACTAGCACAGCTGGAAATCATGTTCATCACAATATGACCAAACATGAGGAATTGATTGTCACTTTGCCAGATTGATGATACACAAAAGGGTTATGATTGCTTCTGATTACCTGCCAAGTGCTCGTCAGGCAGCAAACATTCTAACCAAGGCTCTCCTTAGAGTTAACTTCGGAGAAATGAAATCCAAGTTGGTAAGGCTGAAGCAACTTGAGGGGGAGAATTGATTCTAGATATCTTTACTTAGTGGAGAGACCTATTTCAACTCTAATCTCCTATCTATTTGGTGATATGAGATCGATATTTATTTCTTATTTCTAATTGACTTCCCTTTTTCCATAGATTTATAGTTATTGGTGCTCTAATTTTTTTTGCTTTCCAAGGTTGGTGTAATACCGATCCGATATTCTCCAATCCTAAATATAGGCTCTTCTAGGTTGTATACTCATAATGTGTTCTTCCTACTCAATAGAATATTCTTTAACAAAGAAACAGGAAAAGTATACATCTCACATCAATGCCAGCTCCCCAAAGGAAGACAACTTTTCAGCCGTGTAACGCTGCAATACCCTGGGCACTTCTCCATGTCTCTCTTCCTGGAATATAAGTTTAGGAGAAATTTCTTAAAGATGCCAACAAAAATTAAACCAGAACAAATTGTCAAGTGAAAACTAGTTTCTTCTGGGAGGGGAAAACCTATAACAAGAAGTCTGATAACAGTGAACAAATTTATATTTTTCTACCAATAGTACATATGGTTTTGCCATTATAATATATAAATTATATTCACCTGAGTTGCCAAAACCTCAAACTCGCCATTGCCAACAACGTAGAAACAGTCACCTTCTCCCCCCTGAAAAATACATTAAAAGATAACTTATATAATAGCAGCAACAGACTTTTATATGCTAACATAAACTAGAAAGTAGAAACAGCAACAACATAGCAACACAGAATGGTTAAGGATAGGCACGAGCTGCATGTGAATGAAGGGATAAGATGTGCACAAGAATGTTTTAGCTAATGCATAGGATATGAAGTGCAGAAACAGACAATTTAGAAATATGTCCAGCAAAGTCAAATATTATGTATCCCCACATAAATATGCCCAGTAATAGTATTGAAATTGTATACTAGAGATTTGCTCCTTTCATATTGGTGATATACAATGTTTCACTAAATCAAGAATCTGTGTTCGATCTTTCCCATGCTTTCTTTGATCGGTTCACAATTTCACTGAAGTATGCAGTACTCGTACAATTGTGCCATTATGTTCACTATATCATTTTTGAGATGAAGCAGCACAGCTTGTCATCATTTTAAAACAACTCCATCATTAATAATTGCAATAGAAATTTTAACTTTAAGCTGTACACGTGTAAAATTTGAAATATATCATTTTTCTCAACTCCAAGCAGGGTACACTCTGAAACTCATTGTTTGTGGCAATCATTTAATTAATCCTTAATTCGAGGAGAAATTAGAAAAGACGATAGTGATTCTAAGAATTGATTATGAAGGGCTTACAAGAGATACCTTCTTTACCACTATGTCTCCTGCTTTGACCTCAACTCTTTGCATGCAGTCCAGTAAAACTTGACACTGAGAATCAGTAAGCTTTCTGAAGAGAAAATGGTCATGCAAAGCCCGTTCTATTTGAGCCTGCAATATATGGATTGCATATCAACTGATATCAAGAAACTACGTAATTCAGCAACATAGATATTCGCAAAAACTAGAGAAACATTGAGTGAAAGGGGTTTACTTCCTCTTCCCAGGTCTTTCTATGTGCTGGAGATGAAGGAACCCACGTTTGGCCATTTTCAAGAGAACTTTCAAGTGCGCGGAGTCGTGCACGAGATATATCATTCCTTACACGCTGATTTCTGGTTCTCCAGTTGATAAGAGACGGAGACTCTGACCCTGATACTTCAACAACTTGAGGCAAAGGGGGTCTTAAAATTGTATCTGAATTTGCTGATTTACCAGTTGTAGCCTGTGTATGCATGAAATGTTTAGTCTTAAGAGTTTGAAAAGAGAAGGGAAAAAAGAAAATAAAAAGCATAAAGATCACAGTGCAGGAGAAACGTAATATCAGTGACCCTTCTTACATCATTTAGTCCATCTATATGCACAACTATCACTGTAATGTCATCTGTACGAGTTTCATACTGTAGCCATCTACGATATGATTCAGCAACAATTGCAGCACAAGCATCGCGTGGGTCCTTATGTTTTGTAACCTGGAAAATGAATGGCATAAAGAAGCTTCAGTGACAACGAGGATGACGCTAGAATGGAAAATTTTGAATAAGAGAAAACTAAGACAATTATAGGCCGTTCAAACTTGTTTTATGTCGCAAATTACACCTTAAATTTCCAATTTGTTCTAATTTTTGAGGTGACTCTTTTGTATCTCTAACCTATTCAATATGCAGTTGTTTGAAGCCCAACTATTAAATCCTCTCCAAATCCAAACCCTTAATGCAACCAACATTAATTATTTTCTAAGAGCAGCTTCCATATGGAAATTCTCTAACTGGAGAATCTTTGGGAGAAGATGAGTCATATTCCTGCTATTCTGACAGACCTCAGAGGGCGCTTATTTCAAGTTTTTCAATGATAATGGGAATGAAATCTTATTTTACCTATTTACTCTTACATATGTTGAATGAGAGTTTGTCTTCATGGTGATTACATTATTAGTGTTGTGCTCCAACTTTGGAAAAAGTTGACAAAAAATAAAGTTGTTGGTTGTGGCATGGGGGTTTGATTCAGGAGAATAATTATAACATTAAATGAGGGTAATCAAATGGAGGTATGATTACCTTATTTAGGAAGAAAAATAATGGTGTGTGTATCTTTTTTCTTCACTAACTACTATAATTACTATATACTCCCTCCGTCCCAGAGAAACTTGCAAGTTTTCTTTTTCGGGACGTCCCAAAGGAACTTGCAGACCCAAAAAAGGAAACCCTTTTATAAACTTCACCCTCACAATATCTACATATTTACACAAAATGTCATTACTTTTTCACTTTTTGGGCCCACATTACACTCAATCCAACTAACTTTTTCACTTTTTACATAAAGTTTTACCAAATTAACCCTCAAAACACTACTTTTTTTTACTTTATTGTACTTTTTCTTAATTTGTGTGCCCCTCCTCCCTTGCAAATTGCTCTGGGACGGAGGGAGTATTTATCTCCATTCTCATTACCAATTGAAGAATTTACATACCAAGCCGCCCTCATACTAGTGGGGGAAGTGGAAGCACCAAAAATTGGACAACATAGTCTAGGCCTTCATCTAATTAGATGACTGGTTTCTGTGCATCAGAATGATTTTTAAGATGATATTCCAGCGGTTAGCATAAATTTTACACTTCATTGTTTTAGTTGTCAATTAACACTTGCAAACTCGAAGGTACGAATATGATACATTTGGTTAATTTCATAGAATATACAGCTGTAATACCCCATAGTTTCATTCTTAGAGAGCTAAGCCCATTATGATACATGGACAGAGCCTGATATTTAGTTGCCTACGTCACAAAATATTATTTCATCCATATAATATCATATCTTTCACCACTCCACACATGATATCAGGTCATTCATGAGATCATACTAATCAATTAACATAGATAATCATAGAGGATTAAATTCATGGCAACTTATCCGAAATTTGATGAAAATCCCAAATTAAAATTACTAACTTCAAATAATAGGCTGCTCTCTTCCTAGCATCAAGGACTTTACCTTTTAACTTGTCTTAGTGAATTGTTTATTGGTCATATAGCTTTTATTGTCCCGTTAAATAAAATGATTTTCCTAGATACAACCTTTAAAACTTATCAAATTATTCAACTTCACATATAAGAACCGACGCTTTCCAAATAGTTTGACCTTGCTTTGGCAACCATGTCCAGTGAAAGGCTACATGAAATAGAAACGAATTTATTAACTAACTAGCTCTAATGTCATATGTGATGATTTAATGATTTGATATTGAATCTCAGTAGCACGAAAGGGGAAAGACAAATTACCATGTCCACCACAGTTTGGCTGGAGAGAAACTCAAAGACACCATCACTAGCAATCACAAAGAAGGGATGATTCTGTGTGAGCTCAAGAACGACAATTTCCGGATTTGCAACAACACCTATGGTCTCAGCAATAGAATCGCCAATGCTCCTCGTGAAAGCTGTGCCAGGATACATACCATTTTGGACCCATAGTCTAGGAGGATCACCATCATCACCTTCTTCAGTTCCCCAGCACTGCACATATGGGTTCTTGAGTCCTTCAATTTGATCTAATGTCAGAACTCTAGCTCCACAAAGCTTCACCCGTTCAACTTCATCGGGCCTAAAAGGTGTTTGATCAATTGAAATGTCAACAGCCACAATATCATTCCCTCTTTTCTCGCCTATAACAGCCCTTGAATCACCTGAGTTAGCCACATAGAGAGTCCTACCACGAACCAGAATTGTAATTGCAGTTGTTCCACTCATGCTGTCATCCAGTGGATCATCGTGTAACTGTGAATTTGTTGTCAAGAAAGCAGCATGGCATGCTTCAACTGCGTCCATGTGAAAATGACTATTTCTAAGTAAATTCTCACATAACTTCTTCTTCACAAACTGCGAGCATTGAGCTCCAAATTCACCATGGCCATCAAAAACCCCAAAGAAATGATCATCTGGACTTGTCCCAAATGGAGTATGAATGCAAAAACTGTCTTGGTTGGCCTTATCCAGGGCATCTGGGTAGTAACCTCTCTGAGATAGAAACGAGTATCGTAATTCATAAGCCCCAGATGGAACTTTGACAACCCTCGAGCCATCTGGAGGTAAAAACTGAGACGATACCCTAGACAATCGAGTAATGCCCACTTCATGATCAGTAGGTGAACTTAACTGATATAACTGGTCCGCTTTTTCTCCTTCCTCACTCTCAGAACCAGCAGGGGAGAACACCGCAATCTCGCTTGTAGCTGTTTTCACATCTCCAACATCTTGCAGCTTAACATCTCGGGGAGCAAATAACTCACCGATGCAAGACTTAGAATAAACACAACCCATCACTCAAAACACCAAAAGAAGACCAACCCAGATCCCCAAATCCTCAAAATGTTGTGCATTAGGTTTCTCAATTACTCTATTCTGCAACAGAAACACCATAATTCTCAAACCAGAAATTGCAACATAACATTTGGCATTATTTTTTTACTATGCCCACTCAATATCCAACTCAAAGCAATGAAAAGCAAATCAGGGCATGTACAAAAACAAAAAGAAAGAACTGATAAATTAATACAATATTTCCTCTCCAGAAAATCACTACATAATTGCTAGCTTTCTCGTCCTTAAATAGATTGCAAAAGCCCTTCGTCTAGTGATATTTAAATCGATTACAACCTTCCCAGCAATCTTATCACCAAAAAGGAAAACTGATTTGACCTCTATCGATTCTGTCCGCAGGTAAATTGCAAAAGCCGCACACAGTTATATTTAGACTGGGCGTGGATATAATTTACAAAATTCGCGAAGGAAATGCACAAACAAAAATAACAAATAATTAACATCCATACGTGACAGTGAGAGAATCAAAAACATACATACTCCCACTGGATATTCTGATCTAGTATTCTAACTAAGCAATCAGATGCTAAACAAAAACACTTGCAATAACACAAAGGGAATCGACAGTATTTGTTACAGCAGAGACTCTCATATTTCAAAAGCATGATCAAATAAACTTTAAACGCGAAAGAGAAATGCGTAGTGAAGTAAGCAGAGTGAATACATAGTTTCCAATCCTGGGGTGGAGTGAAGTGCTCAATTGAGAAAGAAGGGGGTATAAGTGTGGTGTGGTGTGTGTATGTGTGATGAATGCAATTGTCGCTGTCAGTAGAAGATGGGAGTATTTGGTTGTGGATTGGAGACGTAGCAGTGCATGTGTGTGGAATCAATCTCTCTCTCTCTCTCCATCGCTATACTTAAATTGCTGCTGATTGAATTGTAGAGTGCTGGGGATAAAGCTGGACCCACGCCATGCTTTCCAGCTCATCCTCATGGACCGCAGTTGCATACAAGTTCCCTAATAGCCGTTTGATTTAGATTAGAATGTGAAATTAAACTAACCAACTACAAGTACTGAGGATAAATACTTTTTTTTTTTTTTAAATAGTGCTGAGATAAGGAGGTATGATAGAAATTAAGATATGTTTTAAGAAGTAAAATATATTTGAATGGATATTATGTGAATAATACTCATGATAATAATTTTGTACATAATATATTTCATTTCATGCAGTAACATATATTTTTGGCATGTAGTGTTAGTTTATTAGTATAGTGTTAGTTCATATACAGTGTGGTGTTAGTTTATATACAATGTGGTGTTAGTTTATGTACAGTGTTATTTTAGTTTATTACTGTGGCATGCTACCAGTGGTATTATTTCATGTATAATATGGTGCTACCTCATACTCATTGTGGTGTTAGTTCATATACATATTTCTCTATAAAAATCAAATATCAAAATACTAAGAATAAAGTATTGTTCAACATATGATTTATTATGTGTATAAGTGACATAAGAGGCACACTCATGGAAACCGCTGCATGGTGTAAAACATACCATATTAAAAATTCGCGGGTCCTTAACTCGGTCGGGTCGGATTTGTACATTTTTTTCTAAAATTTTCGCAGTTGTAATTCCAGATTTTTTCGCTCTTAGGTATGTTACAATGTGGATGATTAGGGTCATAATTGCATCTTTTTGCATCAATTTCTCTATGGTTTTGATGTGCTTATATTCATATTTGACCCTAATTTGGTATAAATTGTGCTATTAACCCTTTTTGTGGTAAGAAAATGTGCTTTGTAGGTGAAAACGAGCAAAAACGAGTAATTCCCGATTATTGGAGAGGATATGATGGAATCCGAGCCCATGGGGATGTTTCTTGTACTCAAATGAAGACTCTAGAATGCTTCGATGAGTCGTAGGATCGAAGATGAAAAAGTCAAAAATTGCACGTCGGACTTACACTACGTCCGAGCGGTCCACAACTGGTGACCGAGCGGTTCCCTTAGGCTGTCCGAGCGGTTCGCTACAGCCCAGGGCGGAAATTCCCTCTCAGTCAGGAGGCATGTGCAGCGTCCGAGCGGTTCCAAGCCAATGTCCGAGCGGTTCCAAGCCAATGTCCGAGCAAGGGTCCGAGTTTCCACATTTTTAAGGGTATTCTCATCTTTTCACGGGTTTAATGAAGGACATATTGGACCAAGCATTGTGGGCACTATAAATACTCAAGGATCAGATTCTCAAAGGCACTTTTCATCATCTTCATTATTCCAAGTTCTTAGATTAGTTTAGAGAGAGAATTAGGTAGTTACTTAGTGGGTTATTAGATAATCTCATACTTCTCTGTACAATTACTTTTGATCCATCCATTGGATCTTTAATCCGTTTGTTCCATTAGAATAGTCTCGTTATTAGCTTCGATTCTACGGTTCGTATTATGATTTTGAGCTTTGGATCAAGAGATAACTTTTCAAGGTTTGATGCTTGTATTTCCATTCATCTACATTTGGTAAGTTTTCCCTTAATTCTCTTGTTTTAGTTAATATTCATGATGATTAGAATGTTAATTGTTGAATTTCATTTCCAATTAGCCATGGGCTAATATCCTTGTTGCATGGTTGTATGAATATTATGGTGAATTTAGTCTCTTGTTAATCCTATGCATGAATTAGTGATCTTGTTGGATTAGTTCTCTTATTAATGACATGTATGAATGCTTGGGATGTTTAATTGGAATGTATGGCTTATATGGTTAGCTATGAAATGAGAATTGAGCTATAAGAACTTTATGCATACCAAGTGTTTGATATTTGGCTTGTATGACCAATGAGAATTGCATATTAACCTAGACCTCTTAATTTGAGTGTTGGGAGTTGTAGAGAGATCTAGACATCCAATAGAGCCCTTAGCTTGTGTTGTAAACAGATCTAGACACTAGTTGGCTTGACTAAGACACTAAGAGATCTTTTGTATGCTAGGATGGATAGGACACTAGAGGAGCCATAGTAGGATTACTTCCATGTACACTTCACACTCACTTGCTCATCTCTAAGAGGTGATAGTTAGGATTTACTATTTCTTGCTTGATTTAGTTGATAGAAACCATGATCCTTTTTTGCTTTCCTAGCTATTAGCCTTTTGTAGACATTCAATGCTTGCTTGATATCGCATCGTTTCCCTGTGTTCGATATTTAACTTGGTTAACTTGCCACGACAACAACGACCACGTACACTTGCGTGGAAATCATACACGATTTTGGCAAACATTGGACAAATGTATGTTACTATTAGGTAAAATATGTGTTACAATCAAATTAAATGTTTTTTTACATATATTCATTTGTGCTTGGTAGGCATGAAAACCCCGTGAAAAAAACGGTTTCTTGCCTACCAAATGCCTGAAAACAAATTAGATCTGCCCAAAATTTATCACGGTCACCTCTCATTTCCTAGAATTTCATACAATTCTTCATGACGCTCTGAAAACATATCGGACCTCCCCCACACGTTAACTTTTCATTACTCGCCAGAAATTGCGACCATGGACGCACAGCCACAAAGCCGACTCATCTTCGCCGGAAAAAAAACCTGAATCTATGGAATCGCAGCTACACGCCCCTTCCACCGAATCATTTCACTGAATTTGAAGCTCCACTGTCGTCCGCCAACAACAGCGCCCCTGCTACAACCGATTGTCGCCAGAACCACCTCAACGCACAAGATAAAAACCCATCTGATGTGTCCATGGTCACGATGGCTCTGTTCCTCCATAACGCCCCTGAATTTCCATTTCACCAAAAATGGCGGCCGAACTTCAGAAGCAGCGGCGTGATTCATGAAAGGGCAGAACAATTTGCCCAAAATTCATACGTAAAAGAAGAAGAAATAGGTGATTGGGGATACGAACAATTTACACTCTATGCAGAAGAAATAATAGGCGATTGAGGATTATTCAGGTGGTGAGGTTGGGGTTGGCGGCGAGGGCAGCGGTGGAGGGGGGGGGAGCGGTGGTGGTGTGATATTGTATAATTTTTTCATCTATCACACACATTATTACAATTCCTGAGCTCTCTCTTGGCTCTCCGATCTTCTCGCTAACGAGCGCTGAGCTCCGGACAATCATACTGATAATGTCTGGTGTTGTGGCAGTGGTAACACTGATCTACATTAGAAACACCCTTTTTGTCAGTGTACCTTTTATCTAATAACTCCCTCCGGCTCCCTGATGATCTTTCAGGCTTGGAGCTAGATCTTCTGGGATCAGCATCATCTCTTCTCTTCTCATCTCTGCGCCGCTCAGGCTCATCTCGTTCTCTCCTAGAATCTGAACCCCTCCTCTCTTCCCTCCGGGGGCTCGATCTCCTGGGGCTGGAATACCTGCGTTCATGATTGTCAGTATAAAACTTCTTATACCTGCCGAAATGAGAGTTCAGCTTCTCGAATCGTCGTGCCATCAGGCTGTACTCCAGGGCTAGCTCTTCCTTGTTCACATCCTTCAGAGATTTCGAACCAGATCCAGCCTCAAGCTCAGGAGTAGCTTTAAGAGCCACACTCTTTTCCTTCTCAGGTGTCTTCTCCTCACTCACATCCTCACTGACAACACCCTTCTTCTTTCTCTTATCGAGGTCGAATTCCAGAGCCTTTAACTCTGAGAATAGGTGAGAGTAAGAAATGTTTGTGAGGTCCTGAGTGTTCTTTAACAAGATCACTCCTGTGTCCCATCTTTCAGGGAGACAGTTCAGGATTTTAGACGACACCTCCCTCTTAAGAAAGTCTTTCCCAAGGGTTGCTAGCTCGTTCATCATCTTAATGAACCGAGCTTCCATCTGATTGATGGACTCTCCTTCTAACATCTGAAAGGCCTCAAACTTCCTGATAGCAAGATCACGCTTGTTCTCCTTGATCTTCTCTAAGCCCTCACTCATCTCCTTCAGAGCATCCCAGATCTCCTTCACGGTCTTCAGGTGCATGAGTCTAACCGAGTTCTCATAAGAAATGGTGTGGAGTATAATGTTCTTCGCAACATTATCCAGTCCGATTTGCTTAATCTGGTCAGCAGTAAGCGCGGACCTCTCCACTTCCTCATCACCATTACCTGGAACTGGAACATTACCAGCAACAGGCCAGGTGGTCTGAAGATTCCTCATGAACCTGATCGGACCATGCTCAATCACCTTCGGCATCTGATCATGGATGGAGTAGAGATGTGCAAGGACCCTGAATTTCCAATAATCATAATTATCAATAGAGAATTCAGGAAGACTGCCTTCAAGGCGCTTAGAACCGGATTCCATGATATGCAAGTTTTCAGAAACAGATCTGTTCAGTTGACCACCAAAAGTTTCTCCTCAGAAATTGTTGGTAAACAAAGTTAGTGGTCTTTTGAACCACTGCTCTGATACCACTTGTTGGTCCCGAAACTAGTATAAATCAGTGTATCGGGGGGAATACACTGATGTCAGATTTTCCAAAAATCTCAGGAAAATGCTCTTTCTGACATAGTCAGGAAGCTCCTGAAATGTTCCCTCAAACTGATGGTCCTCAGGGGCAGCAGGGACGGATCAGTGATGAACCAAATAAGCTAAGTCAAAGTTGTGCTCTCGGAAGCTCAGTAGAGATAACAATCCTACTGACCACTCAGAAGCTAGTCAGTTGGGCTACTATCTCAGTAAGCTCAGTTTAGTGCGGAATGTGAGCCCTTAAGGTTTTACTCGTTTTAGTTCCTGAAAACTTATCAGTTTGCTTAGTGAAAACGTGGTTAATGCTGGTGCACAGTTTTAAGGTCAGGATGACTAAGTCAGTCCTGATGGTTTTCCAAAACAATGCAAGTATGCTTCAGTTTAATATGAATGACAGTTATGATCCTGAGCAAATAGTAAATTAGCACACAAGGGTCTTTTTAACGTGGTTCGGAGATAACCAACTCCTACGTCCACGACCTGATTGAACAGGAAGCTATCCTCAAAACCCTGAGGATAGGACCTTGGGTTTTACGTGCCAAGGGACACGAATAGCCAACTTCCTCTCTAAGGAACTGACCCCTGGGTGGTTTTACAAGTCTCAGTCCTTCCTACCAACCAACTCACAACCTGAGGGGTTTGGTATTCACGTTTTCCAGCTATTGTGTATTAATCCCTCTAACAAATTAGTGCTAAGGATGGGATCAATACTCTAAGCAAAATACAGAATTGATTCCTACTACAACACTAGGGAAATTTAAGGTTTCAGAGTGTTGCTTCAAATGAACTTTGAGTGCTTGGAATCTTGAGAGTTTCTCTTGGAAATTTCCCGTTAGCCTTGAATGGGAGCAAGGCCTTCTGTATTTATAGGAGGGTTTGAAATAGATCCGTTGGAGGTGATCCGTTTCAAACCCCTCTATTTTAGGTTGGTGCAGAAGCTGGTTGTCCTTGTCTGACAGAGACCATACCTAGTATGGCAAAGTTTCTGATCCGCCTCCTGCACCTCTGAGAGGCATTAAATGCGCTCAGTCTCTGTACATACGTGTCGCCTTCTAACTGGTCACTTTGTCAATGGCTAGTTTGTCGGCATTGACTTTACTGAACCTCGTACATTTATAACTCTGAGTTCCTCGTTCTTTACTCAGCATAAATGTTTGTCTTATGTTGGAGACTCTGACATACTTTCTGCTTCATTAGACTTCCATTCGCACGTGTAACCTTTGGGTCTTAGGACTTACAAGTATCAGGTTAACTAATACTAGGCCCAAGTCAGGACTTATGAACATCAGTGAGACATTCAGCCTAATCAAGGTTACATTGTGCCTTCACTGATAGAGACTTTCCTGAGCATGCTTAGACTACTCAGTTCTGTCAGGATCAGTGGTCTTCTTCAGGATGGCTTCCAGGCATCTTCAGGACTCTTCCTAGGTTTTTCAGGTTCAGCTTCAGGTTGATCATCTTCAGGACGATCATGCCTTCACGGTTGGATATATCTTCAGACTTTAGACTTTAGGGACGTCTCCATCAGTCTTCACTCCTCAGTACGTTCCCCCTGAACTGAATACCTGTGAATGAAAAATCTATTCTAACCTATCTATCATGAGCCTATCATCCTGATGAACTAGGAAAATTCATCAAGGGGTTTTGGGATCTAATCAAAACACTCAAGATTGTCCCAACATTATATAAAATAATCGAATTAAAAAAATGAGAAAATATATAATATATTACCTAGATAATACTAATCAAAAGATTTCAATTATTATATTAAAAACTAAAGTATATAATATATTAACTTCACAATATGTTATATAATAGCAAGCCATATTAAAAAAAAACAAAATTATTTTGACTCCAAAAAAAAAAAAAAAACACAAAAGGAACATTTAAAAAAGGAGTAAAATTTCACTCTTCGCTAGACTGGAAAAACTATTATTTGAATGAAATCGTTTATTTTACCAATGAATTATCAATACAAGTTTAGCAGTGTAGAGCTATATTAATACCTCCATCCTAAAAATAAAAAGCCACCCAACAATTATGTGAAGTAAACGTGCGCATGCAATCATGTAGTGGATGCAAAGTATAGACATATAAAGAGAAAAATCAGTAACACAACAAGAAAACTAATTGCAGTAAATTGCAAAACTATCATCAGATCAAGCAACCACATTTACAACAGAATATTACCATGGGTATCTTAGTCTGGCCCAAAACTTGTGAGTTTTGAAATTTTTTAAAACTGAGATAATTAGATAAAGTTAAAGAAAAATTATATGTCATCCAACAGGGTTACTTCTCGTTTCTTTGTTGTCTTGTTCTTTCCATTGGCTAAATTTATTACAATTGCTGGTCGCACTCTGATAACATTTCCTACTACATTTGTAAAAAAAAATTAACATAAAAAAGGATTAGTATTTGCATCGTTTAAAACAATGATAAATTATAAATTAATTTTTTGTAAAGTAGTCTTACCCATCAATCTTTCTTATTGAGAGAAATTATCAACATCTTCGAATTTTACAAATGGTCTTGCTCTGGTATAAGGAATTGGTTCTACTATCTCTTCCACGGATATAGCCTGTGCAAATGACAGTTCAACTTTGTCATTTACGCTGTCGAAATTTTTCTTCAAGGGTCGGACGTTTCCACCGCGTATAATGTAGGTTTTTCCGCATTCAAGAGTTGAATAGAACTTGACTATTAGCTCATAGAAAATTGTTGCTTGTATCAGACCCCCCCTAAAAATGATAGTGTTACGGGGCGTAAATGAAAGATCTAATTAAAATTAATAATTTAAACAATAATAATAAATAAGTAAACCTCGGTATCAAGCAAGAAAATCCTCATGGTTTCAGTTTTCCACTTGGCTTTATTGAAGACTTTTCTTGTTGTCTTGTGACCGATGCGAACCTTGATGGATCAATCATCCTCGTAAGTTGTTGGTTATCTTATTGTTTGCTCAAAATGTGTCCTCACGCAAGTGTACATGTTCGCTATTGTCGTGGTAAGCTTGACCAAGTTTTAATATATCGAACCCAAAGGAGACGGGGCCTTGTAAGGAAAATTGTTGTTTCAATTGGCTAGCTAACAAAGCAATAAAGGGGAAAGGTATCTATTGTCTACTAATGTGTCAAAGAAGTAAACTACCTATCACCTTGGGCTGCAAAGTGAGCAAATGTGAGAGATATGTGCTAGTGTACTATCCTATGTTTCACATGGTGAAGTATCACTTTATCATGCAATGAGGTTGTGTATAATCAATTGGCTAACCACCCTAACATGCACAAAGGTCTCCCTAAATACACATTAAAGCCTCTAATTGTTCTTCCAATTCTCTAAGGATAAT
>JAPKLY010000097.1:419295-431773 GCA_026898435.1 Prunella vulgaris
TCGGCCTGATAGGTTATTCAGCTTAGTATGTGTAACCTTTTTGCTTTTGACTTACATAAGTCAGATAAACTGATTCAAGGCCTAAGTCAGGTCTTACGAGCATTCAGCTCGGCCTGATAGGTTACACTTACTCTTCACTGACTAAAATTCTATCCTGAGCATGCTTAGTGTACTCAGTAGAAACATAAGTCAATGGAATTCCGGATTGTCTTCAGGATGGATCTTCAAGCTTCAGTCTTCAGCTTCAGTTCAGGCAATCTTCAGCAAGACTGACTCTGACCTTCTTCAGGATGAATTGTACTTCAGACTTCAGTACATTGGGTCGACTCCAATGTTCTTCAGTCTTCAACACGTTCCCCCTGAACTGAATCCCTAACCTGACTATCCTGAACTAGACAATCCTGAATAACTGTACTTGGGCAAATTCATCAGGGGTTTTGGGATCTAATCAAAACATTCAGATTGTCCTAACAATTTCCCCCTTTTTGATGATGCCAAAACCCTTAAGCAAATTCCTATCCATCTATACAATTAACTAACTTAGTCAGTACAACTCTGTACCTCCTGACAAACTAGGCACTTAGTCTATAAGATGGAACAAGGAATGGGTTAGTACAGTTCTTGATAAGGATACTGAAAAGTAAATTCAGGAGTCAACAAGAAGTTGTACTTAGGAAAAATAAATAACTTCATTGATTGATATAAGAGTTACAGTTATCCTGAAGCTATTACAAATTCCTGAACAACTAACTCCTGAGCCAGCTACTCTTCATCCTTATCCCAAACAGCCAGAGGAATTTCATACATCTCCAAGACTCGGTACAGGATCAGCTTCATCCTGTTTCGATCACCAACTGCACCGGCAACGCGTCCTACCCTGACGACTTCTTCTGATATTGCCTTTCGGTCCAGTTGCTTGGAGTTCCTGAAGAGTGGAGGAGGATACTTGATGAATTCCGACGGAGCGATCTCTACACCTTCAGTGTCAGCAAGTCTGATGATTTCAGCCCAGAGATCCTGATGCTCTTGCGCCATCCAGTGGTGGAGAATGACATCTTTGTCTTCATTCAGTTCATCCCATAACCCCACCACGTAGAATAGATATGCCCATCTATTCCAGATTGGAATCCATACCTCCAACATTTCCACTGGAATGAAATTCTCAACCATCTGAAGTGGAGGAGGGCCCTGACCTGGATTGACAACCATCTTCCTCTGAGTCTTTTTCCGAGATCCAGAAGGCACAGACTTTTTCTTCTGAACCTGCGAAATCAGGTACTCTTGGTTCTCTTTCAAGGGCTGGATCTGACTGAGCAGCGAAATCTCCTTCATCTTCGCTTGCTTCTCCAACTCAGTCATCACCACTTTCTTCTGAGTTGTCGTTCCATGGTGTAGTCCTTCCGCCAATTCAGTGTAAAGAGACTCAAGGGCGGGATCCTCAGAGGGCCTCAACCTCTTTGGATCTGATCCTTCAGCAGACTCGGGAGTAGAAACGGACCTCGTTCTCTTTCTATCCGCAGCTTTCAGTTCAGGAGGGAAGATCTTCTTCTTGCATTTTCCGGCAGCAATTTGCTTCTTCCCTTCCCCCTTTTTGGCATCATCTTCGTTGATCTTCCCAACGACTTCCTCAACTGACCCTGCCAAATGTTTGAACTGATCCGCCATTTCCTGTTGCTTGCGCTGAATGTGTCCGATCTGATTTGCCATTCCTCTCAGACCGGAACTAAGCTCCTTAATGGCTTCATTGTGCTCCAGTTTCAGCCTGCCTTCCACATCTGCCAACCTGGAGTCCAAGGCTTGCCTGATTTCCTCCTTTTCCTGCTCAGACATCTCACTCAGTAGTTCAGCTTTTAGTTCCCCTTTGAGCTGATCCACCTTCTCATCAATCAGCTGAGTAACCCTCTCATTCAGCTGCTGATCAAGAAATTTGTTCAACTTATCATCCTACCCAGCTCGCAGGTTAGCAGTCATCTCATTGCAGTTTTGAACTGACTCCTTTGCCAGCTGACAAACTGCTTCAATCCGAACTGAGTGATTTGTCTCATTCAGCACAAGGACATCCTCGGTAATGGCAAAACCTTTGACCATCTCGTCGTGATCCCGGTTCACTTTTTTCAGTCGCTTATTAACCAGTCCAGTAGTTTGACTGAAACGATGAAGTCTTTTGTTGTGAGCATTGAGTTGGTGGCGGATAGAAGTCAGGTCCCACTGCCATGCCCGTTGCTTCTGAATATTCCTTTTGGGGATTCGAATGAGATCTCGTGAACCCTCTCCTGAAGCCTCAGCAGCCCCGGGTCCGAGGGGTGCGTCATCGGCCGGTGCACTGATCATATCAGTCGCACCTTGCTGATCAGACTCAGCAATCTCAATTACCTCATTCTCCTCTTTTTTCTCCTTCTCAGGCTAATCCACCTCCTGACCTTCGACAACTGGAACTAGAGCCAGTTCCATTCCAACTCCTTCGCTTTTGGGCACAGCAGCCGGAGCCTCAGGATAAATCCTCCTCACTGTTTTGATAAAGTCGGGTAATTTTAATCAAGTGATGGAGAGAGTTTACCTCAAAATGATCAAACAAAGCTGCTTCATCATCAGCCAGCTTTTCCCATCCTTTCATCTCGCCCAGCTGTCCAAGTTCAGGCCAAGTGGCACTTCGGATCATGGCGTTTGTACGAAGCTGCACCACTGCCTCTTTCTGAGCTGGGGAGAGATTAGGGAATCTCTTTTCCACTACTTCAGCTGCTCTTCCCCTAGCCACAACTTCGAAGTCAGGAAGAAGTGTCTCATCAGGCACGGGGAATGGTCATGGTGCCTCAGCTTGCACCGGTTCAGCCTCCTGCCTACCTTCATCACCTTTGTTGCTTTCAGCAGCCTCCACTCCCCTACCTTCATTGTCTTTGCTGCTTATACTATTGTCAGCAGCAATAAGTGCCTCCTGACCCTCATCAGATTGGACCTGTTCGCCTGATATTCTGATATAACATTGAGGATTTGATCATCAGCCAAGTCTTGCTCAAGGACAAATGGCGTCAGATCTGAGGGTGCAACATCTGGAATGGCAGCAATGGGGGAGACCTCTAGGGTAGTCTGAGCAGGTTCCCCCTCCGGAGTTGCTTGCTGAACCTCTTCTTCAGTAACCTTCTCTTCCACAAACTTCTTCTCTCGCTCTTCTGAGCCGGGATATTTGAACTTCAGTGTCTGTTGTTTGGGTCCAGAAGGTTTGGATTTTTCCTCCGCTAGTTTCTTGACAGGGGCCCCTGAACACTTGCTTGCCTGAGCCATGACTTCTCCAGTCGTGCTCGTCTGAGCCTTCTTTAGGGTTCTTGTTTTCTTCTTCTTCATACCAGCATCACCGGAAAAGGTTCTGAAGAGGTCAACTTTCGCTGGAATCTCGAGTGATTGAGCCTGATCAACATCCCCAATGGCCAAAGTCTCCAAGATCAGAGAGATCTTTGTGCCAAAGTGCATCTTTGCCTCAAATATTGCCTGACCCTCCGGCGAATATTTGATTTTATTGGTCTCAGCCACCAATAATTAGAGAAAGTATTCCTCCCAGTTGAAAGCGTGCAAAACGGCATCTTTGATAGCCATCATGACATATAGCTTCGGCCTGGAGATCTGCTCCAATCCTCCAGCGATCCCATCACTCCCTGACTAGTCAGGTCAAAGAAGTGACGGTTGGGTGTCCTCAGCACAGATTTATTCAATCCTGCCTTCAGAGGAACGTCTTCATCACAAAGAGACTGAAGATAATCCTTCTCATCACCAACCCCATAATCTGCTGGGTTTCGTCCAGAATGAGGAAGATTAAACAGCTCCTTAATCTTCTGCCTGATGTTGATGGTGACCCACTTCCTCGTCATCTCATCTTCACCATCCTTCCATTTCACACAAGAAGTCAAGGGAATGCAAGTTTCCCATTCTTGAGTGTCCTTGTTCTGCCCCATCTTCAAGTAGAATGCAGCAACAAGTCGAGGATGAAGACTCTTTGGCTTTGCTGTGATGAACCTTAAGAGCCCAGCATTTTCAAAAAAATCTTTCACGAGCATAATATCTGGGTGATTAGAAGAGAAATCACCAAAGGGTTCCCAGCATATCTCATTTCGTAAATGGAATAGGTTTCCAAAGAATGAATCGGCAGAAGGAGAAGCCATGATCAAGATATGAAGATATGAAGGAAAGCAATTAGCAGGGAGAAATATAGCAAGGAAAATATTTGAGTGCGTAAAGGTCGCATAGACAAAAACTTCCCTTATTTGTACTAAAAACCAGTTTTAATCAGACGGCTCAGAAAATATGACTTATGGAATTCAACAGTTTAGATTAAGGCGATTAAAAGGCATGGATGCAGATTGAGCCTTTTTGGTTTTCAAAGTTAATGATTCAAAAACTTTATTGAAAACTGTTCCCGCCCACTTTACATTAAATGCACGTCAGAGCATGTCCGTATTTAATTCAAATAATTGCATTAAATAATAACTGAATAATAAATGAACGGTTGAGATTGGGTGGCAAAAAGATTTGACAACACGACAAACAGTATCAAAGATGATGCAAGCAAGATATGATGAATAAAAATAATTCAGGAAACATACCAGTCAGTCAGATTTTGATATCTGACTGATGCCACTTTTGACCTATCAGGGTGACAAGCCCTGAACTCAGTGTCCTGAACTTTAGTCAGTCTATACTGACCATCCTTTCTTACTGAATGTTCCCCTTCAACATTCACTCTCTACAACTCCTTCATTCATATCCTTAGTTAGTCGTTCCCCCTGACCTTATGCATGCTGAACTGGGATTCAGACTGAATCTCCTAAGCCTGGGTCAAGGAGTCCTAACTCTACTGACAACTCAACAAACCTGGTTTCAGGCAAAACCTTAGTCAGGATGTCAGCTCTCTGCTTATCAGTAGGGACCCTTTCCATCCTGATATTCTTCTTCTCAACATGATCTCTTATAAAGTGATGCCTGATGTCTACATGCTTACACATTGTGTGTAAGACTGGGTTTTGGGATATGGCAATGGCACTATTGTTGTCACAATAAATTGGGACTTCAGTGGCCTCTATTTGGTAGTCTCTCAGTTGTTGCTTCAACCAAAGGAGCTGGGAGCAACAACTACCTGCTGCCATATACTCAGCCTCAGTAGTAGATGTTGCAACACTGGTTTGCTTCTTAGAGAACCAAGAGATCAGTTTACTCCCTATAAACTGACATGTGCATGTAGTTGATTTCCTATCAAGCCTACAGCCTCCATAATCCGCATCTGAATAACCAGTCAGTTCTAGGTTGTCATCAGAGGGATACCAAAGTCCTAAGTTGACTGTACCCTTCAGGTATTTCAGTATCTTTTTGGCACTCTCTAGATGACTTTTCTTCGGATCAGACTGATACCTTGCATAGACTCCAACTGTATAAGTGATGTCAGGACGACTTGCAATCAGGTACAATAAGGATCCAATCAGTGCCCTATATTCAGTCTGATTCACTGAGGCTCCCTCTTTGTTAGGATCCAGCTTCTCATTTGTGTTCATGGGAATATGTGAGGCTTTGCTGGTCTGAACTCCAAACTTCTGAATCAAGTCTCTCGCATACTTGGACTGATTTATGAAGATTCCGGAGTTAGATTGCCTGACCTGAAGACCTAGAAAGAAGTTCTTCTCTCCCATCATTGACATCTCAAACTTCCCAGTCATCAGCTTGGAGAATTTCTCACAAAGCTTCAGATTAGGAGATCCAAATATTATGTCATCCACATAAATTTGGACTAAGAGAATGTCCTCCCCTTCGGATATCCTGAAGAGGGTCCTGTCCACTGTTCCTTTCACGAACCCGTGGTCTATCAGGAATTGGGAGAGTGTATCATACCAAGCCCTTGGAGCTTGCTTCAGGCCATAAAGAGCTTTCTTCAGGTGATAAACCTTGTTACCAACTTCGAACCCTAGAGGTTGTTCCACATAAACCTCCTCGTTCAGTACACCATTCAGAAAGGCACTCTTCACGTCCATATGATACACCTTGAACTTCTTGAATGTTGCATAAGCCAAGAACAACTTGATTGCTTCCAACCTTGCAACTGGAGCAAAGGTCTCATCATAGTCGATTCCTTCGGCCTGAGAGTAACCTTTAGCCACCAGCCTGGCCTTGTTCCTGACAACAACATTCTTCTCATCTCTCTTATTCTTGAAAACCCACTTGGTGCCAATCACATGTTGACGCCTAGGTCTCTCAACTATCTCCCAAACCTGATTCCACTCAAACTGATTGAGCTCATCCTGCATGGCTAGGATCCAATTGGGGTCAACAAGAGCTTCTTCTATGCTCTTAGGTTCCTGATCACTCAGGAAGCAGCAGAACATAGCACTCTCGCCAAAGGACAACCTTGTCCTGACCCCCTCATTGACATCACCAATGATGTCAGCCAATGAGTGATCATCTAGCCACCGCCTTCTGCTGACAGTTGCACTGGGAGCTGCTGACGTTCCCTCGCCTGAACCTGAAATGTTAGTTTCAACAATGATAGGCATAGAGGTGGAACGAGCAAGAACAGGGGATACTGAGTCATTTCCTGAGGGTTGACCAATATCAGGGACATTGTTTCCCCCTACAGTGTTGGACTCAGTAACTGTCTCAGGTGCAGAAGCATCATCACTGACAGTACGTACCTCGGGTTGAGTCTGAGACTCAACATTCTCCGAGGTTGGGGCTTGCTGAGGGTTGGCCTGAGGTCCATCCTGATCGTCATCATCATCCCATCCCTTGGGAGCATTCACGAATTTGACCTTGAACTCAGGATTCTTCAGGCTCAGTCTTGTCACCCTCTTGGTAACCCCCACAGTGTCAGGACTCTGAACCTGTTTTCTACGCACTGATGCATTCTCATCAAACACAACATGAGGTGTTTCCTCCACACAAAGGGTCCGACAGTTATACACCCCGAAAGCTTTGCTGACTGAGGAGTATCCTAAGAAAACTCCCTCATCAGACTTGCTATCAAAGGCTTTAAGCTGGTCTTTCCCATTGTTCAGGATGAAACACTTACACCCAAAAATATGGAAATAGGAGATACGAGGCTTCCTTTTATTCCAAGTTTCATAAGGTGTCTGAGCATATTGTTTGTTCAGCATAGATCGGTTCTGAGAGTAGCAAGCAGTGTTGATTGCTTCAGCTCAGTACTTCTTGGGCAGTCCTGACTCAGCCAACATGGTCTGGGCAGCTTCCTTCAGGGTTCGATTTCTTCTCTCAGCTACCCCATTCTGCTAAGGGGTCCTGGCTGCAGAAGTCTCATGAGCAATACCAAGGTCAGTACAAAAATCAGTTATAATTGAGTTAATAAACTCAGTTCCACGATCTTATCTGATCCTGACGATGCTCTGACCCTGTTCAGTACTCAATTTCTTGAGTAACTCTGGAAGCTTGACCAGAGTCTCCTTCTTGTTCAGCAAGAAAATAACCCATGTGTACCTGGAATAATCATCAACAACAACAAGGGTATATTTCCTACCATTCATGTTGACAGGAGTAATCGGACCAAAGAGATCCATGTGCAGGAGCTGAAGCACTCTGTCAGTTGAGAAGGCATCTTTCTCCTTGAATGAAGCTTTGGTTTGCTTGCCTTCCTGACATGCTCCGCACACGTGGTCTTTGCTAAAAACTTCATTAGGTAGACCTTCTATAAGAGAAAGTCGAGAGATTTTGTTAATAATCTTGAAGTTTAAGTGACTCAGGCGTTTATGCCAAAGCCAACTGAGCTCAGATAAGCTCTTAGCGACCAAACAAGTTTCAGGAGAGCTGCTCTTAAAGTCAGCAAAATATACATTCCCTCTCCTGACTCCTGTAATCAGAACCTGCAATGTAGATTTATCTTTCACAAGGCATATGTTAGATGTAAATTCTACAATATATCCTCGGTCACAAAACTGACTGACCGAAAGCAGGTTATGCCTAAGACCCTCAACATAGGATACATTAAGCACTTTAACAGAACCAACAACAAGGGTACCGAATCCTCTGGTGAAACCCTTAGAGTTATCACCAAAGGGTACCTGCGGGCCTTCCTGAGCTACATAGTCCTGAAGGAGATCACGAAATCCGATCATGTGCCTGGAACACCCTGAGTCCAAGTACCAGTCCTTCATCAGATCCTCCTTCTTCTTCTTGTAGCCCGCAGCGACCTAAAAAGAATCAGACCTCAGGTACCCATCTCGTATTGGGTCCTACAGTGTCAGCCATACCCTTCGGGATCCAGATTTGTTTAACAATTCTGATAGCATCAGAAGTGTAAACCTATTTCCCTGAAACATCAACATACACAGTCCTCTTCTTCTTTTGTGCCTGGGAAGTTGAGGGTGTATGTGTGTCAGCCTGAGTTTCAGGAGCCCTGGATTGATTCCTGGGGGCTGGCCTCCTGTTCCTCCTTGGCCTGGGTGCATTGGGCTGAGGTCTGTCCTGGGAAAGAGCTGCTCGGCCCTGACCTCTAGGCACTTGAGGTCTGACCTGAGTGTTATCGGAGTCAGGTCTCCGTTGCCTTTTAGGGGCCATTTGGTTTGTCCTTCTCCTCTGTGGATTGGGACGCTCCTGATGGGCCCTGTGCCCTGTCTGAGGTGTCTGGACCTCAGTAGTCCATGGTCTTGCCTGAGGCCTTCTCTGACCAGAATTCCTTCTACCCTGAGCATTCTGAGCCTGAGCCTGAGAAGTGCTTAGGGCAGAATTCTTTCCAGCCTGAGGATTCCTAGGCTGAGCCTTGGAGTTTCATCATGCCTATTCCGGGCATGAAGCAACTCTTCCAGGAGGTTTACTAGCCTCAGTGCTTCCTCAGTATCCCTCACTCTGAGAGACTCAATTAGCCGATCATTCTCCCCACTCAGTTTTGCATTCACATCCACTGTGTGAATATGAGTCTCCTGCAGCCTTGAGAAATCAACCATCAATTACTCTAAAGCGAGCTGAAGGTCGAGATCCCTTGCTGAATCTGAGCTAAGCTCAGGTGCGTGATCAGGAGAAGAGGCAGAAGAACATACCTCATCATCTGCCATCAGGCAAAAATCATCATACTCCTCATCAGAGAAGAGTTCAGGGGACCGGTGTCCAGGGTCATCTGAATCTGAGGAATCCTCAGCAAGCATTGCTCTCCGGTCTGATGCCCTGAGCTAGGGGTGGGAATAGGCCAGGCCAGGCCAGGCCTCTTGTGAAAAAGCCTAAGCCTGATTTATAAGTTGTAGGCCCAAGCCTGGCCTATTATCTGTCGTAGGCTTTTTTGGTAGGCTCGGCCTGGGCCTTTTTAGTAAACAGGCCAGGCCTGAAAGCCTTTTTAGGCCTACTTAATAATTATTTTATAAAAATAATTTTATTTATTACAAAAAATTTAAAATCACATCTATAAAATTATCAAATGTCTCAATAACACCAATAATAATACTAAGTATTTTACCAAATAAAAAATAACAACAACTTAAAATAAATTATGTGTATTTATTTTTAAAAATTAAGAAAATTATTGACATTATAATTGAATATATTATTATTTAATAAATAAAAATAAGAAGTTATATTTAAAATATATATATATATATATAATATTATATAATGTTAAATAGGCCGGCCTATTAGGTATAAAAAGGCTTCCTAGAAAGCCTAGGCCTGGCCTATTAAATTAAATAAGCTTTTAAAAATGCCTGAGCCTAGCTTATTTGTTAAGTAGGCCGAGCCTAGATAGGCTTTTAGTAGGCCAGGCCGTAGGCCCCTGTTCGGGTAGCCTGGCCTATTCCCACCCCTACCCAGAGCTCTCTCTTGGCTCTCCGATCTTCTCTTTCTCAAGCGCTGAGCTCCGGACAATCATACTGATAATGTTCGGTCATGTGGCAGTGGTAACACTGATCTACATCAGAAATACCCTTTTTGTCAGTGTACCTCTTATTAGATGACTCTCTCCTGCTCCCTGATGATCTTTCAGGTTAGGAGCTTGATCTTCTGGGATCAGCATCATCTCTCCTCTTCTCATCTCTGCGCCGCTCAGGCTCCTCTTTCTCTCTCCTGGAATCGGAACCCCTCATTTCTTCTCTCCGGAGGCTCGATCTCCTGGGGCTGGAATACCTACGATCTCGAGAGTCAGCGTAAAACTTCTTATACCTGCCGAAACGAGAGTTCAGCTTCTCGAATCTCTGTGCCATCAGGCTGTACTCCAGGGCTAGCTCATCCTTGCTCATATCTCTGAGTGATTTTGAACCAGATCCAGCCTCAGGCTCAGGAGTAGCTTTAAGAGCCACACTCTTTTCCTTTTCAGGTGTCTTCTCCTCACTCACCTCCTTACTGACAGCACCCTTCTTCTTCCTCTTATCGAGGTCGAATTCCAGAGCCTTTAACTCTGAGGATAGGTGAGAGTAAGGAATGTTTGTGAGGTCCTGAGTGTTCTTCAACAAGATCACTCTTGTGCCCCATCTTTCAGGGAGACAGTTCAGGATTTTAGACGACACCTCCCTCTTGGGAAAGTCCTTCCCAAGGGTTGCTAGCTCGTTCATCATCTTAATGAACCGAGCTTCCATCTGATCGATGGATTCTCCTTCCAACATCCGAAAGGCCTCAAACTTCCTGATAGCAAGATCTCTCTTGTTCTCCTTGATCTTCTCTGAGCCCTCACTCATCTTCTTCAGTGCATCCCAGATCTCCTTCGCAGTAGTCAGATGCATGAGCCTAACCGAGTTCTCGTAAGAAAAGGTGTGGAGTATAATGTTCTTCGCAACATTATCCAGTCCGACTTGCTTAATCTGATCAGATGTAAGCGCGGACCTCTCCACAAGCTCATCTCCGGCAGCCGGAATAGGGACATTGCCAGCTACGGGCCAGGTGGTCTGAAGATTCCTCATAAATCTGATCGGACCATGCTCAATCATCTGGGGCATCTGATAATGCATGGAGCAGAGATGTGCAAGGACCCTGAATTTCCAATAATCATAATTATCAAAAGAGAATTCAGGAAGACTGCCTTCGAGGCGTTTAGAACCGGATGCCATGATATGTAAGTTTTCAGAAATAGATCTGTTCAGTTGACCACCAAAAGTTTCTCCTCAGAAACTGTTGGTAAACAAAATTAGTGGTCTTTTGAACCACCGCTCTGATACCACTTGTTGGTCCCGAAATGAGTATAATCAGTGTATGGGGGGAATACACTAATGTCAGATTTTTCTGAATACTCAGAAAAATGCTTTAACACGCTCAGTCAGGAAGATCCTGAAGTTACTCAGAAAAACTGAAAGTCCACAGGGGCAGCAGGGACAAGTCAGTAATGGAGTCAGATAGGCTGAGTGTGAGTAATGTGCTCAGAAGCTCAGTAGAGATAACAAACCTACTGACTGCTCGGAAGTAAGTCAGTTGGACTACTATCTCAGTAAGCTAGAGTACGTGCGGAATGTGAGCCCTTTGAATCTACTCGTTTTAGTTTCTGAAAACATTTTCTCTGAGTTTGCTTAGTAAATTGGTGGTTAAGGCTGGTGCACAATATTAAGACTCAGGATGATTGATTCAGCCTGAATATCAAAACAATGCAGTATGCTCAGTTTAATATGATGACAGTTATGATCCTGAACAAGAATGTATATCAGCACACAAGGGTCTTTTTAACGTGGTTCGGAGATAACCAACTCTTACGTCCACGGCCTGATTTAACAGGAAGCTATCCTAAAAACCCTGAGGATAGGTACTTGGATTTTATGTGCCAAGGGCACGAATAGCCAACTTCCTCTCTTAGGAACTAACCCCTGGGCGTTTTACAAGTCCCAGTCCTTCTAACCAACCAATCTCACACCCTGAGTGGTTTGGTATTCTTGGTTTCCAACTAAGGATAGCCCTAGCAATACAAAGCAATGCTAAAGATTAGAGCTATCAAACTAAGCAAATACAGAGTGAATCCTACTACAACACTAGGGAAATTTAATTGCAGAGTGTTGTTCAAAGTATGCTTTGAGTGCTTGGATTCTTGAGAGCTTTCACTTGGAAATTTCCCGTTAGCCTTGAATGGGTGCAAGGCTCTCCATATTTATAGGTAAGATTCAAAATAGATCCGTTGGAGGAGATCTACCCAAATCTTTCCTATTTTAGGGTGGTTGCAGGCTAGATGTACTGTTGACCTAATCACCATGCTTAATCTGGAAATTTTTGCCCCGCCGTCTGCAACTCCGAGACACATTAAATGTCACATTAACTGCTGCACAGACTCCGTACATGCGTGTCAAAAGATCATTAGCTCTCCGTACAAACGGCTAGTTGACCATCTGCACTTGTCCTTCCTTGTACATTAAATACTCTGAGTTTCTTGTTAATAACTCAGCCTGAATGTTTGTCTTTATCGGAGTCTTACTGACATTCTCTTTATCTCTTTCACCCATAGCGTAAATAACCTTTTTGCTTTGGACTTACATGGTTCAAGTAAACTGAACCAAGGCCTAAGTCAGGTCTTACGAGCATTCAGCTCGGCCTGATAGGT
>JAPKLY010000097.1:431783-445016 GCA_026898435.1 Prunella vulgaris
CGATCCTCGACTTCCTCATTTTCTTCATATCTTGAGTTCTAGAGCTCTGATTGACTCTATTCTTTTTCTGTTGCGACCCTCTCTTCGAACTCTTCGACATGGTATATCATTTTATCCATTGGATCAACTCAAAATTTCTGGACTTTTACAAACTTGCTCATCTCTTGCCGATTTTTGCTCGTTTTCACTACAAAACACAACTTTCTAGCCAAAAAGGGGAATGCACAAAATATAGCATTTTAGGGTCAAATATGAATATAAGCACTTCAAAACCATGTAGAAATGGATGCAAAAACATGCAATTATGACCCTAATCAATTATGAATTTACTAGTCATTTCCTGAAGCAGATTGCGAAAAATAATATTAGATACAAAGGCAACACCTTGAATATACCTTAAGATTATATTGAAACATGTTGAAAGATATATAAAAAAAAATAGAGGGTTCAATTATTATAGTTCTATGTTTTACCCGTGGCTAGAAATAAAGAATGAAGCATGCACGACTAATCCTTGAATATAAACTGGTTTTGTCAAAAATCATTTTAACTTTTAAATTGTTACACCAATTTGATAAACAAAGTATGCTACCAATGATTTAATAAATATTATAATAAATAGAATAACAAATACATGAAAAAAATATCAGCCCAACATCCCAATACCACATAATTTGCATCATCTAAAAACACCAATCACTGTTACAGCAGTAACATTATACAAACTTCAATCACAGCATTAACATTATATGAACTTGAATTACAGCAAAAGCATAACAATCAGATGAAGCACTAAACTTACCAAACATTAGAAACAACTAAATGTATGCTAAATTCTTATGGGCCACATACTCAAGACTTCCATCAAGCACTCAAGATCTTTAAGTTTCTTGCATGCTACCTTAGTTAGACGATTAAACTAAATTGTGAAGTATATGTATCAGCCTTGAACTGACCAACAACTAAAAACCTTCTTCCAAAAAAAAAAAGAGCAACATAAGGAAAAAAACCATAGAAATATAAATGTTAGGAATTTTAGATGTGTAGAAAATCAAGAGTAGGATTTAACTTGTAGGGAGAAAAAGTTGATGTGCAAATGAGTGGAGTGAAGAGAGGCTGGATAACAGAATTTATATGTCTAGAAAGTTACTTTGTGATTAATTTTGAGAGGGTTTTAATTGCAGTAAATAATATCTTTTAAATTCAGGTTTTAAATGTTTTCGCAAGTGGGGAAAATATAAAAAGTCACAAGAGAAAGGCTGGAAACCGAATAATATAATAGAATTAAAAAATGTGAAACAATAACTGAAATTATAATCATACAAAGAATTCAGGGTGTATTAATTTCAGCATAAATACATATTTTAATTCACACAATTATTATTTTCATGAACATGAGAGTTTCAAAAGGCGTCAATTAATGGTGGATTTAATTTTAAAAAGGATGAAATTGACTCACCTCATTGGTTAGGTAATTTAGACTATTCATATACTGCAAAAAGTAATCAATCAAAAAAATTATTCATTAAAACAGAACATGCTTATCAAAGAAAGATTGGTCCAAACAATAAAAGGCTACAAAAGTAAACAATTGTCAAAAGATCATGATCATTCAACATAAGTCAGAAAAAATAGATAACAATACAATCAATACTGCAGAATGGGCCATAAAGCAGGTAACGACTATTCATGGATAAAAGGGAACAATACAACATGCAAAAGTTAAAAGGGAAATAAAAGTGTACCATCTTCACATTGTTATGACAATAAAACAAATTCTTCCCAGTTATCAAGTGGTAGGCAAGGCACCCAAAACTGAAAATATCAGAGGCAATCCCAGTAGAAGATGTTTTACTTCGGACTAACTCAGGAGCAGTGTAGTTTATTGATGGTTGCAATGGCATAATAGAATCTTCTACATCGTATTCCTATAGAGAAAAACATGTTAGAGTCTAATCTAATAAATAATTTAAGAAGGTCATAGGTATGTAGCATGACTGATGTTATATCATATGTATGTCATCTTGAAAAACACACATGAACAGACATAAATAGTAGAATAATAATCACTAAATTATTTAAACTTTCACCTAGGATTGTATATATTTTCTCTAAAAAATAATTATCCTGGTGAATATTGAATTAAAAACTTTGCAAATTTAGCAAACAATTGAACATTGCTTTTAGACCATAAACATGACCTCCAACACTCTATATGAACACAAGATATAAGATTTTATTTCATTTTTCAATTATCAATCAAACAAATGCAGTAACAACATCTTTAAAATAAAAACTCTTTCATTTATATTGGAAGAAAATAACATATGCACTTAAAGGACTATTAAATAAGCAGTAACATAATTGTTGTCGTTACCATTTGCCGATGTTGTTGATCTCCTTCTGATTAACCAAATAAGACTAAACCTAAAAACGTGAGTTAGTTAGGGTCATAATTGCATCATTTTTCATTCATTTTAGCATGATATTGATTGGTTTACGATCATTATTGACCCTAATATGTTATACGTTGTGCTATTAACCCTTTTTGGCAAGGAAAGTGTGTTTTATAGGTGAAATCGAGCAAAAATGAGGAATTCACGATTATAGGGGATGGGATGATGTGATCCGAGCACATGGGGAAGCTTAAATGACTCAAAGGAAGACTCTAGGAAGATTGGACGAGCCATAGGATCTAAAACAAAAAAGTTGAAAACGGTTGTCGGAAAAGGCCGTTGATCGAGCTCTTTTGTACTGTTGATCGAGCGCCCGTAGAAGGATGTCCGAGCAAAAAATCTGTGGACACCGGGTTTACCACTGCTCGATCATATGAAGAGAGGCGCTCGGTCATCCATGATCGGGCGCTGTTACACTAATGATAGAGCCTGACTCCGGATTTTGACCAAATTAAGGGCAATCTCGTCTATTCTCACATTTAATGAAGGGCAAATTGGTCTAAGCATTGTGGGCACTATAAATACCTCAAGGATCATATTCCAAATCATCACTAATTAGTCTTAGATTCATTAGATAGTTTTAGAGAGAGATTAGATAGTTACTTAGTGGGTTTTCATTAATTTCATACTTCTCTCTATAATTTCTTGCAATCAAACTATTAGATCATCGATCTGTTTATTCCATTAGATTAGTCATATTCTTAGCTACATTTCTACGGTTCGTTTTTGCGTTTGAAGTTTTGGATCACAAGATAGCATTTCAAGGTAGTATGAAAGTATTTCACTTACTCCTTAATTGTTAAGATTCTTGTAATTCTCTTTCAATTTAGTCTTAATGATGATAGTTAGCTTCTTAATTATTGTTTTGTTTTGCTAATTAGCCATGAGCTAATCTCTTGTTGCATTGGTGTATGAATACTATGTTGTAGTTTAGTGTTCTATTAATCCTATGCATGATTAAGTAATCTTGATGGATTAATTCTCTAATTTGATGATTTGCTTGAATGTTTGGTGTAATCAATTTGATGTTTAGAGCCTATGTGGGTTAGCAACACATGAGAATTGAGTTAATTTATGAAAGTTCTTGATTGAATTTTGTGCATACCAAGTGTTTGTATTAATGCTTTTATGTCAATGAGAATTACTTAGAAGCTAAGAACCTCTCAAATGGAGTATTGGGTGTTGTAGAGAGATCTAGACACTTGATAAAGCCCTTTAACTTGTGTTGTAGAGAGATCTAGACACTTGATAAAGATCTTTAGCTCGATTAAGACATCAAGGGATCTTATGCATGCTATGATGGATAAGATACTAGGTGAACCATAGTAGGAGTACTCCAATGCACACACATCTCACACTTGCTCATCTTTCTAAGGTGATAGTTAGAATTTACTATTTTTTATTGTAAAGTAGATAGAATTCAAGACCATTCTTGTTTTTCACTAGCTATTAACCTTTGTAAATATTTAATACTTGCTTGATATTGTATCGTTTCACTGTGTTCGATATTTTAACTTGGTTAACTTGCCACGATAACAACGTCCACGTACACTTGCGTGAAATCACACACGATTTAGGCAAACATGAGTCCTCACCAATATTTAGTGACAAGCTCATATGAGTGGGGCAAATACTCTAGTAGAAACCACGCCAGCTTTCAAGCCCTTCACCAAGAGATTGTCATCTATTTAAGTTTAAAGAAGAGAAAGATCATCCAAGTAGACAACAGCTGGGAGTAACAAAGGATAAACTACAACTAGAGGGAAGAAAAAATTGAACTACATTAAAATGGTGGTGGACAAGTACAAATACCGAGAAGTGAAAAGTTCACGATAAACTATATCCAAAGCCTACAGAGATTCTTTAGGCGCATCAGCCTATCTACCCTGCAGAAACATGCCTAGATGGTGCAAGTCAGCACGAGCAACAAACTTCATAACCACCTTGAATTCCCTTTCTCGCCTATACATAATAATAGAAACCATAAAATTCAATAAGAAACAGAGGCAAAATGTAAAATATATCATGTGAAATCATAGGAGATAGAACCTTATAAAAAAAGTATATGAAAAAGACAATAGCTCTCTTTTTAACTTCTTCCTCTCTTCCTAACACCCTTTCCAAGTTTCTCAAGTTCATAATTTCTGCCACATGAAAAATCAAGTAAACTAAACATAACCCTTATTGCAAAAAGACAATACATATTGCAAGAGGAGTGTTATGGGGAACACCTGTTTGAGCTACTTCTAGAAGAATCTCTTGTTGGGTCATCTCTTCTCCCCTTCCTTTTTCCTTTTTATTGGTTGAAATTTGAGAAAGCAATGACAAATCAAACATAATAATATAGAAAATAATTGAATGGTTATTCAACAACTTGAGGGTTTTTGTCCTAATCCCACTCTAGACTTCCTATGAGCCAACCATTTACAATACAAATACATTTTTTTTACTATAGAAGGATACACCATTTAGGATTTTCCTGTAGGAAAGTAGTGCACCTGATGGTTGAAATATAATAAATAATAAAACGGAAAATCGAGCATATTAATTATCAAATTTTGGGACATATAGTTAGACATAAGAGGATGTGCAGTCTGATATAGGAAATGTTAGTCACGAAATATGAGCAGCAGAATGTGCTATTAAACTTCAAAGCTTACCAAGTAAAAATTTTTCTGAGGAGGCCTATTTGCTAGAAATTCGAGAGGTAGCATTGGAGTCGAGTATGCCTCCTGAAAAGTCAATAATAAAGTAGAGCACAATATTCAACATATAATTCTGGGAAAGCACATGTGCAACTTTGAGAAGAATGACAAACCTGTAAGGTGAGTTTCATAGACCAGTTATCGTCATTAAGAGTTACATCATACGCAGTCCTAAACATGCACCAGAAAGTATACTCAATAAATCATTATAAGAAAGAAGATTATATTTCAGTTTGAGAATTAAAAACAAAAGGAAAATCCAATACAGTTGATAATAGAATACATTTATAACACATTACATCTATGAATCCATATATTACGACGATGAATGTGGGAAAATTTGTCATTCCATCACAATATATCTCACGAGGTACCCAACCTTCGGAATTAGGGTTTCCACGATGAACAAAATTAGCAAATTAGGTCTCAATATGCTAAAATTGGAGTGCTTAAACAAATAGAAAATGTACTTTTGAACGCCTCCTGGTCGATGGTCAATCCATCGCCATTTGAAGATGCGTAGTGATAGACCGTGGATCCGTCGTAGCATGACATCCATCAAGAGAGGGAGATTTGACCACCCAGGCTGAGGATCCATTGTAAGCAATGGCACACAATTCGTCGAGGGAGAGAGGTCTGACCTTCTTTAGGGCGACAGTCGATCCATCGTCAGTTGAGACGTTGAAGACCGTCGTCTGATTTAACGGTGGCTGACGACCCATGTAGAGGTGTAGACCGTCTCGGGGTTGGCTGGGGGTCCGCCGCCATGGAGAATGTTCCATTTTGGGGAGAGGGTTTGTAACAGTAGGGTATGGAGAGGTGAGGTTGAGGTTTCGCGTGAGGTAAAATTGCATGAATTGAAAGGGTTATGGGGTAGAACTGTCCAAAAATATTTTTTATATGTTAGACTCTTTTTAATAGAGTATAGATATACATATAAGTCAATCTTTTAATTTCAATAAAATATTAAATTATTTTAAAATGATTTATTAGAAAATTTAAGTTTTATCGATTTGGGCAAATCAATTAGAAAAAATTAATTCTAATGAACATTTATATTGCAATCTATTCTTATTAAATCTATTTTTTACTGTCAATTTATATCTTATATTTTAAGTATTTTAATCTCAACTCTACATTTTAAATTGTATAAAAATATAAATTTATATAAAGATATCATCCTAAAAATAAAATTAATTCTTATAAAATATAAATATTTAAATAAATAAAAAACAATTTTTATTATGTAAATAATTTTATTTATCATTTTGTAAAATTCACTAATTTACATACTTAGTGTTTATATATTCACATAATATAAATAATTGAAATATTTTATAAATCATAAAACTCTAACCACTAACCAGGTGGATTAGCTCAACTATCACCGGGCTCCTCACTTGAGTGAGTGATCCGAGTTCACTTGAGTGAGTGATCCGAGTTCAATTCCCTCTGAGAACGAATTAAGGGAGATATAAGGTTGGCTTGGAGATAATTCTTGGAGTGTATGAGGACTTGGTGACCTAACTTCTAACTACTAACAACTAACATTTACCGATAAAAAAAAAAAAAACTCTAACCACTCACCTATCCACATTTTAAAATAATTTACCTTTCTTGATATGAAAAATGTGTGAACTATTTTGTGGATGACAAAGTATTATGTGAACGATACATAAAATAAATTTTATCGTGAATAATAATTTATTTTAAGTATTTAAAATTTAATTATTTTAGTGATAAATAACATAAAATAATATATATGTACTAACACTACACTGTATATGAATTAACATCACATGTAGTATGCCTTAGTGAATGAACTAAAATTATATTGTACATGAACTAATACCACATTGTATCTGAATTAACACTACATTATAGACAAAGTACTATGTGAACGATACATACAATAAATTTTATGGTGAACAACAATTTATTTTAAGTATTTTAAAATTTAATTATTTTAGTGATAAATAACATAAAATACTATATATGTACTAACACCACACTATATATGAATAAACACCAAATGTAGTATGCCTTGGTGAATGAACTAAAATTATACTCCCTCCGTCCCAGGGGTATTTGCACCCCTGAGATGGCACACGGTTTAAAGAAAATATATTTTTTAAATAAAGTAGTGGTGTATGGGTAAATGTGTGGAAAGTTTTGTGAGTGTGCATGCAAATCGATGTTTCTTTTTTAAGTAGTGTGCAAATTGGTTTGGGACAATCCAAAATGGAAAGTGTGCAAATTGGCCAGGGACGGAGGGAGTATTGTACATGAACTAATACCACATTGTATCTGAATTAACACTACACTATATATGAACTAACAATACATACCAAAACATATATTAGTGCGTGAAATGAAATACTCTCTCCGTCCACGAAAAATATTCTTTTTATTCATATCAGACCTCACAATATCCTATAATACATTTTCATATATTGCATTAAATCACGTACAAATATGCGCTAGCGAATTTTCGTGGATGGAGTTAGTATATTTTTCGCAAAATTATTACCGTATTACCACTCTTTGTAGAATTAGAGAGATCACAAGTTTCTAGTTTCTACTAATGTTTGGGTCTGAGGTTTCCAAAACATAGAATGAGTTTATGGACCTCGTCACTTGGATAGAAAACATGGCGGTGAGAACCCAATTTCCACTATTTGCGCCGCCACAGCTCCTCCCTCAACCCCACCGGCCCGCCACCGAAATCCGGTTCTCCCGGTGGAACAACGCCAATGCCCAAAAGTTTATCCGCCGGGATAGAACCCAAAAAGAAATCGAGGACCAACTCCGGTTCGAGAAACGCTTCGACTCTGCTCATAACATCGCACATAATTACAATCCTGCTCCTCCCCACCACACCACCTTCAAATCCACCGGTACCCCTTCTGCCCCTTCCTCTCCTTCTATCCCTGGAAAAGCTTCCAAATACTCCAAAATCCCTTCTCATCCTGCCTTTAAACCCCTCCCAAAACCCCCAAAAGTCTCCGTGGACAAAGTTGCAACTCAAAACCCTGTATCGCCCAATTTCAAAATCGATGAAAATGGGGTTTCTTATGAAATGCAAGATGCCCCGTTCCTGTTTCAGTATAGCTACACCGAGACCCCTAAGGCGAGGCCCGTGAAGTTGCGTGAGCCTCTGGTATCACCATTTGGACCTGAAACCATGGCGAAGCCGTGGCTGGGCCGGAAGCCACAGCCGCCGAGCAAGAAGAAGCTACCGGAATTTGATTCATTTAGGCTGCCCCCGCCTCATAAAAAGGGCGTGAAGCCGGTTCAGGCGCCGGGGCCTTTTCTTCCTGGTTCAGGGCCAAAGTATGTGAGGTCCCGAGAGGAAGTCCTGGGGGAGCCCTTGAGTAAGGAGGAAATCGAGGAGCTTATACGAGGGTCTAAAAAATCCAACAGACAGTTAAATATGGGTATATGTTTAATCTTTGATGATTATTGTGTTGCTATATAATTTTAGAGTTTCAATTGCTGTGGGGCTTAATGCACTATGTTTTGACTGTAGTAGTATCTGCTTTTGTTGATTGCTGTTTGGATGGATCTTTAGCTAGTTTCTTATCGTTTGCCTGATGAAAGCGTTCTTTGGCGTTTGGTTCGTGTCACTTAAGTGGGGTTATGTGGGTTCAGCCATATGAGAATCTTTTAATTAGGGTTTTGTATCGTTCAATACGAGTTCTGATTCACGTTCTCCTTTTTCCATGAATTATGTGAGTCTTGATGTGGTGAATGAGAATCATAGGATAAGTATTTTTCTGTCTTGGGAACTTACAACATATCAATTTGAGAATGCTTCCTTTTTATTGTTTTTGTATCCATTCTACCCTTCCCTTTCAGGTAGGGATGGCCTAACACACAACATGTTGGACAATGTGCACGCTCTTTGGAAGCGAAGAAGGGTGTGCAAAATAAAATGCAAGGGTGTTTGCACTGTAGATATGGACAATGTGTGCAAACAATTGGAGGTTGGTATGTTTTTCCTTGTGCTCATCTAAAAAGATATTGAATTTAATTTTTTTTAATTTGTAGATTAGATATTCATCATATTCTATTATGGTGTACAAATGAAAATGATAATTTTATATTTAATTTGTTGAGAGTTTCTTTCATTCAAGAAAAATGTTGTGGTTAACTTGCCTATCCGTGAACAAAAATATTCTTGATTGTTTCATTGTATCAAGTGGTCTTTTTGGTTTGTGATTAATCATGCAAACTGTTCCTCGGTTTTTTTTCTAGAATTAAGCAGTATGAAGAGAGTTTTTTTTTTCTTTTGTATTTTTATTATACAGCTTATCAAGGCTTATATGCCTTTCAGAAGAATCCTTGTAATATTTTTTATTTTTTATTATATTGTAGGATGTTTCTCAGCGTTCATGCCTAGTATAATTTGCAGCTCGTCTATGAGTAGGAAAACTCCCAGCTTCCCTTATGCTTTAACCTGAGGGGCTATAGGGTTTCTCTTGCATTATTAAGGATTGGAATCTCCACATATTTCCTTTATTGATTCAGGATTAGAAATTCTTTTACCATAGTTAAGAAAATAAGATTACAAGGAATTAGGTCGAATCGATTCATAGATATAAAATTCTACCAGGCTTTCTTAGGAAACAGATAAACCTGATTCTTAAATGTAGCTTAGGAGCTTGTTTTTGGTGAAAAGAAGGATTTGGGTAGTTTAGTCTAAAATGAGTTTTGGCAGTAATGTGCAACTAATGTATTGGAACAATGTTTTTAGGCCCGTGATTATAGGGGAAAGGCAATTTAAAGACTATATGTTTTCAGAGTGGCAAATGTAGGCCATTAATTTTTATTTGGCAAATGCAGGCCTGCAAGAAATTAATATTCACATAGTTAGGTCTGTATTTTTTTGTGCTTACAGTTGGGCAGGCCCATTTCTGTGATAGTAATGACCTACATTTGCCAGACATTGGCAAAATAAAATAAATTAATTGCATTTGTCAATGGATAAATATATTGTTCTTCAATTGCTGCCGCCTATTGTTACGATTCAAAAAATAAATCACTAATAGTTTTGCTGGGCTGGTAATGAACTCCTCCGAGCGAATGGATCAGACTGCACTTGAGAAGTTCATATTCATAATTGGTGGTAAAAATTTGTGTAACTTATTAAAATATCTTTGGCAGTAGCAAGTGAAATGAGAAAAGCAACTATTGATGGATTTTGCTGGAATGAGCTATTCCGAAAACATGATTCTTGGTAAAAATGAGAACTGATGGGAAGTTAGTGCATCAGTAAAAATATTATGGCATGTATTCTACATCTTGTTCTTAGATAGATAATATGTTACTAAATTTCTAACGAGCAGGAAAGAACAGGAGGGAAGATTATATTCAATAGGGGTGGTATCATATACCTCTTCCGAGGGAGAAACTATAACTATAAATCTCGGCCTCGCTTTCCTCTCATGTTGTGGAAACCTATCACCCCAGTTTACCCAAGACTGATTCGGAAGGTTCCTCAGGGGTTGACTTTAGAAGAAGCAAATGATATGCGGAAAAGGGGGCTTGATCTAATTCCAATATGCAAGCTTGGTATGTAAGTTTTCCTGTGAATTGTGAAAAAATGGAAATGGATACTGGTACAGATCAGCAATGATTTCTTGCTAGCTTATCATCTATTTATACTTGTGTTTTGCAGCTAAGAATGGTGTTTATTGTAACCTCGTAAAAAATGTCAGAGAAGCATTTGAAGCTTGTGAACTAGTGCGGATAAACTGTCAAGGACTGAATCCAAGTGATTACAAGAAAATAGGTGCCAAACTCAAGGTATATTTATTATGACCTTCTCCAGGGTGAATCAGATGCAAGAGATTCATGGAAATAATTTATTTTGTAAGCTTTTATGTTGATTTCCTGTTCCTTATTTGCAGGACCTTGTCCCATGTGTACTATTATCGTTTGAACGTGAACACATACTGATATGGAGAGGACGAGAGTGGAAATCCTCAATCAAGCCTAATGTGAGTTTGAATGAATCAGAAGATAAAACTGATGGTGTAGCTTCAGGACTATCTGCAGCTTCTTCATCAAGTGTTCCCAACTTGAGCACCTTAGAGGCAACATTCGATGATCTCGAATCAACCTTATCCTCTACTAATGGCAACGAGGAATCCCCAAAAGCTAGTTTATTGACCGAATATGAGGCAGAGGATATTATGTCCTCTGGTGAATCTGCTGCAGCTTCTCCTGAAGCTATTACGGAGAAAATTCTGGATGAATCTTTAAGCTCTTCTGTTTTTCCAAGCTCCTGTGATAATCATCCACAAGTACTCAGTCAAACTTTTGACAGTGGCGAATTGTTGGACGATTTAATGGAATCACGAATGACACTGGAGAACACTGGAAGTGTTACTGCGCTGTTGGATGACACAGGGAATAGTGTTCAGCAGATGCGCTTAAATGAGGCTTGTACAGAGGGAATTATGCTACTCAGGAACAAAGCAGTTGAAAATGGGATGGCAGTTGTGTTAGATGATGACAGCTTAGATGGCGACAGTGTTTTCGAAAAGGCTGTTGCTTTTGGTAAGACTGCTCCAATGGGCCCCGCCTTCCGTCAATTTAGACCCAAGCAGTTAGGAGATGTAAGAGGCAAGGAAAAAGATTGTGATGGTTCAGATTCAGGGGTGAAAGAAGCTTCTCCAGTGGTTATAAGGACAGATACTGTTTCTAGCGGGAGAGATGAACGAAAGACGACTCATAAAAGCAAGCAAATGAAAGATATTAACGGAGATTTTCTCAATGTCGTCCCACAGGGGAACCTGAGAGTCGATGAACTTGCTAAGTTATTAGCTTAGTTAGTTCGGTCTTATTCTCTACCCCTTGAGTCCCTGGGATTATATGATATATTTATGTTACAAAAGTGTTTCTCATTGCTATAGCTGTGCATTGGTTTGAAAATCAGTTTTACAGTTACGTTGCTTCCAATATTTATCGTGGAGTAAGAGTTGCTGTTTGTTTAGAACCAGTTGCTGTACGTTGCTTTGAGAACCAGTTGCTGTACGTTGCTTTGAGAACCAGTTGTACAGTAACGTTTGTTACTCCCTCGTTTCAATTTTTAATTGTCGTTTTAGAAAAAAAAAATCACTATTTCAAAATATAAGACGTTTTGATTTTTCATGAAAAGTTAAATAGTATAATAATTTGGGAAAAAAAAGGGTAATATAAACGTTCTAATAAAAATAAAAAGTCTTTTACCCATTTCCTTTAAATAATTTTTTTTACCTATTTAACACTTTTTTTCTAAAATGCTTTTAATACTCCTAAAATTTAAATTTTAATAAATGAGTGATTCTGCTATGTATAAGGGTGAATGATATGCACCCTTTAATTTTGACTATTTCCAATTTAATTTTTCTTCCGCAAAAATTACTTTTTTTTTTAAAGGAAAACAGCTCCTTACTAAATAAATCTGAAATCAGTACAAAGGAGCTAGGTTCATAACCCATATGGCCATACGGGAACATTATTTATCTCCATTCTAGAGGGGTGGAAGTCTTCCTCGTCAAAGTTGCCAACTCGTTGGCTATTCTGTTTTTGTCTCTGGAAATGTGATAGATGCTTCGCACTAAATCATCTTCTATTTCATCTCGTATCAGTTGCAAAGTAGCCCCTTCCAGGTTAAAACATGACTCCCTCTTGTTAATCAATTGGACCACTTCAGTAGAATCTGATAGAATTATACACACCTCTGTGCTCATATGTTTCGTTCCATTAATTCCTTCCAAGATGGCTTGGAGTTCAGCACCTAATACTAATCCTGAAAATTTAATTCTCTTTCCTCCAGCCAATGTAATCGATCCTTCATCGTTGGTTCGAACAAATGCAATTAAGGCGGTCATTTCTTCTTCTTGCAAGCTTGCATCCACCTTAATTAGTAATACCCAAAGAATTCTTTAGTAATACGAATAATATTATGTAAATACCAAAAAATGTCTTTAGTAATACCCAAATAATTCTTTAATAATACCCGGAGAATAGATAATAAATACCCGAAGAATAGATAATAAATACCCAAAGAAATATTTAGTAAT
>JAPKLY010000097.1:445026-589457 GCA_026898435.1 Prunella vulgaris
AATTCTTTAGTAATACCCGAAGAATAGATAATAAATACCCAAAGAAAATATAACAAACATCATTTTGAAAGGGAGCTTCTTGTATTTCTAATGTTGGGGTTCTCCTTTTGCTACCAATGAAGACTTATCAAGATCCGGTTGTTTATTGCTGCCTGCAGGTAGTAGCTGGAGAGCTGGAACTAAAGGAGTGTAATTTAAATTGGTCTCCTAATACCCAAAGAACAACACTTCAATACCCAAAGAATAACTCTTTAATACCCAAAGAACAACTTGCTATACTTGTTGATAGAATTTGTTAATCGATGTTTGTTTATGTGGCTTCACAACGAATTAATTATACCAAACAATAATCTTATGATTTTATGTTCTTAGGGAGGGAGAGAGTTTTTTAGAGAGAAATATTGCAGTAGGGATTGTATTAACTGTGTGAAAATGTGGGATCTCTCCAATAGTTACAAGAGAGATCTTATTTATAGATGTGCTAGTGTGAGACGGCACCTTATGAGCCTATATGGCTTCCGGTGTTGACGAGGGTCCATAACCCTCGTCCTGGTCCCTTGCATTGCTCCTTATGTTGTGCCTCATCCTACTACTATGCCTTAGACTAGATGGGCCTCATTAAAAACCTCGCCGTAAGCCACCCTTGTGGATAAACTGGACAGAGGGAAAAAGAGCGCACCATCGGGGTCCTATAGACTATCATGCGAGCTCATAGGCGAACTCGGAGATGAACACTCGGGCGAGCTCAGAGATGAGCACCTGGGCGAGCTCCTACGATCCGGTGCCCGGGGGTGAGCTTGGCACTCTGGCGAGCTCGCGGGCGGTCTCATAGGTGATATCTTGATTTCCTGATTTGCCTCGAGTAGCTCGCCCATCAACAATTGCCCCCAGCTCGCCTTCATCATGACTCGTGGCATGTGTGGGCGAGCTGGTATGCGAACTCTCGGGCGAGCTCCTGCAAGGCAATCTCTCGAGCCAACACGGGTGGAGTTCGAGGCGTCGCACACGTGCCCATAGGTGTCGTTTCCCGCGCCCCTAAAAATAACTTTTCAACTTCTTTGCAAAAAGGTCCCTGGTCTTTCAGGAATTTCGAGCTCTCGCCCACCGTCTATAAATAGGCGAAATCGAGAAAATTCCTCACTTTGCTTCTTCACTTCTCAGAGAGCATTTCTGGCGATCGTTTCTCTGCTTCAGACGCATCTCCGAACATCTCCCAAGGTAGAAATCCGGATTTTTCTTCTTTCTTGTTTCAAATTCTTTTCGTTGAAAACCAACTATCCGGACGCCTACACCATGTCTGAGAATTCTTCGAGCAGCACCCCTCCGAATAGTGATTTGGGCAAATAACTAATGACCGATGACTGCCCAAACCCCCAAGCGGCACCTGTGATCATTTCCTCGGACTCCGGGGCGAGCTCTGAAACTTTCCCGGACAGTGGCGAGCTCTTGGGGTCAGTTCGTTCTGACTCCGGCAAGCGGGCTACTAGTTCTGGCGAGCAATCCCTACTCCGCGAGCTCTGGGACTACTCTGAGCGAGCTCCTGGGGGAGCTGCTGCCCCGGTCAAAGAAGAGGTCGCCGAGACCGATACCCGGGAAGAGGTCGCCGAGGTTGGGGCCGGCGACATTGCTGGAGAGCTAGCCCTTGAGGTCGACGAAGAGGTCGACGAGGATATGGGGATGGAGGTCACTTACGAATACCTCCGTTTCATCGACTTTCCCTTTCCCAAGCTTCCGGAACATCAAATCTCCGCCGAGGTTGTGAATGAGTTCGACTGGGACGAATATGTGAGAGCCCACGGGGCGAGCTTCCCCTTACCCCGGCGAGCTCCGATCCGAAAGGTCGCTGGCAAATCCGACCTCAAGGTAAACGGGGTGGAGAGCATCGTCAGCGAGTTTGCCCTCCCGGATATTCGGAGGCGGTTCTGCATTCCGTTGGACATATTTATGTACGCCGCTGAGGAGAAAGAGCGAGCCGACCTCCCCCCTGCCGGACTCACAGCCATGAACTATCACACTCTGAAGGCCGGACTCACCCTCCCCCTTCACCCTATTATCGGGCAGTTTCTGGTGGACACGGGCCTCGCCATTACACAACTTACTCCGAACGCATGGAGCAATCTGTTGGCAGCTCTGACCATTTTCGGTCTCGAGGGCTATGAAAATCGGCTGAGCACGGCGGAGATCAGCGAACTCTTCAATGTGATCCGACAAGTGAGGGAGGGGAAAGGATATTACTCTTTCCAAGCTCGCCCGGGGGCAAATTCTTAGGCGACCTCCCCAATAAAATTCGGGACGGGAAGGAGCAGTTCTTCTTTATTGGGGGAGACTGGCGAGCTTCTAATGGTGAGACTTACGGGGAGGCGAGCTGTAGGTGGCATTCCTTAGCGTGTGTGCGTTGGATTAGATTACTGACCTAATCTATCTTTTTGCAGGTTTGAAGCGCCACAAGTCGAGCCGCGGGAAGCCAGAGATTTCAATTGGCTTCGAGTTCGTGCGGACAGTGTGTTGTCTGCGAGAAAAGAAATATCGCGAGATCGAACATTTGTGCCAGCATCACTGCCGCAGGCTCGCCGGCCTCATCACCTCGCCACACCACCTCGCTGCTCAAGGTTTTAAACTTTTCCATTATGAAGTTCCCACAGCTCGCTGCCTCATACGTCGAGGTCGCCGAATTTACTTGATCATTTATCGTGCAGGTGTAGGTCCCGCTGCCGAGCTCCCGTCCATTAAAATTCCCGAAGCCTACCACTTCCTAGACCGGCAGCTGAGGATGGGTAAACCTCGTCCGGGGAGGGAAGGCATCCCCTCGGGAGCTGTCTTGGATGCTATGAAGAAGATGGAGCTCACCAAAGCCGCTGATAAGGCTGGGGGCTCTGGCTCTCAGAGGACCTCGGCTCCTCCCCAAACAAAGGAAAAGGTCACCAGCGCTAAGAAAGGGGCGGGCCAAGGTTCGGACCTTGAACGGGGCACCCAACCCCCTCTACTCCACCAGACGAGGCGAGCTCTCCACCGGGGGGATGGCTCGCGAGTTAGTGAAGAAGAAGCTCGCCCCGCCAAGCGAGTTAGGACTGAGGGCGGCTCCGGATCAACCCCAGCAGGGTCAGGGCGAGCTCTCGCTACTCAACCTTCCCAAGCGCCTCCAACTCCTCAGAGTGCGCCCTCGCCGTCTCCCTACGGGGTCCCTATTCGGGATGATACCCTTCTCGGGCTCAACCCTGATAGGTTCGGGTAAGTGGGCGACCTCTTTTGAAGTTGGAAGCCATTGTGATTTTCATGATTTTTGCTAACTGATTCGAGCATGTGCAGGTATACACCCGCCGAGCTCCCGCAACGACCTGAATCTCTTCACACCACCGAGTGGTGCAAAGCCCTGAGCTCGTCAAGGGATCTTCCGGAGGGGTCAGCTCGCCGGATATTTACTGAGGCCCCCAAGTACCTCTCCGCCTCGGAGCTCGCCATGATCGAGAGGCAAAAGCCCGCCGACAAGGCGAGGTTGGCGATGCACTATACCTGTGCAGCGATAGCGGCGGCCCAGCTCGTCACCGATGAGATCACCGCCGCGGACAGAGCTCGCCACGATACGAAGAGGGCGCTCACCAAGGTGGGTGACGAGCGGAAGAAGGCTCTCGAAGAGCTCGCGAGGGCGGAGACCAAGGCGAAGGCCTCACTGGAGGTGGAGCGGCTCGCCATTAAGAAAGTAGAGAAACTTCAAGCCGACCTCCGCCAACAACAGGCCGAGCTCGAAGAAGCTCGCCGAACACTTGCCACTCAGGATGAGGAGCTCGCTCTGACCCAGGTTGAGTTAGGGCTCCTTCGGGATCAGAGCCGAGGGAATTCAGAAGAGTGTCAGAGGCTACGGGAGGAGGTCGCCGCCAAGGCCCTAGAGATCGTCGAGCTTAAGAGCTGCTCCGATGTTGCCATCACGCCTGAGGCATTGGAGCTCGCCGAGGTGGTCGCCACTGACAAGGGCTTCGTGCTATGCTTTGCTGAGGTTATCCGTTCCTTCCAGTGGGAGCGGATTAATAATGATAGTGAGTGGGAAGCCCTTGTCAGCGAGTTCGAAGACTGCTTGGAGAAGTCCTCGATCCCCCCCGGCACGGAGCTGAACATCGGAGACCTCGCGGGTTTTGGGATTAATCTTGACGCTGCTCGTAAAAAATTCGACATCATTCAGACGAAGCAGGTCTTGACTGCCGACCTTGCCCAGGAGGCTGAGGGTGCTGAGGGGGATGCTGGAGGCGAGGTCCCGCCGACGATGGAGCAGATGCAGGAGGTCTGCGGGGACGTGATGATCAACGTAAGTGAGCTCGACACCAGTGGACTCTCTGGGAACATCACCTCGGATGTCGAGCTTGCCCTTCCCATCAGCCAGGTCACCCCTGCTCCAGAGGTCGCCGATCCCGAGGCTTAGGCTGGTTTTTCTATTGCTTCCCTAGTTTAGTTTTTGTTTTCCGAGTTATGATAGGTCGCCGGGTTGTGGAGCTCGCCCAGAAGGAGCTCCATTTTTGTAGCTCTTGATTTTTGTTTCAAGTAGATCTAGCTCGACGGGCACGTGCAGCTCGCCCAGAAGGAGCTTTTTGTAGTTCAAAGATGGCCAGCTGGTCGGCCTTTGTGGCCAGCATTGCTACTCATACTTAGGATTTTTTGAAGTATATTTTTTACTTGAAAATTTCTTATGTAGCTTTTGAATATAAGTCGAGCATTTTTTGTCCAACTCTTTTCATTTACGTCTTTGCACTTTTACGTTATAATTTTTTGAAATAGCTCATTCTTGTTTATTTTCCTGGTACATAATTGTTCGTCTTATTCTTCTTTGAGAAGTGAATCGTTCGTTTTACGTCACTTTCGACTACGAATTGTACCTCTGTTTCTAGAGTGCGTGTTCTTCATCTTACGCCACTTAGGGCGGCGAATTGCTCGTCTTAGGCCACTTCGGGCAGCGAACTGCACATCGATTGATTCACGTTGGGCCATTAGGTTTCATGAACCTTGCCTTAGACGTTCTCTGTCTATTTCGCGAATTTTTCTAACTTGTGGCAGTAGGTGCTTAGCAACCCTTTAAGAAGGGTACCTTCGCGACCTTGGGCACTTTGGCCTTTGCCTTCGAGCTATTTAATTACAACGCTTGGGACCTTGGTCCTTGCGCATTGCGGATTTTTAAGTACGTGGGCGATCTGGTGCAGCTCGCCTGGTTAGGGAGCTAGACAGGTCCCAACACTTGGGAATTTTTTTGAATTTTTCTGACGTTTTATAGCAATGTAATTTACATCGGTTGCTATCGACATTTTTGATGCAAACCTTTGACTAGTCTATTACAGGATTCTAGTCTATTGGTAGAACTTTTTTAGGTGTGCCACGCTCCAGGTGTATGACGAAGCTTTGCCTTCCGCGTCTTCTAGGTCGTAAGTATCGTTTGGCCAGGCTGCGGTGACCCGGAACGGTCCTTCCCAGTTTGAACCGAATACACCTGGTGGGGCCATCAATTTCTTTTTTAACACCAGGTCTCCGACCTTGAATTTTTGGTCTCGGACCTGAGAGTTGTAGTACTTTTCTGCTCTACGCTTGTAGGTGGTGTTCTTCATTTCTGACGAAGCTCTGGTTTCTTCGATCAGATCCTTCTCTACTGCCATGGCTTCGTCATTCTTTTCCTCATCATACCCCACCACCTTCCAAGTCTTGTTCTGGACTTCAACCGGGACCACGGCTTCAGTCCCGAAGGCTAGGGCAAACGGGGTCTCCCCGGTGCTGGCCCTATAGGAAGTTCTATAAGACCATAGGACCTCCGGGAGTTCGTCTGCCCAGCTCCCTTTCTTTTCCTCGAGGCGGAGCTTCAATATGTGTTTCAGGATCTTGTTCACCGCCTCGACCTGGCCGTTTGACTGGGGATGGTATGGTGTTGAGTAGTGCTTCTTGATGTTCCATGAATTGCAGAAGTCTCTCAACTTTTGTCTGTCGAACTGCCTTTCATTATCTGTGATGATCGACTGCGGAAGCCCAAATCTGCAGATCAGGTTTTTCCATATGAAGCCGATCATCCTTTCTTGGGTTATTGTTGTGAGAGCTTCGGCTTCAGCCCACTTAGTGTAGTAGTCTACTGCTACAATAGTAAACTTTACACCGCCTCTACCAGGCAAAAATGAGCCGATCAAGTAGATTCCCCATTTCGCGAAAGGTCATGGGCTGAAAACCGATTTCAGCTGGTTGGCTGGGGAGTGGATGTTAGGTGCAAAAAGTTGGCACTTTCGGCACCTTCGAGCGAAGCTGATGGCATCTTTGCGAAGAGTGGGCCAGTAGTAGCCCTGCCTGATCGTCTTGTATGCCAATACTTGCCCCCCAGCGTGACTCCCACAAATCCCTTCGTGAATTTCTTCTAACACTTTGGATCCCTGCTTTTTAGTTAGGCACTTGAGTAGGGGTAGAGAGAATCCACGTTTGTAGAGTTGGCCATCCAGCAGCGTATATCTGGCAGCTTGCTTTACTAGTCGGCTAGCTTCCCAGGTGTCCGCGGGGGTTGTTCCGTCTGTTAAATATTTTTGGATTGGAGTGCATCAATCTTCACCATCCTCCTACCCCCCTCTTGAGGTTTGATTTATCTTATAATCGGACGTCGAGGGGTTTTTTGGTGTGGTGATTACAACCTCCGTGAATTCGGCTTTGCCGTTGCTAGTAGCTAGCCGGGCTAAGGCATCTGCTTGTGTGTTTTCTAGTCGTGGTATTTGGTTGATGTAGACCTGTGTGAACATCGAGATCAAGTGCACGGCTATCTTTTGGTAGGTCATCATCTGCTGGTCTTTTGCCTCATATTCCCCCCGGACTTGGGATATTATTAGCTGGGAATCTCCGAAAACTTGAAGATTGGTTGCCCCCACAGCTAATGATAACCTAAGTCCCACTATAAGTGCTTCATATTCCGCCTCGTTGTTGGTTGCTCGAAAGTCGAACCGGATTGCGGAGGTGAAGACTTGTTTGTCTGGGCTGATCAGGACCACGCCGGCGCCTGCTGCTACGCTGGTTGATGATCCATCCATGTAGAGGTGCCACAGAGCTATACACCCCCTCGTTGGATCTTGTGGGAAAGTTAGCTCGATGATAAAGTCGGCAAGCGCTTGTCCCTTGATCACTGTTCGGGGTGCGTATGTTATATCGTATTGGCTGATCTCTAGTGCCCATTTCAGCAGGCGCCCGGCGGTGTCTGGGCGCTGTAGTATTTGGCGAAGTGGGAACGTTGTCAGCACCTCTACCGGGTGGTCAAAGAAGTAGGGCCTCAATTTTCTAACACTCATCACCAGTGCATAAGCCATCTTCTCTGTTGGGGTGTACCGCAACTCAGCTTCATGTAAGACTTGACTCACGTAGTACACTGGTAGGTGTGTTTTCGCCTCTTCTCGGACCAGGACGGAGCTGATGGCCACCTCCGACGCGGCTAGGTATAAATACAGCTTCTCCCCAGGTATCGGCTTTGACAGGACCTGCGTATCTGCCAGGTATGTCTTGATGTCTTCGAAGGCCCGTTGGCATTCACTTGTCCACACGAAGTGATTTTTGAGATGGAGCTTGTTGGCTTTGGCCGCCTCTTTGTACCTCCGTGTGTTTGCCTTAATCGCCTCGAAGAATGGACGATTTTGGTCGCCGGATCTGGAGATGAATCTGTTCAGGGCTGCCATGTACCCAGTCAGCCTTTGAATTTTTTGGACGGAGTCGGGTATACTCATCTCGATTATGCACTAGACTTGTGTCGGGTTGACCTCAATTCCACGTTGGCTAACTAGATGCCCCAGGAACTTTCCGGAGTGCATGCCAAAGCTGGTCTTTTTGGGGTTTAACTTCATGTTGCAGTGGCGCAGTATGTCGAAAGTCTGTTTTAGGTGATTCAGGTGGTCCTCCTTCTTCAGACTCTTGACAACTATGTCATCTACGTACACCTCTATGGATTCGCCAATGTGCTGGTCAAACATTTTGTTCACCAATCTTTGGTAGGTGGCTCCGGCGTTGATGAGTCCGAACGGCATCCTTTCCCAGCAATACATGTTCTTGTTGGTGTAGAATGCCGTATGTTCCTGGTCATCTGGGTGTAGAGCTATCTGGTGATAGCCCGCAAAAGCATCCATGAATGTCATCATCTCATGGCCTGCGGTGCTATCCACCAGCTGGTCGATGTGAGGCAGTGGGAAGTTGTCCTTCGGGCATGCTTTGTTCAGGTCCGTGAAGTCAATGCAGAGCCTCCACGTCCCATTGTGTTTCTTCACCAGGACGGGATTCGCGACCCACTGCGGACACAAAGCTTCTTTGATGAGCTTGTTGTCTAACAACTTCTCCACCTCAACAGTTAGAGCTGTGTATTTGTTTGGTCCATATTTTCTTCATTTTTGGCTTACAGGTCTCCTCGTCGGGTCTATGTTAAGTCTATGGCCGGCATGTTCCAATGGGATCCCCGTCATATCTTCATGGGACCAGGCAAACACGTCTAAGTTAGTCATTAAGAACAGATCCATCCTCGACCGGTACGGTTCGGGTAACTCAGAACCGATGAAAAGTTCCAAGTCCCTTTCCGGGTCCATCGGGAGTGCCGTCAACTCCTCCATGGGGGTGGCTTTTCTCTTTTGACTTTTCCACCTCGGGTCGCTGACGAACTCGTCCTACTCTTCTTGTGACATCTGCGCAGGTTCGTGACCTATGCGCGGTTCGAGGTCATCGGGTTGGCCTTTAGCTTGGGCAGGTTCATCAGCTGTTAGTACCTCCGGAGTTTTGTCAACTTGGGGTGGCGGGGTGACTTGGGGAGTTGGGTCAACGTCCATCGGTGTTGGTTCTTAACCTCCCGCAGGTCCCTCATCTTGGGCTTTTTTGACCACCTCCATGGGAGCAGGTTGTTGTTCCTGTGCAAGTACTGACTCCTGCGCAGGTCTCAACACTTGGGTTCCTTCCGAATCTTCCATTGGTGTCGGTTGTGTGTCTTGCACAGGTCCAGTGCCTTGGTTGATTTCTGACAAATCGCCTTCCTCCATCATCTCAGTTTCGACTGAGATGGCGTCTAGGATGCTTGGCTCGTCTGTAGGAATTTGTACGTCCTCTTCTAGGATGTGGACCTGCGTAATAGACTTTTTGATCCGGCCGTCTTTGATTTGGAGTAAGCACTCTCGGGCCTTTTTCTGGTCACCTTTTATAGTTCCGACACCTTTTGGAGTTGGGAATTTCAAACAGTAGTAGTAGGTCGAACACGCCACTTTGAATTCATTAATAAACGGGCGGCCAAGGAACCCATTGTAGGAGGACTGCTGGTCGACAATAAGGAAATCTATGAGCCTAGTCAGTCTCCTTTTGGGATCCTCAGCCGATACAAGCTGGACGCTCAACCTAACACTACCTAGGGGGACGGTTACAGCTTCTCCGAACCCCATTATCCTAGCATTGCTAGGTTCCAGATACGACTCAAAATCACCTAAGGCATCCAAGGTGGATTTGAAGAGAATGTTGGTGAATGCGCCAGTGTCCACAAGTAGCCTGTGAACTCGGACGTTCATGATGTTGGCGGTTATCACCAACGAGTCATTGTGGGGCATCAGTACCCCCTCCAGGTCCGCCGAGGAAAACATCAGCTCATCAGTAAGCTGCGAGATGGACCTGGGGCCGGAGCTGCCCTCCTGGACTTGGTTTATAGCCCGGATTTCGGCCTTCCTCTTTCTCCTGGATATGGAGGATCCCCCGTCTTGGATACCTCCAGCAGCTCCGATCTCTTCCTCGAGAACCAAGAGTTCCCGGGTGGGCTCCATGTTTTGCTGAGGCTGGGGAGGTGTCCTCCGTCTGTTATGGGGACCAGGTTGGTCCGCTTTCCCCTCCTCTCAAACCTTGGCCTCTTGGCTGGGGCCTTCTTCACGAACTCGTCCAGCTTCCCGTCCTCGTAAAATTTCCAGAGTTGTTTGAGGAGGTCTCGGCATTCGCTGGTGAAGTGGCCGATGGCCTGATGGTAGGCGCAGAATTTGTTGGGGTTGAGCTTCGTGCGGTCCTGGCGGATCCGCCTTGGCTCTTCCAGCATGGCCTTGCCTTTGACGGCAGTGAAGAAGTGGTCAACGGAGACAGTGAGGACCTGATTGAGCTTTTCTTTGAGCTCGTCTCCCTCGCCAAAGGCCTTTAAGTTCCGGGTAGCTTTGTAGGTGCCCCCGGACTTCTTCCCGTAGGGTTTTCTTTCTTCGTGGGCACCAACTTCTTTGAGCAGTGCTTCCTGCATGGCCGCGAACACCCCTGCCTTATGACGAAATTCGGTGTAAGTGTTGGGACATGCGAGGTGCATCTCTTTCCAGAGGTCGGTGCCCCTCTTGAGTCTGGCCATCGCCGCGACGACCTTGGTGTCCTCGCTCACCGGCTCGCCTTCTAGCAGGATTTTGTCGAACCTTTCCAGGTACTGCTGGTCGGTCTCGCCCTCACCTTGATGGATGTTGGCGAGTCGGTGCTTCTGGGTAAGGTAGGATTCGAACCCAGAGAAGTGGGCCAGGAACTCCCGCGAGAGTTGGCCAAATGAGCAGATTGACCCCGGGGCGAGTGAAGAGAGCCAGCGGTGAGCTCGATCCCCTAGGGTCAGCGGGAAGTTCCGGTACTGGGTGGAGTCGGTGGCGCCAACTGAAATCATGAAGTCCGCGTACTTGGTCAGGTGGACTTTCGGGTCAGATTCGCCCTCGTACGCGGACATCACCGGGAACTGAATTTTCTTCTGGATCGGTGCGCGGAGGATGGCAGGTGCCAATGGAGATGTGGGGAGAGTCGCGGCGTCAGGTCCTCCAGACTTGGCTGCCACTTGAGCTTGTAGCATTTTGACAGCCTTTTTCAGTGAGGCCAGCTCGTCATCACGGGTCACCTCCGGCGGAGGCTGCTCAAAGGTCGTGCGTCTCGCAGACGCACGTCCCCAAGGTGCCTCACTCTGGGGTGACCTCTCAGTGGCGGGCTGGAATTGGCATCCGCCGTGGGGGCCTAGCCGGTCAGTGGCGGGCCTCCTCAGCCTTTCGTGGGCTGATCTGCGTGGCTGCTGGTCGGAGTCCCCGTGGGACGCAGCTGGAGCCGCCGTCCACTCATTTTCCCCGTATCTCGGGCCCAGGAGGCCTTGGAGGACTTCCCTCCTCTGTGATTGGTGGGTGCCAGATGCCCCGGTGTAGACCGACTCCCTTCCGGTGTAAGGAGCGAGATCCTCCTCCACCATTTTGGCTTTGCCCATCCTCTCCCTACGCTGGCGGGCTTGTGCCGAGCTCGCCTCCTGCTCGGTGGGGAGGGCGCTGTAATCCCCCTGGTTTGGGTGCCCTGGGTGGGCCTGGTCTGCTGCCTCTGCTGCAACCTTTGTAAGGTCGCAATGGTGCGCTGGAGCTCATCGGGGTTGCTGACCAGGTCTCTTAGGGCGGGGGCCAAGTCTTCTTGGGTCATCGCAACTCGCGGAGGTCGTGGAGCTGCGGTGCTCTTCTGGGGAGGTGGCTGTGAGGTCTCTACCACCTGGCGTGAGGTCTCCACCTCGGCCTGGTTTTGGTCACCCCCTTTGGACCTTCCGGCAGCTGCGGAGGCCTGTCCTTTGGCAGCTCGAGTGTTAGCCATTTTTTTATTTCGGAGGGGGTAACTTGCTGAAGGTCGCCGAGGTGGAGGGAGGTCGCCGGAGTGGTGATCGTCCAGCTTAGGTGGAGCTGTGCAAGTTTTCGTCTAGCCTCGTGTGTGACGAATTATCCGAAATTCGGTTTATTCGTGTACACGCGCGCGTTTGAAAACTTATCCTGGGCAGATTTCGTAAAATCCAAAAATCCTGATTTCTGTCCGGAAATCTGGGTTCTTCGTTCAAGGGATGAAGATGTATGTGTGTCTTCAAGTGTTCTTGAGTTTTATCAAGAACACCTTCAAATCTTCAAACTAACCCTAACTTTTGTTCTTGAATTATTTTTAATTTTCAAGCTCGACACCCTCCTTCTAGCGCCAAATTGTTGATAGAATTTGTTAATCGATGTTTGTTTATGTGGCTTCACAACGAATTAATTCTACCAAACAATAATCTTATGATTTTATGTTCTTTCGGAGGGAGAGAGTTTTTGAGAGAGAAATATTGCAGTAGGGATTGTATTAACTGTGTGAAAATGTGGGAATCTCTCCAATAGTTACAAGAGAGATCTTATTTATAGATGTGCTAGTGTGAGACGGCACCTTATGAGCCTATATGGCTTCCGGTGTTGACGAGGGTCTGTAACCCTCATCCTGGTCCCTTGCACTGCTCCTTATGTTGTGCCTCGTCCTACTACTATGCCTTAGACTAGATGAGCCTCATTAAAAACCTCGCCGTAAACCACCCTTGTGGATAAACCGGACAGAGGGAAAAAGAGCGCACCATCGGGGTCCTATAGACTACCATGCGAGCTCATAGGTGAACTCGGAGATGAACACTCGGGCGAGCTCAGAGATGAGCACCTGGGCGAGCTCCTACGATCCGGTGCCCGGGGGTGCGCTTGGCACTCTGGCGAGCTCGCGGGCGGCCTCCTAGGTGATATCTTGATTTCCTGATTTGCCTCGAGTAGCTCGCCCATCAACAATACTAAAAAAAAAATCTTTGCAATACCCCAAGAACAACTTGTTATACCAAAAAACACACAGTGCGGCGTGTACTGTGTGTTTCTGGAAATATCAAATTAAATTCAAAATTAAAGTAAAATCAAGGTGCATAGTATGCACACGTGTGCATACTAGAATTTGCGTTAATAAATTATTAATGTACTCCCTCTGTCCCTAAACACTTTGCACACTTTCTTTTTTGGTCCGTCCCACAACACTTTGCACACCCTATAAATGGAAATAACTACTTTAACTTTATCCTTATAATATTCACATATTTACACAAATGTCATTACTTTTACACTAAATCCAACTAATTTTATTATTTTAATAATATAACTTTACACATCACCATCAATATTCTACTTTTTACACATTTTTCTTAAAAAGCGTGTAAAAAGAGGTGTGCAATCTTTTCAGGGACGGAGGGAGTATTTTAAAATTTCAAAAAATTCAGTTACTACTAAATTAATGTTTATTAATATTAATATAATTAAAGTTAAATATTAGTGATTATGGTTATTTATTAAACACCATAAATTATTGAAAGTTTTACAATAAGTAAATATTAAATAAATAAATTTGATTAAATTATAAAATACTGAATTTTAAGTAATACTATAAATAATAATTATATTTTAATAAAAAAAAATATTGTACAATATTAATTTAACTATATATTAATGAATGGTATTTATTATACACACATTAATAAATTTTTAATAAGGGTACATGTGTATTTTTATATGAAAATGGTAGAAAACTTTTTTTTAGAAGTAAGGGGTAGAAATCTTTTTGTATTATTAGAGTGATATTTTGCTTTTTATCCCTAATATTTTTTTTTTAAATATACACTTAAATTGCATAGCGCGTGCATATAAAATTAAACCCAAATAAATTATATTTTTTTCCTCCCACCCCGTGAACTTTGTTTTGATTGTGCAATTCAAATGTATTTTTAAAAAAAACTATCTCGACTATAATTAAAAAAAAGAAAGACACATTTCTGATCAATTTATGAGTGACTTTTCAATAAAATTTGGACGACTTTTTGAAAATGTCGTATTGGTTTTGGACGTCTATATATTAAGGTGAAGTGACATAATAATAGATACTGCATAAGTGATTGTGATTGGGATAGATGGAAAAACAAGAGATTAGTATATGTTTAGTTTGCTTAATCAACCGAGGAATTAAAGGTGTAAAAATAAATGAATTATAGAAATATAAATTTATAAAGATTTTGCCAAATAGAATAAGAAGTCTAGTTAAACAGACAAAATTTAAAAATAAAGGATGTTAATCTGTGTGAAAGAATAGTTAAATTGAAAAAAAGCATGAACTGCGTCTGGATGGAGTGAGATAGGCAAGACGTGAAAATAGGAGAGCATATCATTAAATATTGAGACATGTTTAGTTTCCCAGATGTTAAGATAACGTTTCTCAATTAAAAAACATGATGATGAATCAGAGGTTGTAGAAAAAGAATTGTGTATAAGCTGTCCGTTATTATATTTTGACTTGTTGTTCATCATCCTGAGGAGTGCAATATCTCTTCCAAAACCAGTGAGATTGCCACAGAAGATATATCTCCTCAATTGGAACCTGCTTTGTTTCAGGCAACAGGAAGTAGATAAAGCAGGTCATGATGAATATCAAACCCGCAAACAGCAAGAAGATGCCGTATTTGAGGTGACAGAGCGACGCCAGGAAACACTGCGCTATCAACGCTGTGAAAAGCATGTTCACGCAAACGACCATGCTTTGCCCTGCGGACCGTGTTTCCAGGGGAAACAGCTCACTCGGAACTAACCACCCCAGAGGCCCCCAAGACCTCCCATAAGCCAGCACAAATAAGCAGATCACTATCACAAGAAAGATACCCGTCCCTTTAGGTATCGTTTTCCCTTCCCCGAATTTTAAGGCCAAAGTAATAGCAACTGCAACCTGTAAGTAAAATCATGCAAACTTCATGTTAGCAGAGACAAAGCACACTTTTCTCTATTCACTTCGTTTTCCACCCACTAACACCAAAAGTGATTATACAAATTCATCCAGATATTAGGTTAGGCTTGGCTTCAAAATAATAAAATCAGAGGTACTTACAAAGCAGAAAATCAACTCGCAGCCAGCTTCGAGAAAGAAAGCTCTTCTACCAAACTTGTCAACAAATGCCATAGATATGAGTGCGGCAACAACAAGAGCTGCACTGGTTATGGTGGATGAATATAGGGCTGCTCTTGAGCCGAAGCCCAAGCTCTGAAATATGACGGGCGCGTAGAAAAGAATGGAGTTATTCCCGGTAAGCTGTTGAAAGGCTGGGATGCCGATAGCTCCCAACACCAACTGGGGTCGGTTTTTCCTTCTCAGAAGGTTGCGGAATGGATTCTTGATAGCCTTAGCTGCATTGCTTGCATCCACAAGATCTTGAAACTCGGCTTCAACTTTTGGGGTGCCTCTTACTTTCTCCAAGATCCTTCTGGCTTCTTCCATTCGGCCTTGCTCCACCAGGCTATTGGGGGTCTCCGGAAGGAAAAGTCCACCAATGAACATAACTGTGGCTGGAACTGCTGCTAAACCAAGAGACAATCTCCATCCCCATGGATGAATTCTTTCCGCTCCGTAGTTGACGAAATTAGCTATCAGCACTCCCAAGCACGTCGTCAGTTGAAACAGCTGGTTCACAGCTCCCCTTATATTTGCTGGAGCCATTTCTGACAGATAAAGAGGGACTGCCTGTATATATTGTTCAACCAACAGATACATAATATGTGTATATTTTAGCACAAGAAAGAAAGAATATGTCTGAGTATTGTTCTTACTTGGTTACCGAATCCAATGCCTACACCGAGAAGTATTCTGCCGATGATGAGCATTGCGATGTTTTGGGCAGCAGCGTTGAGGACTGCTCCTAAGAAGAAACTGATTGATCCACAGATGATGCTGCTTCGGCGGCCTTTGGTTCGAGTGACGTATGACGCCCCGAATGTGGAAAGAAGAGCAGCCAGGTAGAGAGACGACGTGAACAGAGTAAGGATCTGATTGTCATATTTACAATAATCTGTTTCTTTCAGATTTTCCTGTTTCCTTGTGTATATACCAGGGAAGAATTCCTTGAGGAAATCGTCCATCGAAGTCACGCCTCCTGATACAATACAATACAATACAAACATCAATCAATTCCTATCTAAATACTAATTAATCAATCAACATATACACTAACCTAATTCATTGCTCGCTCGATCTACATATAATATTTGACAGAATCGAATCCAAATACCCAATTGAGAGAGAGAGAGAGAGAGATACAAACCAGAAACACCAAGATCATAGCCAAACAAGGAACCTCCCAAGGAGCCCACAATGCAGGCAAAAACAAAGTAAGGCGTGATTCTGTACTCGTAAAGATGAGCCCTCGCTCCACCCTTAGCGTCCACAATTCCTCCACCAGCCATTTTTTCAGTGTAGACGACGTTCAAACTCACAACACACACTGATTATATAATACTCCGCATTCAATTCAATTCGGTTGAGATGAACAAGGAGAAGAAAGATGGATAAACTCAAAATAAGTGCCAGTGTGGACTTGAGTAAGGATTTAGTCAACCCATTATTAAAGTGATATTATTTAATCATAAAAGAGCTGAAAATATGACCCTAATTTCAATTTTGGATTAAATAATATATTTAAACAATTATTTACCATTTTGGACGTATACGTGTTTTGTGTAACTGATGATGAGATCAATCTTTAATAACACAAGTTGGGGGTTGAATATTCAACGTCGTGTGTGGGTCCATTTCATTGTCTTTATTATCCTTTCCTATTATAATTCCACCAATCATCTTATAGATTGGATTGTCTACTTACAGAGAATGACAACCAAAAATATCTTTTTATTATTTTTCTTTTCTTTTTAATTAACTCCTCAATCTCATTGGCTGAAGACACCCTGCATACACCTCTATCATTGGTGACCCAATTAGTTTGACATTTTTATATGGACAGCTGCAACTAGGATTATAAACAAATCAAATAATTTTGATTCGATTCGTTATTTGTATTCGAATTTTGATATTTGTATTTGAAATTTTATGATTTGAATTCGATTACAAATATTCGATTCGGTATTTGTATTCAAATTTTGATATTCGTATTCGAAATTTTATGATTTGAATTCGATTACAAATATTCGATTCGATTATTATTCAAATACGAATACAAAATAATGATATTCGATTCGATATTCGTAAATATTCGATTAAATATTTTTTTATAAATATTATAATGATAATATTTAGTATAATTATTGCTATTATTATCATTATTTTAAGATTATTGACTATTAGAAATTTATATCTACTATAATTACTATTATTTTAAAGATGTAAGCTCATTAGATAATAATCTAGATACCATATGCACCTATAATTACTATAATCACTCGAGGGTTGTAAATGAATTAAATATATTTGGTTCGATTAGGTATTCGTATTCGAATTATGATATTAGTATTAGAAATTTTATTATTCGAATTCGATTCGAATTCATTTATAAATATTCGATTCGATTCGATTATTATTCAAATACAAATACAAAATTATGATATTGAATTCGATTTGATTCGTTTACAACCCTAGTTGCAACACGGGTTTGAGAGAAAAAATATCTCACTACAAATTTCCTTTTCTTTATAAATTTAAAAAATATATTTATTTACTAATAGATGATTGATCACATATTATAATTTGTATAAAAATAGAGAGTAGTATTTAAATAAGTATTTATTTATGACAAAAACTTATATAGAAATTTTTAAAAATTAATTTAAAAAATATAGATTCACACGCAGCCCTCCCTCCCACCACGCAATCGCCCACGGATTCATATTCACTTGCAATGTTAATTCACTCCTCCCTCAACCCTCAACCACCCCACACACCCAACACCCACCTAGGTCCCAAGCCCAATTACTATTTTATACAAAATAGTATAAATTTTTTTATTTATTTAATTATTATAAATTTAAAAATAAATTAAATAATATTATATAATAAATTTAAGAACATGCTCTCAATTTTTATTAGTATAGTAACACACATTTACTCATATAATAACATAAACTGGAGAACAAATATATGTTACTATTAGAGCAAATGTGTGTTACTATCTTATAAAATGTTGTTATTATACACATATTTATTTGTTTTGTATAGAATAAATAATTTTTCACATAATGCAAAAGAAAAATGTTTTTTACTTTAAGAATAAATATTGATTATTCACAAATATTTATTTATTTTATAGAAATAATTATTTTTTTAATATAATAACATATGTATTACATGAAACAATATACCTAGATTTTAAGGGATAATAAATAAATTAAGAAACACATATTTATTATAATAAAGTTATATTTTGCTCATATAGTAATACACATTTGCCTATATAGTAACACAAATTGAGAGACAAATATGTGTTACTATTAGAACAAATATGTGTTACTATAAAATTAAATACATTTTACTATATGTATAAATATTTATTTATAATATAATATTAAATAAATATTTTTAATCAATATAATAATTTAAAAAAATAAAAAACTAAAATAAATTTTAAAAAAATTGCCTGAGTGGATTTCTGGGGCTATTAATATGTATGGGTGTATGGTGTGTGCGCGCGCGTGTATGGGTGGGGGCGGGTGGGGCCTGGGGGAAGGCATACAGGGGAGTTTAGCATACTAGGGGTTGAGACTATCCCCATCCGTGACCCTCATTCAACCCAACCTACAATAAAATATTAATTTATTTCTCCTCCACATATACAACTTATAATTCAACCCAACTTTATCTTTTTTATACTCACATCCACAACCCAACTCAATTATTATTATTTTATTCTTTATTAATTATATATAGTTTTAAATCAATATTTGATATATTTAAAATGTGTAAAAAATATATATAAATTAATTATCATATATTTAAAAAATAATTTATCATATATACAACCTATAACTTAACTCAACTATATATTTTTTATACTCACATCCACAACCCAACACAACCTAAAATAATAATAATTATTTTATTATTTATTAACTATATATAATTTTAGATTACTATTTAGTATATTAAAAATGTATAAAAAAATAAACTAATTTATCATATATTAATAAAAATAATTTATCATAAATTTAAAATAAGTCACAATGACTTGAGTTATTTTCCAAGTCATATATATTGTAAAAAAAAATTATCGGTAATGTTATTTGTTAGTAGTTAGATGTTAGATGTTAGTTCACCAAGTCTCCAAATACTCCAAAAATTATCTCCAAATTACAAATATAAAAGATCAAATATAATTTTAAGAATTTGAAAAATAATCAAAATAATTGGGATCCATTGTAGAAATTAAAAGATGAAATGATAAAAATAAAGGAAAAAATAGAGGATATCAAATTGTATTTCAAAGTATATCAATATTGGTGTCTATTTATAGAGAATTAAAAAATATAAATTTTAATATATATATATATATATAAATATATATATATTTTAAATTTATATTATTCATAATATTTATAAAATACATTTCATACTTATAAAATTCAACTAACCAATCAAATATTGACAAGTGTCATTATTTGATTGGGCAACCTAAAACAAAGGAGTGGTTGGGCAGGAGGCCTCGGTTGCATGTGGTCGAATTTTAGAATTTCATTTCCTTTTTTTTAATACAATCGGTTGCAATTTTTAGGCGATGTGGGTAGTCTGAGGCGCACATGAGCTTAATTATAATAATTATCTATATTTAGTAATTTCTACGGTAGAAATTTCTACACAAGTGTTGTTATATACAAATTTCTACCGTAAAAATATCCATTTTTTAAAAATTCGCGGGTCTAAACTGGGTCGGGTCGGGTTTGAGGATTTTTTTTTAAATTCGCACAACTTGTAATTTTAATTTTTTCGCTCCCAGGTATGTTACAATTTGTGCAAATACATGTTACTTTAAGGCAAAATGAGTGTTACAATCAGACTAAATTATGTTTTCTACACATATTCATTTATTTTTACAGAATTAAATATTTTTCATGCAATATAACACATGTATATGTTATATTGTGTGTGTAACACATATTTATTTTTAACAAATATATATTTTATCCTATAGTAACACATGTTTGCTCATATAATAACACAAATTGAGGAGCAAATATGTGTTACAATTAGAGTAAATGTGTATTACTACAAATGTGTGTTACAATTAGAGTAAATGTGTGTTACTGCAAATCTTTTTTACATTTAGAATAAATGTGTGTTACAATTATAGTAAATATGTGTTGCTGTAAATATATTTTATAATTAGAGTAAATGTGTGTTACTGCAAATGTGTGTTACATTAAGAGTAAATGTGTGTTACAATTAAAGTAAATGTGTGTTACTGCAAATATATGTTACAATTAGAGTAAATGTGTGTTACTGCAAATATGTGTTACAATTAGAGTAAATGTATTTTACTGCAAGATCAAATGAGTGTTACTATATATATAGACATTTATTTGTACTTAGAAAAATATATATTGTACTTTATATAACATAGAGTTAATTCTATATAAATACACCATCTTTTACTCAACTTTCAATTTAATCATGAGCTTCACGATTATTGTAAAAAATCCCAACCTTTTAAAAGTTTCAATTCGATACACTTTTTTTTCCGGCCAGCAACTGATGACGTGTCTCGCCGGAGTGCGTGAAATGTTGCCACGCTGGCGTACACGTGTGAAATACTTTTTTGGTTAATTCTATATAAATACACCACCTTTTACTCAACTTTCAATTTAATCCTAAGTTCACGATTATTATAAAAAATCCCAACCTTTTAAAGAGTTTCAATTCGATATACTTTTTTTTTTCGGCCAGCAACTCATGACTATAAGAGATAGAGTGTCATTGTTGTAGCTTGAAGAAGCTTCTTCTTGATCAAAGGGCATTGAGGAGGTACATTGTAAGAGCATGTATCTTGGTAATGGGTGTAGGAATATGGATCTTCATAAGAGTAAGAATCTTGATATGAATATGAATTTGGAGGATAAAGATCTTCTTGTAGAGGTGGTGGTTGATATGTGTACAGTTGATATGTGTATGGATTAGGAGGATATGTGTATTGTGGAGAATACGAGTAGTGGTTGTATTCGCCCATCTTTAATTGAGTTCACTCCTACAAAAATTAGCAAGTATCTACACTCACCAAAAATAATTAAAGACAAACAAAGAAGCAAAGAAAAACAAAGTAAACAAACAACCATAAGCTTGACAAAAAGATCATTTCCTCAGCAACGGCGTCAAAAACTTGTTTGCCAAAATCGTGTACCTTTAATGCAAGTGTACGTGGACGTTGTATATTCGGCAAGTTGACCAAGTAATAAACTATCGAACTCAGGGAAATGATGCGATATCAAGCAAGCATTGAATGTTTACAAAGGTTACTAGTTAGGAAAATAAATAAAAAGGTCTTGGTTTCTATCTACTTCAACAAAGCAAAGTAAGTCTAACTTTCACCTTATAGAGATGAGCAAGTGTGTGAGAAGTGTGCATTGGAGTAATCCTAATATGATTCACCTAGTATCCTATCCATCCTAGCATGCAAAAGGTCACTTGATGTCTTAATTGAGCTAAGGACTTTAACTAGTGTCTAGATTTCTCTAACAACACAAGCTAAAGGGCTCTATCAAGTGTCTAGATCTCTCTAACAACACCCAATACTCCATTTGAGAGGTCTTAGCTTCTAAGCAATTCTCATTAACATAAAAGTATTAATACAAACACTTGGCATGCACAAAATTCAATCAAGAGATTCAATGAAATAACTCAATTCTCATGTGTTGCTAACCCACTTAGGCTCTAAACATCTAATTGAACATACCAAGCATTCAAACAAATTATCAAATTAGAGAATTAATCAACCAAAATCACTTAATCATGCATAGGATTAATAAAATACTAAACTACAACATAGTAATCATACACCAATGCAACTAGAGATTAGCCTATGGCTAATTGAGAATCCAAAACAACAATTAAGAAGCTAAACATCATGATTAAGAACTAAAACAATAGAATTAAATGAAAACTTACTAAATGTAGATGAATGCAAATACAAGCTACAAACCTCCAAATGCTAAGTCTTGATCCGCAACTCAAAAATATAAATCAAACCGTAGAAACGTAGGAAATTCCATGGAGATTACAATACAAAAAACAGATTAAAGATCTAATGGCTAGATTAAAAGTAATTGAAGAGAGAAGTACGAGATTATCTAAGAACCCACTAAGAAACTACCTAATCTCTCTCTAAAACTACCTAATGAATCTAAGACTAATTGGTGAATGAGAGAATGCTTGAAAATCTGATCCTTGAGGTATTTATAGTGCCCATCATGCTTAGACCAATGTGCCCTTCATTAAACGCGTGAAAGGACGAAGATACCCTTGATTGGGTGTCAAAACAAACCACACACGAGCATGAACTGAGAGGCGCGCGACCTGCTGGTCGTGTGCTTGGTCGTGCGTGCCTTAAACACTCGAGCAGAGAGTTGGCGCGCGAGCTGCTTCTTCCAGGAGCGCAAGCAATTTGTTTTCTTCATATCTTGAGCTCTAGAACTCCGATTAACTCGATTCTTTTTGCGTTGCGACCCTCTCTTCAAGCTCTCTCACATGGTATATCATTTGAACCATTTGAATTGATTTAATAAATTTGAAATTAATCAAACTTGCTCGTCTCTTCACCTTTTTGCTTCATTTTTCCTATAAACAAAACTTTCTTGCAAAAAAGGGGTCAATAGCACAAAGTATAGCATAGTAGGGTCAATAATGAACATAAATCCATCAATATCATACCAAAATGGATGCTAAATGATGCAATTATGACCCTAATCAAAGATCCTCACTAGGAAGTGTATAGCTCAACTCTCAAGTGTATGAGGTGCAATCAATGATCACACAAAATACATCCACTACCACAGGCTTGGCAAGAGTCTCAAATTCTCCACCACTTAATTGACAATTTGTTCACACATCAATGAGGACTTTCACATGGTTGTATTGTTGGCTCTTTTGTAGGGAAGGGAAAATATGAATCAAAGTGACTAAATATGATTAGTAAAGCATAGAAGGAATCAAATATGTTGGTCCCAAATAAATAATAACAGGTGTATGGGGGGAATACACCTGTAAATACAAATTTTTGGAAATATGGTTTTTACAGCAGACTTAAGAGCACAGGTGACCCTGCTAAAAGATAAAAGTTTAGATTTTGCAGCGGATTAATTCAATCACCTTTTCAAAGTTTTTTCAACAAACACCAATGAATAAAGCAATAAGGACACAGGGGATTTATAGTGGTTTGGAGTTAAACTCTCCTACATCCACTTTTCCTGATTTAACAGGAGAATTCCTTAACCTCAGGAATTCCTTGTTTTAGAGTGCCAAGGTGCACTGATCAAGAACAACTTCTCTTGATCTCTAGGATTTTCCCTGAGTCCTAGCCCTCTCAAGATTTCAAACTGAGACACTGCTCAGCTTACTTTATCCCAACTCACAGCCTTGAACCTATTTCAGTTAAAGGACTTGAGTTTTCCAACTAAGGTTGAGATAACCCTTTACAATGAATAAAAATATATAGGTTGGGTTATCTCAGTAGGCTTCTAAGGATATTACAGTGTAAGCCTAATTACAGAGTTGAGCTCTAAATAGTGTAAGCACTTGGGAAACTAGAGTGATTTCGAATGCTTGAGAATTGAGATGAACTTTGGAGAGCTTTAGATTGTCAGATGAGCTTGGTAGTTTCCCATGTATAGCTTCTTCTTCAACTGTTGTATTTATAGACTTAATTTGAAAGACTATCCGTTGGAGAGATAGTTTCAAAATAAGCTATTTTGATAATCCAACGTTCTTCAAAATCTTTCTCAGATTTTGGAATGGTCAAATATGTCAAATGTTGTAGTCCAATGTTCTTCAAGATCTTCTTCAGATTTTGGATAGTCAACTCTTAAGCATTAATGGTTGAAGGCTCATTAAATGTTTGCTTAGAGTTAATGCAACCGCCTTTGAAAACTGTGTCATCCTAGGTTGTTGGTTGTTTCTGAACTTGGTACTGACATGTCAGTCTTTTGTGTTCGGTCCGTACATAGGTGACAGCTTCTCATTGGTCTAACTTAATTGTTCTTCAGTCCAGTCAAACGGTTATTTTGAAGTCTTCTGTCTTTTCATCAGGTGACTTAGAACATTCCATTTGTTGCATTTAACAATTCTTTTAAGTGTTGCAACTACTCTCATTAAATACTTAAGTGTATTAAATGCATCAGGCTTGTCCTTCAGGTAAGTTTTTTAGGTCACTTATACTCAGTCTCCAGGGATGCCTTTCTTCAGAGGTGGGTGTATTTCCTAACTCTACATTATGCTAGTCTGACCTTCATCAGGCTAGTTCTATCTTAAGGTAGCCTGATTTTTATAACTTATTTTTCTAACTTTTTGACATAGCCTCCTAACAGTTAGACTATTTTCTAAGTTCTACACCTCTTTATCCTATCAGGGGAGTCTTTGGCATTATATCAAAATATTTTATTTAATCATTTCCCAACAAAATAGATCATTCACAATCTTCATGCTAGTAGCACTTACTTCTTCATGCACTTTTCTAATCTTCACTTTCTCATAAGCAATTTTTTCCCTTTTTCTTAAATTGTGATCATACTCACAACACAAAGGTCAACATTTTTATCATTTCACTTGCACTTTCACTTTCAATTCCATGCTTCTTGAATATCTTTCCACTTTAGCAACCAATTTCTTCATCATCTCACCACATTCCTTCCTTATTTTCACTATACTAATCATAGGGACAAGAGAGTTCCAAAAAGGAAGGAAATATGGCTTCAAGTATGGTTAGCCAAAGGAAAGGTCTATAGGCACAAAATGGCAAGCAATGGATATAATATCAATGGTAGGCAATTTAGGCCAAGTGACTCAATTATAACAAAGATGACCTCAAATCATTCTTTGTAAACTAATCATCTTGTGTGGTCTCAAACAAGACTCAATTATGGAGTAAAATGTACAACGTGGATCTCTCAATCAATGAAAATATCATCCGTTCAAGATTAAAACGGGCATATAAGGCTCAAACCTCACGAATTATGTTGATCATTACTCAAATCATCTCAAACATGCTCATATCATCAATGTGTAAAGAATCAATGATTCAACTACACTACAAGCCAAGCATGAATCAAATGATTTATACACTACACCTAATATGCACTATCTACATCATCCACACAACAATATACCTATCACATGCATCCATTACCCTAGGCTAGCAAAAATGGCAGTCAACATCAAGCAAAAATTGAACCATCAATCTAAGCACAAGGTCTAAACATCATCAACACCAAGAATCTACATAATCATGTATTGCAAATAAGATTTGAAAAACGAACACACCCCTCCCCCCCCCAAACTTTTTTGGATCATGAATCCTAAAAGTTTGGCAAAAGTGATAAAAAGATGACTTGTGTTTAGTCAAAAGGTGTCCACACGCAAGTGTACATGATCGTTATATCGTTGTGGCAAGATTGACCAAGTTTAATATTTATCGAACACAGGGAGATGGGGATTTGTAAGGAAAAATGTTGTTTCAATTCGATAGCTAATAAAGCAATAAAGGGGAAAGGTATCTAATATCTACTAATGCGTCAAAAGAGTAAACTACCTATCACCTTGAGTTGCAAAGTGAGCAAGTGTGAGAGATATGTGCTAGTGTACTATCCTATGTTTCACATGGTGATGTATCCCTTAATCATGCAATGAGGTATTGTACAATCAATTGGCAAGCCACTCTAACATGCAAAAGGTCTCCCTAGATACACATTAAAGCCTCTAATTGTCCTTCCAATTCACTAAGGATAATTCTCACTATCTTAGGAATTTAATCAAACACTTAGCATGCATTGGCCTAATTACAAGAAGATTTAGGAAAATAGCCTAACTCTCGTATGAGACTAACTCCCTAATGGCCCTTATGATCAACTACACACACAAAGCATTCATACAATCCATCAATGTAGAGAATTGATCATACAACAACTCATAGCATTCAAAAGATCAACTTTAACACCATATTACTCCATAGAAATCATACACCAACACATAAAGGAATTAGCCCATGGCTAATTTGGTAAACAAAAGAACAATTAAGCTAGAAACAATCATCATTATTCAAGAAATGTAGAAGAATTACCTATTACAATGGAAATTGGAAAGATACAAATTACCTCTAAAATGCTATCTAACAATCCGACAATGGAAATTGATATTCAATCAGCGAGAATGTAGCCCTAGCTGAGACGAGAATGCAAGAATAAACGGATCGATGATCCAAGCGGTAGATCAAAAGTTATCGACGAAATCGTAAGAAGAGATCTTAAGAACCCAACTAGTAACTATCTCTCTCTCTCTCTAATCTAAGAATCTAACTATGATTATGAACTAGATTGTGACTTGATGCCTTGAGAATCTGATCCTTGGAGTATTTATAGTGCCCACAATGTTTAGTCCAAAATGCCCTTCATTAAACGCACGAAAAGACGAAACGGCCCTCGAAAATGGGTCCAGCCGGGCCTTCACACGAATGCACAATAGTCACCACACGAATCGATTCGTGTGGTACATTCGTTCACTCCTTGCCGCCCGAACCAGGGATTCTCGCACGAATCCAGGCTTCTGGTCACACGAGCCAGGCTTGGTTGCGCACGAGCCCGGCTTCGACTAGTCCAATCGATCCTCGACTTCCTCGTTTTCTTCATATCTTGAGTTCTAGAGCTCCGATTGACTCGATTCTTTTTTCGTTGCGACCCTCTCTTCGAACTCTTCGACATGGTATATCATTTGCCTCAATTGGATCAACTCACAATTTCTAGACTTTTACGAACTTGCTCATCTTTTGCCGATTTTGCTCGTTTTCACTACAAAACACAACTTTCTAGCAAAAAAGGGTTAAATGCACAAAGTATAGAATTTTAGGGTCAAATATGAACATAAGCACATCAAAACCATAGAGAAATAGATACAAAAACATGCAATTATGACCTTAATCACACCCCCAAACTAGATTGTTGCTCAGCCTCGAGTAACGAAGCGATAAGATAGGGGAATAATTGTATGTATGAAGCATCAAGCACAAGATCAATGCCATAGAATCATCACTCAATATCTAGCAAATCTAAGATACAATATCATCCACTTAACTATCAAAATCAAATCAATTAGCACAATATCAAGTCAATGAGTCATGATCCTCACAAGATAGGTGTTTCACTCAACCCTCAAGTGTTTAGGCTCTCTCATGCATCACACCACATACACATACTACCATAAGCTTGGCTCAAGTCTACATTCTCCACCACTTGGAATGACAAATCAATCACACATCAATGAGGACTTTTAAAGGTTGTAGTGTTGGCTCTTTGGTAGGGAAGGAACATATGGGTAAAAGTGACTAAGTATGATTAGTAAAGCATAGAAAGAATCAAAGTAGAGATCATTCACCTCTTCACGCAATTGTGCACAACTCTTCATGCTTTTTCAAAATCACACTTCAAAGAATCATTCTTCCTTTTTTGCAAAATTGTGAACAACTCACAACACTAGAGTCAAACTTGACCACAATTTTTCAAAAAGTCAACCTTTTTCAATTTCTTGCAAACACTTGCCTTTGAACCTCCTTTTCATAACAATCCATGCATCTCTCATACTCATCCTCTTCCTCAGCTTGCTCTATATCAATCTCTCTTTGAGCACTCGTTCCTCCTCTTGCTCTCTTTGTCACCTTCTTCCTACCTTGATTGAATTCCCAAGCAATGTCGAAGTGTAACGAACTGGTCATGCTCCAGTTTTCCTCGTTCTTGATAGAAATAGTTTCATAATCCACAAGAGGAAATGGAAACTCGATGGATGGCTGATGAGCTAGAAAAAGCTTCTTCTTCCTCCTCACAATCATGTGAATATTCATCAAGTACCTCAAATCAAGGTAAGAAAAATCCTTTCCTTCCTCCCTCGGTTCCCACCCTAAGCATCTTGCTAAGTGAGCAATCATCCCACCAGAAGCACAATCTCCCTTGGAATATACGTAGGATAGATTCTTGCAAAAGTAAGCTCCAAAATTAGCCTTCAAACCCTTAATCATAGAAAAAAGGATATAGAGTTCCTCATGGTGCATTTCCTCCGTATCATTCCTAGCGAAGACCGTGTTTTGCCAAAATCTTTTGCACATAAATGAAGATGGAATTACCAATATGAATAACTTTCGACTGATAGGCTATAAACTCTCTGTCATCATATTTTACAAGAGCCTTCCAAAACGATTGATCTTGCCCAAATCGTTCCTTGATGTAGAAGTGGCTAGGCGGAGCATCTTCTTCACAACCGAACATTCGGTTTATCTCTTGAGTAGTAAGTGAATGGGCTTTGTTGTCAATCTGGAATTGAATCTTTGTAGGAATACCACGAGACTCCATAATTTGCAATGTGCTAAGAATTTCATCATTAAGATTTTTGTATGAGTTGTCATGGATGTTTAGCAATCCGTTCCATCCTACATTGTTGAACAAGTACTAAATATCCTCGCTAAATTTAAGGAGCTCCGTAGTCTCCTTGAGGAAGTATCTCGAGCTATGAAAATCCATATTAACGAATCTCCTGAACTTGACGTAGCACCTTGTGTTGATTCCAAATGACATTCCAAACTAGGAAGGTTTGTTACGACAAGTCTTATAATATTCCTCTTCCAGCTCAACAATTTTACCATCCTTTCCACTTGAACTTGAAGCGATACTCTTACCTTTCTTAAACATACCCTACAAAAATGTTAAGCATGAGCAAAATATATAAACATAGAGTTCAACCATCACATTTCCTAGAAGAATTCTATACATGAGCAAGAGAAGAACAATACACTCAAGTCCTAATCAACATCATTTACCAAGTATAATAGATTGAACATGATGGGTCATATTCTAGAATAAAGGGAATCATGCAACTCATAGTCATGCCAATGTCATTCATCAAATGAACCTCAATTAAGCAAAAATCATAGGTGAATTAACATCATTAACTCATCCTAGCATCAATATACTCATACCCATTAACAATTAGCACAACATTATCATGACAATCCAATTATTGCATAAAATTTCCCAAAATTCATCACTATGCCTACCCCCAAAATTTCAATCCTCAATTAAGTCCAAAATTCACAAAATTGGCATATAATTGGGCTCCCAATGGATTTCCCATCAACAATTAAGCATTATTCCATCATCAATTGCTAAAAAATAAGCTAGAATAAAAAATCCCCAATTTATGCTCAAGAACCCTAGAATTTGATTTTCTAATCTAGACAGTGCAATCATGGAATTTCAATTAAATTGCAAGAAATAGAAAGAGTACAGTTATAAGAACATACCTATGGAAGGAATTTATGAAAAGAAATGTAGAGATTGAGATATGAAAATTTCCTTCTACCTTCTTCTTCTTGGTCTTAAGAGAGAATGGAGTGCAAGAGTGAAGTGAGAAGTGTGTGTTTGTGTGTGAAATGAGTGGGAAATAAGTGTAAAGAATGAGTGGACAAACCTAGGAAAGTGTGGTCAAAGTTTGACCAAAAGTGGTCAAAATCTGGAACTCAAGACTCAGCCGCACGAATCGGTGCCTGTGGCTGGTCGAACCGGATTTGTGCGAACCTTGGTTTCCACTCGTTCGGTCATCTTCGCATGAACCGAAGCTTGCTCCCGAACGAACCGGTTTGTGTGGTGCACTTGTTCAGCCTTCGTCGCCCGAACCAGAGATGGCTTGCACGAATCTGAAGCTATGGGTGCACGAATCCGATGCTATGGGTGCACGAATCTGAGGTCTTCTTGGACCACTTCAAATTTTCCACCTTTTACACATTTTTCAAGCAATTTTCTTCCATTTTCCTCCACAACACAACTTAAAACTCCTCATGAAACATTAATGGTCATTAAGCATCACCAAATTAATCATGACAATAAATAATTAATCACGAATCACACCCCCCCAAAATTTTTCGGATCAAGAATCTTAATAAAGTTTGGAAAGAGTGATTAATCAAGAAATTCAAGCTCAATAAACCATGCACACTTCACATCAACTCCTAAACCCAGAATTTATTCAATCCTTAAGAAAAATATGCTCCTCAAATATATTCTTGCACAAAATAGCACAAAATCCACATAGAGCAATCAATGCACAAAATCAAAAAGCAAAACTAACACAACAACCAAAATAAAATCAAGGATACGAAAAGGATATAAGGGTGGGTTGCCTCCCACCTAGCGCTTGGATTTAACGTCCCCTAGCCAGACGCTATAAAGCTCAAGTAACATCAAAATCAATGAGGGTTGAGTGACTTACATCACTCAATTTCCTTCTCCAAAAACATCCCTTTTTCACCACATTCTTCACCACTTGATTTACCCCCTTATCTTCATTCACTTTTTTCTTCTTTTCAAAAGGATCATCAATACTAATCTCACTCTTGAGATCAAAATTATTCACAATTACCTCTTCATCATCTCGTATTACTTTGCTCACTTCTCTTCCCATCTTCTTTGGGGAACTCTTGGAATTACTATGGATTGAAAAAGTAGCTTTTTCACCATTCATTCCTAGAGTAACCTCTCCTCTCATGATATTAATTAAAGCATCCGATGTAGCAAGAAAAGGTCTCCCAAAAATGATAGGACTCTCAACATCTTCCTCAATATCTAGCACAACAAAGTCAACGGGATAAACAAACTTACCAACATGAACTACCACATCCTCTATCACTCCTCTTGGTCTCACTTTAGAACCATCGGCCATTTGCAAACTCATTTTTGTTGGCTTCAAGTCATGCAAGCCCAATTCTTTGGCAATAACTAGTGGCATCATGTTCATGCTTGCACCTAAATCACACAAGGCCTTCATCCTCTTACTCTCTTTAATATGGCAACTCAATGTAAAACTCCCCGGATCTCTAAGCTTTTGTGGTAGATGATTTCGTATCAACTCACTACTCTCTCGAGTGAGCTTGACCATTTCCGGTTCCTTATCTTTCTTCTTCTTTGCCATAGCATCTCTCAAGAACCTTGTATAATTTGGCATTTCCTCAATAGCTTCATGAAAAGGCATCTTTGAGTACAGTTTTTTGAAAAGTTCAAAGAACTTTTTGAATCGATCATCCAGTTTATCTTTCGACCCTTTTGAAATTTCCACCTTCACCTCCTTTTCCACTTTCCCTTCTTCCACCTTTCTTTCCTCACCCCCTATTTTAACTTTCCCTTTTTCTTTCTTCTCTTTCTCCATCACCCTCTCTTCTACCCCCAAGACTTTCTCATCACTCTTCACCAATTTCACATTCTCACAACAAAATGCTTCCTCCACTATCTCGTCATGAAACAATTTCAAAGGATCATTCCCTACTACCTCCTTTGCAACCTCCACACACATAATTGAATTACAATGCTCACGAGGATTAATTTCGGTTGTAAAGGGGAATTTACCTTTGTTGACTTGTGGGCTTAAGGATGAAGCAATTTGCCCAAGTTGATATTCCAAGCTCTTAATTTGATTTCCTTGTGACCTGTACAAGTCATCAACCATTTTGTTCATTTCACTATTCATCTTTCTAAATTCCACTTCAAAATTGTCCATCTTCTTCAAAATCAATGTCAAGGTGTCTTCAATGCTCCCCTTACCCTCATTATTAGGTGGCTTAGACCCCGAATCAATCCCGGGTGGCAATATGATTGCCCCCTTGGGATTGGAATATGAAAAGTTCTCATGCCTCTTATTCGGGTTGTATGGAGGGTTGCTTTGATTTTGATACGAACCCTCTTGTTGTCTACAAGGTGGAGCAACATATGTCCTTTGATTACTTGGAAAAGAATTGTTGTATTGAGGACGACCCATGTAATTCACTTCTTCTTGAGTAGAGGTAGTAGGAGAAGGAATACTTTCGACAACACTTACTTGCATAGGGGCTGGAGCTTGGTTTTGGTTTTGGCCTCCATAGACCAAGTTCAACACATTTTTCATGTTTTCCTCAAGAAGTGCAACACGATCACCCGTTCCACTATTGGACTCTCTTTGAAATACATCATTTGCAACTATGTTTTCAATGATCTCGTTCACTTGACGAACGGTCTTTGTCCAAACCGAGCCTCCGGCATAAGAATTCAAGTAATTCTTGTCTCTTCATGCAATCCTATGGTAAATGTCAAAAGAATGTCTTCATCCCTCGAACCATGTTGAGGACAAGCCAACAACAATGTTTGGTACCTCTCCCAAGCACTAGATATTGTTTCTCTCGCCTTTTTTTGGAAATTTTTTATGTCTTCCCTAGCCTTTAACATCTTTGATGGAGGGTAAAATTTCTTAAGAAATTGTGAACTCAACTCCTCCCATGTAGCTGCTTTCAGATTCATAGATCGAATCCATATTTTAGCTCTCCCAGTCAAGGTAAAATTGAAGAAACAGAGCTTCTTCTCATTATCCGACATCCCTTTGTACTTGATCGTGTCACATAGCTCCATGAAGTTATTTAAATGAGCATTTGGATCTTCTCGATCACTTGATCCTTCAAAAGGAGATTCTTTTAACAACTTCAAGAGATTTGTATTAAGCTCAAACTTCTCAGCATCTATCGGTGGTCTTTCAATACCATCATAGTTTTCGTTCACCCTCGACTCAAAGTAGTCACAGAGTAGTGGTTCATTGTTTTGAAGTGGGTTTACAATTTGTGGTCTTTGGTGTTGAGGTGGTGGTGGGTATGGATAGTAAGGATAGTTATGTGGTGGTGGTGGATAGTATGGTTGGTTAATTGGGTAATTTGGATAGTTTAGATATTGAGGTGGGTAGTAAGGTTGATTTGGTGGTGGATAAGGTTGGTATTGATGTGGTATAGGTTGTGGTTGTGGAACCTCTCTTTGCTCATCACCATGATGCACTTGTTGTCTTAAAGACTCTTCTTCTCTAATTTCATCTCGAGCTTCATTCATATTATTCTCCATGTTCTCTTGATTCAATCTAGCTTCTCTTCTTCTTCTTCGTAGGCTCGTTTCAAGGTCTAAATCGAAGGGTAATAGATCTCCCCCTTGACTCCTTGTGTGCATATACCTACAAAGAAACAAGTATCAAAACTCTCACAATAGTAACCAATCGAAAATAAAGGAAACAACAAACAACAAACAACCAAACAAACTAGTCATCTCCCCGGCAACGGCACCAAAAACTTATTTAGTCAAAAGGTGTCCACACGCAAGTGTACGTGATCGTTATATCGTCGTGGCAAGATTGAACAAGTTTAATATTTATCGAACACAGAGAGATGGGAATTTGTAAGGAAAATTGTTGTTTCAATTCGATAGCTAACAAAGCAATAAAGGGGAAAGGTATCTAATGTCTACTAATGCGTCAAAAGAGTAAACTACCTATCACCTTGGGTTGCAAAGTGAGCAAGTGTGAGAGATATGTGCTAGTGTACTATCCTATGTTTCACATGGTGATATATCCCTTAATCATGCAATGAGGTATTGTACAATCAATTGGCAAGCCACTTTAACATGCAAAAGGTCTTTGTTGCGACCCTCTCTTCGAACTCTTCGACATTGTATATCATTTGCCTCCATTGGATCAACTCACAATTTCTGGGCTTTTACGAACTTGCTCGTCTTTTGCCGATTTTGCTCGTTTTCACTACAAAAAGGGTTAAATGCACAAAGTATAGCATTTTAGGGTCAAATATGAAAATAAGCACATCAAAACCATAGAGAAATAGATGCAAAAACATTCAATTATGACCCTAATCAACTTGCAGTGTTAAATAAAACCAATACTTCAAGAATCTCACACAATTCATAGGACAATCCCAAATAAATAACAATCTAAACCAACAATCTCCAATAAAACAAACTAAAATAAGGAAGGGAAAGCAAGTAGAGATAGAGAAGTGTAAAAGCATACCTTGAGTTGCGATTAACAATGGAAGAGTGAATTGCCAATCATTTGAAATTTTTTCTTCTTGGCCAAGTGGGAGGAATTTTCCTCAACACATCCTTCTAAAGCTCACAATTCTCATTAAATGTCATTGCAAATCAAAAATTTGAAAAACGAACACACCCCCAAACTTTTTTGGATCGAGGATCCTAAAAGTTTGGCAAAGAGTGATGAAAATAGGATTTGGAATGAATTAATGATCAACTAATGCATAAACAAGCTCAACTCAACCAAGAAACAACAATATATACCAAGAGGCAACTCCCCCAAACAATGATAAATCAAGTGCACCAACCAAAGTAAGAGAACACACTACCTCATATAAGTGATCATGAAAACTAAAGCACATCCCTTGACTTTCAATTCCTACAAAAGAAACAAATCAAGCAATTCAAAATATCTAACTACAAAGCAATCAACAAAACAAGAAAGGTTTTTAGGATGGGTTGCCTCTCATTGAGCGCTTGGATTTAACGTCCCCTAGGTGGACGATATTAAGGTCATCGAAATGGCCAAGTAAACTTGTAGGATTTTTAGACCATACACCCACTTTTCTTTTCAATTTAAACTTGTAAGAACAACCATTTTCCTCCTCTCTTCTCCTCAACCTTACCCACCCCCTTCTCCTACTATCAAAGATTCCCAAGAGGATTCTTAATTCAATCTTATAATCAATTATTTCAAGAGATAAGATAAATTCACAATAAACAACATTATCAATTAAAGCATAAGTGGAAGAGTTTAATGGTTTAGAAAAGCTCATTTCATCCTTAAGCTCATCTTCCACTTCATCTTGTTGTTCTTCTTCATTTGTGCTCATGTCCATGAGTGGACATTCCTCTATCTCTTCTTGAATATTAGCTATGCTTTTTCTTTCCTCACTTGGATAATCTTTTTCCTTTTCCTCTTCTTCTTGTTCCTTCACCTCCTTCTCTTCTTCTTCTTGATTCCTATCAATGCATAGATTTGTTGGGTACATGATTCGGTCAATTGACCCATTTGGATCTCCAAGCTCTTAATTTTATTACAATGAGATTTGCCAACTTCATTGAACTTTCGGTTTGTCTCCTCAAAGTTCCTTTCATCCTCCATTCTCATTGCTTCGATTTGCTTGACAATATAAGCTAGAGTATCATCAACATAACTTTGAGGAGTTTCTTCTTGATGATAAGATATAGGTGGAGGTTTTCAATTTGTTTCTTCAAAGTTACTAGCATATTCCCTTCTCATCTCTTCTATTTGCCTGACAATGTGAGTTAGAGTCTCATCTACATAGATAGGAGGAGTTTCTTCTTGATGAAAGGGCATAGGAGGAGGTGAAGTATAGGAATATGTATCTTGGTAAGGATAATATTGAGAGTAGGATTTTTTATATGAATATGATCTAGAAGGATAAGGATCTTCTTGTAGAGGTGGTGGTTGATATTGGTAAGGTTGATATGTATATGGTTTAGGAGGATAGATATATTGTGGAGAACACGAGTATTGATTGTATCCGTCCATCTTCAATTGAGTTCACTCCTACAAAAATTAGCAAGAATCAACACTCACCAAGAATAATTAGGAACTAATAAAGAAAAACAAAGAAAAGAACATGTAAATCTCAACACCTGCTTAACAAAGTAATCGTTTCGTCGGCAACGACGCTAAAAACTTGTTTGCCTATTTCGTGTATGCTTCACGCAAGTGTACATGGACGTTGTGGCTTAGGCAAGTTGACCAATTAATAAAATATCAAACACAAGGAAATGATGTGATATTAAGCAAGTATTGGTTGTTTACGAAGGTAATAGCTAAGGAAAACAAGAAAGTGTTCTTGGATTCTATCTACTTTCAAGCAAGAAGAGTAAATGCTAACTATCACTTTTTTTTATAGTGAGCAAGTGTGTGGGAGATGTGCATTGGAGTACTTCAACTATGGTTCATCTAGCATCCTATCAATCCTAGCATGCATAAGGTCCCTTGATATCTTAATCAAGCTAAAGGGCTCTATCAAGTGCCTTGATCTCTCTACAACACCTAATACTCCATTTGAGAGGTTCTTAGCTTCTAAGCAATTCTCATTGACATAAAAGCATTAATACAAACACTTGGTATACACAAATTCAATCAAGAACTTCCATGAATTAACTCAATTCTCATGTGTTGCTAACTCACATAAGCTCAAAATATCCAAGTTATTATACCAAACATTCAATCAAATTATCAAATTAGAGAATTAATCCATCAAGAACACTTATTCATGCATAGGATTAACAAAACACTAAACTACACCATAGTATTCATACACCAATGCAACAAGATATTAGTCCATGGCTAATGGGAATACAAATCAACAATTAAGCAATTATCTATCATCATTATCACTAATATGAAAGAAAATTACAAGAATCTTACCAAATATGAAATAATTGAATAACTCTCCTACTACCTTCAAATGCTAACTCTTGATCCGGAACTCTAATTGAGAAATTGAACTGTAAAAATGTAGCTAATAACAAGACTAATCTAATGGAAAAAATGGAACGTAAATCTATTGGTTGGATTACAAGAAATCAAAGAGAGAAGTATGAAGATTAACTACAAACCCACTTAGTAACTACCTAATCTCTCTCTAAAACTCCCTAATGAAATAGAATGATCAAAAGTCCCTCCAAAATCTGATCCTTAAAGTATTTATAGTGCCCACAATGCTTAGACCAATTTGTCCTTTATTAAACGCACGAAAAGACAAAGTTGCCCTTAATTTAGTGAAAATCCAAACAGCCGCTCGGTCATCCTCTTGCCACCGCTCGGACATCAATGGTCGAGTGCCACCCATGAGATGGTCATGCACCTCCGAGACCTGTGTCCAGAGATTTTTCGCTCGGACGTCTGTTGGCTGGCGCTCGGTCATAGCTCAGTCAACGCTCGGTCAATGCCCTCCTCCAATATCCATTTTTTACTTTTTTGTTTTCGATCCTATGGCTCGTCCAAGCTTCCTAGGGTCTTCCTTTGAGTCATTTAAGCTTCCCCATGTGCTCGGATCACATCATCTCATCCTCTCTAATCACGATTTCCTTGATTTTGCTTGATTTCACCTATAAACACAACTTTCTTGCCAAAAGAGGTGAATAACACAATGTATAGCATATTAAGGTCAATAAAGCACATAAACCAATCAATATCATGCTAAAATGGATAAAAAATGATGCAATTATGACCCTAATCACCAATCTTTTCAGTAACATTCTTCAGGATATTCAGAGTACCTCAACTTCAGGACAGTTCTCTGAACTTGGTCTTCAATAAGCTTTCTGTCCTTAGGAAAGGTTCCCCCTGAACTGAGTACATGTGAATAAAAATAAGTCTATCCTATTCTGACTCTATTCCCGAGTCTACAATCCTGAAACTATACTTTGGCAAATCATCTTTTCAAACTAAGGGGTTTTGGGATCTGAATCAAAACAACTCAGCATGAATATCCCAACACATCATTATAAAGTAGCAACACTACAGTGAAGACACAAAAATATAGCAGAAAGTCTTAAAGGTACTTATAAGAGATTTATTTAAACATCAGGAACTCTTACAATGAGAAACAAGGGGATATTTTTCTCATTTTTTTACGGTCATCTTAGCACAGGTGGTATGAAACACATGTTATGACATTTTAACTTCCCAACATAGAAGCGTATGTTGTTCTTTTATTTGACATCGTATAAATCACAATTCAAGTGTATTTCCAATACTTAACCCAGATATCCACTCACAAATTTCCAGGACATCCATAGATTTAGCTTTCTAACAATTTAGATAGATTTGTGGTGAAATCTATCATGATTACATTAATTATTGTAATCTTATCTCTGCACACCCACCTTATCAGAGGCAACTGCATGTATAAGAGAGCCAAACATAACTTGCCGACATACTATTATATGAACCTTTCATGTAATTCGCAATACATGAAGTTTCAGTAATATTAACAACTACATTGTACTATATTCAAATTCAGATTGAACCAAAAGTCAAGATGTCCCAAAGACACTCCTAAAACAAGTTTGGCAAAATGATTAGCTTATATTAACGAGTAGTAATCTATTCAAGGACCATTCCCCTTATCCTTAGAATATTTTATGCAAAGCCAAACTTTGTATAACAATGTTTAGTTTTTCTTGAAGTTAGGAATTTATATTGCAAGCCTTTAAGCTACTTTGACTGTCAAATGAAATCATTGTAACTCCCATCAGATTAGTCGATTCTAAAATGCTTTATCAAATGGAAACATCATAACTTCCACTAGATTAGTTGATTCTAAAATGCATCACCATAGCTTCCACTGAACTACTTGACATTCCTTAACTTATCAAGAATTTTCTTAACCAATTTTGCACTTGTATTGCAGATGTACATACCACAAGTTTGATTCTCATATAGAACAGTTTCTTACAGATCATAAAATTGCCTCATCATTAAGCAATAATATATAACCAAAATTTGATGTACTCTAAATATAAATCATCATTCTGATAGTGTTGATAACCTTTGAAACAAGGAAATTATCTGGCTTAGTTAAATAAGGTTATCAAACAAAATATAAAAATTAGTATGATGATGATTTTTGAGTTAGAGAGATTTGGAGAATTAGAATGCAAGCAACACGTTGTTATTTTGGTCAATCTAACACTAATTCATTTGTAATGAGCCTTTACATATTTATAGGAACCCCTAAGCATAAGGTGGTGCGTAATTAGGCCATCTAACTCATGCTTGGGACAAGTGCCCTTATTTGATAATTACAAAGCATTGCTTAATTACTAAGTGATCTTCTTTTAGTGGATGGGTTCTTTCGGACTCCTTGGGTGACTCGTGGTCAAGTCAACCTTTAAATAACCATAAGTGCTTTACTTGTACAATGTCTGCCGAACAACTACCTGTATTTGAGGGTGGCGAGCAACTGAGAAATGGGGTTGCTCGCCACTTTCTAACATGTTATAATTGGTTGCTCACCACTTCATTTTATTGCCCACAAAACTTGATTATCTTCTTTAATCTCTGTAATTATTGCTTAACTGCTCACCCTAAAATCCTTATGGTTGCTACCTATCAACAATTACCCCCTAGCCAAACACTTACTTGAGTTTAATGATGAATAATTGGTGTCAGGTTATACCTCACATTACGGTGAGCAGCTTGTAATAATTTGGTGGTGATGAGCAACTGATTTCTTGCCACCTTGGGCGCACGTGTTGCACGAAATACAAAGTGTCACTACATGAGAGAGCGCACCAATATTTCTTATTTTAATTTTATTGGAGAATAGTCCCTCAAACTTTTGATTTTACTTAGAGGTACTCACCGCCTCTTATAAATAGGGGGATATGGTTTTGATTTCATTTTTTTTGTTTCCTTCACTCCTATGAGCTCTTCATCCTTAGCAATTTTTGGTAATTTTTTCATAAAGCGGTGACATCTTCAATTTGCTCACATGAATAAAAGGTAGGATTCATGTGTTTTTTTCTTTCTTTTCTCTATTTTCTCCCAGAAATTTTTTAATTTTGAGGGGGTTTAGGGTTTTCCATTCTTGGATCTTCAAATTATTTGTATTAATCGATGTGTCCCTTCAATCAATTTAAGTCGAATACATCATCTTCAATGCTTTTACCTGCTAGACTTGTTGTATCATCAAAAACAACATTTACAGATTTTTGAACAGTGTTATTTCTCAAGTTATAGACTCTATAGGCTTTACTATTTCTAGAATAACCCAAAAAGAATCCTTTATCACTTTTAGAGTCAAACTTATGAAGTTGATCTCTATCATTAAGAATGTAACAAACACAACCAAACATGTGAAAGTATTTAAGATTTGGTTTCTTATTATTCAAAATCTGATATGCATTTTTTATACTTTCAGCTCTTAAATAGACTCTATTTTACAAATATGACAAGTTGTATTTAATACTTCTGCCCAAAATCTTTTAGCAAGGCCTTTAGCATGTAACATTACTCTAGCCATCCCTCGTAAAGTTCTATTTTTCCTTTTAACAATCTCATTATGTTGTGGAGTTTTAGGAGATGAAAATTCTTGAGCAATAACCTTTTTATAAAAGAATTTAGAAAATGACACATTTTCAAATTCTTTTCCGTGGTCTGGCCTTATCCTACTCACTTTTAAGTTGTAAAAAAATTTAAACTTCTTATACAAAATCTTAAAAGCAAAGAATATCTTGAATAATCATCTATTATAACCAAAGAATTCAATCCAATTATATCTTGAATAATCATCTATTATAAGCAAAGAATACCTCTTACCTTCTAAGCTTTCAGTTTCTATAGGACCCATGAGATCCATATGGAGCAGCTTCAAACATCGTGTTGTGGAACATTGAGTCAACATCTTGTGTGACACTCTGGATTGTTTACCTTTCTAACATGGCCCACAAATAACAGCTTCCTTGATCCTCAGTCTGGGCAATCCTTATACAGCTTCAACTTTAATAAACCTTTGGATGTTCTTAAAATTCACATGTCCAAGTTTTTGATGCCACAAAATACTATCATCATGTTTAAAGATGTTACAAACAAAGTTAGTCTCAATGAGGTAATAATTATCAGTTGATCTTCTACCAGTCATGAGAAACACATCTTCACTATTCAAAATATAACAACAGTTTTTTGTCAAATCTGACATGCAAATTATCATCACAAAGCTAACTTATACTAATTAAATTAGAAAGCAAGCCTTCGACATGCAACACATTTGACAATTTAGGAAATCCTTCAAATTTAAGGTTCCTTTGTCCATAATTCTTCCTTTTGTTCCACCTCCATAAGTTACATTTCCACCATCAAAATGCTCATAGTTAGATAGAAAATTGATTTGTCCAGTCATATGTCTAGAACAACCATTATCAAAATACCATAAACCTGGAACATATGTTTTCAATGATGTACACACAACATTGCATGTTATCCTGGTTTTTCTAACAGATGATCTTTTTGCATGATGTGACACAGAGTGTTGGACTTTTTCAGTTAACAACTTTCCAGATTTCAAATCATTTCTTAACTTATCACAAAATGGACGTATATGACGAACTTCAGAACAATAGTGACATAAGGACACCTTTTTTTCTTTTTTGAAAACTTATTTTTAAGTTAGGGCAAAAATAAGATTTTATACCAGCTTTAACAAACTTAACAGATTTTTCAAAACATTTGGAATTTGAAGATGTTTCATTATCATATTCTAAACTAGTGAGATTTGTCTTACCAACCATCAAAGCTTCTTTTACTTTATAGATCTCAAGGTCTTTTTTGGTCAATAAAGCTTCATATTTAGTCAGAAATTCTCTCAGATCATTGTTCTCTAAGGATATAGACTTTACAACTATATCCAGAGATTCAACCTCGGTAAATACTTCTTCACAATCTGGTCTGCAAGGATCTTGATCATCATGTGATATTCCTGCCTCAATAAATAACTCATTAGAATATTTTGATTCTTCAAATGTTACACCAAATGTTGGAACATTAGAAACAACATCGGATTGAACAGAATCCAAATCATCATTAAATGAATCATCATATTCAATTCTACCAAAAAATACAAATTCTTCATCCCTTCTAACATCATGTTTCTCATCAGATTCATCAATAAGAGTAGAACTAAAATTTAGTTTTCATCTTATCAAAGTATTTGCACATTTATTAGCATAATGTTCATAATCAAAACAGGGTCTACATTGAACAAATATTCTAAATTCAGTTTGCTAGTCTTACCTTTGTTAGTAGAACCAAACACCTTTGATTGACTAGTATTAGCTGGCCTTTTTTGTGTAAATGGTGTATTTTTTATTTGAAACTTGTGTTGCTTCTTTGATGTACTGCTCTTCTTCTTCGGGAAGGCTTTGAACTGCTTGGTGAGATAAACAATGTGGTATGGATTGTTGGCACATAGATCAGCAACATCATCATCTGACTCCACTTTAGTCACAAATGATGAACTTTCAGCATCTGGAGATGATTCACTCTTGAAGATAACTACTTTCTTTTCATCTTTCACTTCATCTTTAATTGAAGTGTTCATTTCATAGGTTTTTAATATATTGATTAGTTCATTTAGACTAATTGTATCTGTGTTCGTAGCAACTTCAATTGCACATATTTTTGCATTGAATCTCTTAGGAACAGTACGCAAAATCTTATGAACCAACCTAGTATTTGAAATAGGGTCACCAAGTGCTTGTGCTTCATTAGCAATTTCAGTTTTCTTCTCATTGTAGGAAGATATAGACTCATTATCCTTCATGCGCAGATTCTCAAACGTTGTACCCAGTATGCGCAGCTTTGTTCTCCATATACTTTTTGAACCTTCACAATTCTCTTGAAGCCTGTCCCAAGCATATTTTGCACTAACGTAGTTAAATATGATTTTAAACATAGTCATATCAACTGAGACAAAGATTTCATTCAATTCTTTGGAATTATAGCTTGTTGTGTTGCTTTCATCATAGGTCCAATCCAATTCTCTCTTGACAATTGTTTCACCTTTAGGATCTGGTTGAGTTATGGGGGTACTCCATCCTGATAAAACACTCCTCCAGGAACATTGATCCTCATTCTTGGTTTGCAGTAAGCATAATTTGTACCATCAAGAATGGGAGGTCTAAGTGTTTGTGTGAGAAGATACTCCATTTTGGAAGATGATAAAAGTACTGAATAGAATTGACACAAAGTAAAGAAAGAATAAAAACAAAAACAAACAACAAGATCTCAACTTAGTATGTCAAGTGGGTAGTTTTGATACAAATTGTTTGTTTCTTGCTTTTCTTCGAAGTGAAGACATGAAAATCATATTCCTTTATGTTAGTTTTTGAAAAAGAAAGAAATAAAAACAAATGAAAAATATATCAGATTGATTCTGATATAAACAAACAAAGCATTTGGTTTTGGGATGAAAATGGAGTTAGTAAAATTTTAACCAGAGTGATGGTACTTAGAATGTTGGCATATTTAGTGTAACACTTAATCAAGTTAAAGAACAGATAAGAACATCATAAGACTCTGACTCTATTTTGCAAATGGAGTTAATTTTTCATAGACTATATAATAGTCTATGATGCTGTCAGGGCTAAATAATTCACTATTAAGATAATGAATACAAACACAAAACAACTTGACCTTAGCTGAATCTAAAGTGACAAAATGTAAAATACACTTATCTAAAATAATCTATCATGAAATGCTAAAGAAATACTATCTACGAGCATCTTGGATGGACCTCAAGAAATAATGACCATACTAGACTGGATGCACTAAACACTCAGCAGCTAGTACTCGATTGAATCTGTCATTTGGTGGTTGAAGTGTCATCTCTATTTATAGATAGTTGTAGACGTGCATCCTCTATTGTTAGATCCTTTTAGAATGATTTAGAATATCTTCAAGTAACTAACTATCCAATAGTCGTTAGTGTTGTTCTTTTGTTAACCGCCAGTGTTCCAACATTGGATGCAACATCATAACTCAGTCAAAGTGGCAATTATTCTCTCTTCCATAATCTGTAAATTCTCTCCTTAATTTTTCAACGTGGTAGATCCTTTTGAAATCCTTCAAGAGTATTGGAGAATAGCCTTGATCGTCAAACTTACAATCAACAACATTGAGAGCAACATTAAGTGCAACATGAGAATAAAAACTGTAACACTTGAAAGAAAGGTTAAACCACTCCTCTGCTCCTCCTAAGCATCATCCATCATGAGAGTCTTCACCGACTCTACCACCTACATCACCTGGGCATCCGCGATGTCGTGATCATACTGAAAAAGAGGTTCAGTAATCTCAGTAGTCACTTTAGCCCCTTTCGGAGTGATGTCCTCCTTCTCAACCAATTATTCCTTCTTTTCTTCCCTTCAACTTGCTTCTCTTCCTTATCCTTCTGCGCTCCGTCTTCTGAGTCTGACAAAAGAGTCTAGTATGTCGGAGCATCAGGAGTAGATCTCGGCAAGTTGAGAAACATCGATATGTGATCATCAGGATTACCGTGCTCCGCAGGCTCAACTTTTGGCTCATCTTCCTGAGCTACCTCCGGCTCCTGAGCAGTGGCAGAAACAGACTCAGCAATGGTCACCTCCTAACCAGCCAGCTCAATAGATTCTTCCTCCGACTCGTCCCTCAGCATTGTCTTCTTCTGAGTTGGAGCCTTCACCACCTTCTTTTTCTTCTCAACCTTCTTCTCCTCAGGTTGAGGCTCAGAAGTGGTAGCCTTTCCTTTCCTCTTAATTTCTGGCGGATTGAGTTTCTTTTTCACTTTCGCCTCAGTTTTGAACAAGATTAGCTTCTGAGGAAGATCGGTCAGCTCAACGATGTCGATGTCTCCTAGAGTCAGGGTCTGGAGCATGACTGAGTGTCTTGTGCCAAAGTGAGGGTTCTTGGCAAAGAAAATCTTGTCTTCCTTCCTTTCCACCTTCTTGCCCTCTGCGACCAGCTTCTGGAGAAAGAACTCCTCCCAATCCAACTCAGCAAAATTAGCGATCGCAACCATGATCTGGATTTGGGCTAAGAGATCTACTCGTTCCGTGCTACACATCCCATCACGCTCAGCACAGCTACCTCGAACAACAACTTGTAAGCAGGTTGTAGTAGCTTTTTGTTCATCTTGGACTCGAAGTCAGTGGGTGTGATCTGGAAGGCGTTCAGATAAGCTTGCTCATCGCCCAACTTGTAGAATGTTGGATTCTCAAGCTTCTTATTCGGAGTAGAGTGTGGAAGCTTGAACACTCTCCTGATCAGGTCCCTGACCTTCACCATCTCATAGGTGTACTCAACCACCTTCTTCCCAGACTGGGTCTTCCTGTGTGGAATCTGGGATTTTCACTCACAATCTTTAGCTTGAACCATGTTGACATGGAACGCAGCTACCAAGTGTGGGCAGATCTTAGCTGGTCTAAGTGTCACAAATTTCAAAATCTTGGAATTCCGAAAGACGTGGTATATCGTCTTGATCGCCAAAATCTGTGACTGGAGTGAGAAATTGGCGATCCATTCGCATGAAACCTTCTCTTCAAGAGTGGACAACTCCTCATGAAAGTGTCTCCTAGAAGACTCAGTAGACATTGTGGATGAGGCAGTCGTGGAAGTAAAGGAAAGCTTGAGAGAGAGAGAATGCAGAGAATATGAGGGTTAAGAAAATTAAGTGCGTAAAATATGCAATGTGATCAACTTCCTTATTTATACCCCAAATTCAGTTTTAAAGAATGGTTCAGATTCAAAAGACCTTTGACATTCAACGGTGGAGATTAAACGTTGAAGTCGGCTAAAATGCATGTACGAATAGTTGTGCCCTTTCAGTTCAAAAGTAATGATTTGAATTTTTATCGAAGACCGTTCCCACCCACGCGCATTTAATGCATGTCAGAGTATGTTCGAAATAAATTCAAATTATTGTATTAAATAATAACTGAATAATAAATGAATGGTTAAGGATTTAAGTTTGAAAAACCCGTGATTGATGTGATGTCAGACACATACAGAGATAATGCAAGCAAGTTCAGGACAACATACTAGTCAGTCAAATGTAGTAATTTGACTAATACCACTTGTGAACGATCAGGATGACAAGTCCTGAGATCTGAGTCCTGATTCCTTAACTTGCTGATCCGAAGATCCTTCTCCTGAGGTCAGTTCCCCCTGAAAATCATTCCTCTCTCTGAACCTCTCTCAACTGATCCTTAGTTAGTCATTCTTTCTGACACCACTTGTTTACATACTGAACTGAGATTCATACTGAATCATCTACTCCTGGGTCAAGAAGTCCTAACTCTACTGACAATTCAACAAACCTGGTTTCAGGCAAAGCCTTAGTCAGGTTGTCAGCTCTCTGCTTGTCAGTAGGGATCCTCTCCATCCTGATATCTTTCTTCTCAACATGATCTCTTATAAAGTGATGCCTGATGTCCACATGCTTACACCTTGTGTGCAAGACTGGGTTCTGAGATATGGCTATAGTACTGTTATTGTCATAATAAATTGGGACTTCAGTGGCCATTACTTTGTAGTATCGCAGTTGTTGCTTCAACCAGAGAATCTGGGAGCAACAACTGTCTGCCGCCATATACTCAGTCTCAGTAGTGGACGTTGCAACACTTGTTTGTTTCTTGGAAAACCAAGAGATCAGTTTGTTCTCTAGAAACTGGCACGTGTCTGTCGTTGATTTCCTATCAATTCGATAACCTTCGTAATCAGCATTAGAATACCCTCTCAGTTCTAGGTTGTCATAAGAGGGATACCATAGTCCTAAACTGACTGTACCTTTTAGGTATTTCATAATTTTCTTGGCACTCTCTAAATGACTCTTCTTGGGATCTGACTTGTATCTCGCACAAACTCTAACTGCGTAAGTGATATCAGGCCGACTTGCAGTCAGATACAATAAAGATCCTATCAATGCCCTATACTCAGTCTGGTCTATGGAGATCCTTTCCCTGTCAGGATCCAGCTTCTCGTTAGTGTTCATTGGAATCCTTAAGACTTTGCTAGACTGAACACCAAACTTTTGAATCAAAACTCTGGTGTACTTAGACTGATTGATAAAGATTCCGGAGTCTGACTGCCTGACTTGTAGACCTAAGAAGAAGTTCGTCTCCCCCATCATGGACATCTCAAATTTACCAGTCATCAGCTTGGAGAATTTCTCACAAAGCTTCAGATTTGGTGATCCAAATATAATGTCATCGACATATATCTGAACCAGGAGAATATCCTCACTTTTAGTGATCTTGTATAGAGTTCTATCTACTGTTCATTTCACGAACCCATGGTCTATCAGGAATTGGGAGAGAGTATCATACCACGCTCTGGGAGCTTGTTTCAATCCATAGAGTGCTTTCTACAGGCGATAGACCTTATCATTAACTTCGAATCCGGGAGGCTACTCCACATACACCTCCTCTTTCAGTACACCATTCAGAAAAGCACTCTTAATGTCCATCTGATACACTTTGAACTTCTTAAATGTTGCATATGCCAGAAATAGCCTGATTGCTTCCAACCTTGCGACCGGAGCAAATGTCTCATTATAGTTGATCCATTTGGCCTGAGAGTAACCCTTTGCCACCAGTCTGACCTTATTCCTGAGGACAACATTCTTCTCATCCCGCTTGTTCTTGAAGACCCACTTGGTGACAATTACATCTTGACGCCTTGGTCTCTCCACTAACTCCCAAACCTGATTCCGCTCAACCTGATTGAGCTCATCCTGCATGGCCACGATCCAGTTGGAGTCAGCAAGACCTTCTTCTATGTTCTTAGGCTCCTGATCAGACAGAAAGCAGCAGAACATAGAACTCCCCCCATGGAACAACCTTGTCCTAACTTCCTTATTGATATCTCCAATGATATCTGCCAATTAGTGATCTGATAGCCAAGTCCTTTGGCTTAGAGAAGCACTTGGAGCAACTCCTGAAGTTCCCTTACCAGATCCTGAAATGTTTGAATCTAGCACAGGTAACGAAGAGGAGCGAACAAGACAAGGGGAGACCGAATCATTTCCTGCTGTTTGCCCAATGTCAGGGACATTGACTCCCCCTACAGAGTTAGACTCAGTAGCTGTCTCAGGTGCAGAAGCATCATCACCGATAGTCCTTACCTCAGATTGAGTCTGTGCCCACGTCTGAGACTCAACATTCTCCAAGGCAGTGGCTTCCTGAGGGTTGACCTGTGCACCATCCTGATCATCGTCATCATCATCCTATCCCATGGGAGCATGCACAAGTTTGACCTTGAGTTCAAGATTCTTCTTTAGGCTCAGATGTGTCAACCTATTGTTGACCCCCTCAGTGTCAGGACTAGGAACCTGCTTCCTATATTGGTACAGACTCATCAAACACAACATGAGGTGTTTCTTCCACAACAAGGGTCCGACATTTATAGACCCTGAAGGCTTTGCTGACTGAGGAATATCCTAAGAATATCCCCTTGTCAGACTTACTATCAAAGGCCTTCAACTGGTCTTTCCCATTATTTAGGATGAAACACTTACACCCAAAGATATGGAAATAAGAGATACGAGGCTTCCTCTTGTTCCATGTTTCATAGGGCGTCTAAGCATGTTGTTTGTTCAGCATAGATCAATTCTGAGTGTAACATGCAGTGTTGATCGCCTTAGCCCAGTACTTCTTGGGCAGTCCTGACTCAGCCAGCATGGTTTTGGCAGCTTCCTTCAGGGTTCGATTCCTTCTCTCAACTACTCCATTCTGGTGCGGAGTACTAGCTGCAGAAGTCTCATGAGCAATGCCATTGTTAGTACAAAAATTAGTTATATAAAAGTTAATAAACTCTGTTCCCCAATTTGATCTGATTCTGACGATGCTCTGACCCTGCTCAATACTCAGTTTCCTGAGTAACTTTGGAAGCTTCACCTGAGTCTCCTTCTTGTTCAGCAAGAAAATAACCCATGTGTACCTGGAATAATCATCAATAACAACAAGGGCATATTTCCTACTATTAATGGTGACAAGAGTGATTGGACCAAAGAGATCCATGTGCAGGAGCTGAAGTACTCTGTCAGTTGAGAAGGCATTATTTTCATTGAGTGAAGCTTATGTTTGCTTGCCCTCCTGACATACTTCGCACACGTGCTCCTTGCTAAAAACTTCATTTGGAAGACCCTCTACAAGAGAAAGTTGAGAAATCTTGTTAATAATCTTGAAGTTTAAGTGACTCAGGCATTTATGCTAAAGCCAACTGAGTTCAGCAGAATAGCAAGTAAATAGGTCTCGGGAGAGCTGCTCTTAAAGTCAGCAAAATATACGTTGCCTCTCCTTACACCTGTAATAAGAACCTGCAGTGTAGATTTATCTTTCACAAGACATATATTCGATGTAAACTCTACACTATATTCACGGTCACAAAACTGACTAGTAGATAGCAGTTTATGCCTAAGACCCTCAACATAGGACAGATTAAGCACTTGGACTGAGCCGATAACAAGAATACCAGTCTCCCTTCTTTGGATCCTCCCTCTTCTTCTTGCAGCCCGCAGCGTCCTGAAAAGAATCAGGCTTCAGGTACCCATCTTATATTGGGTCCTATGGTGTCAGCCATACCCTTCGGAATCCAAATCTGTCTTAATACCCTAATAGCATAAGAGATATAGATTTGTCTTCCTGAAACATCTACATACACCATTCTCTTCTTCCTGGGTGCCTTGGAAGTCGAGGGTGTATGGGTATCAGCCTAAGTTGCGGAGGCCCTGGATTTCTTCTTGGGGGCCGGCCTCCAATTCCTCTTTGGCTTGGGTACAGTGGGCCTGGGTGTGTCCTGGGATAGATTTTCTCTTTCCTGACCACTAGGCACATGAGGTCTGGTTCGAGCCCTATCGGAATCAGGATTCAGTTGCCCTTCAGAAGCCACCCAATTTGTCCTTCTCTTTACAGGATTAGGACACTCCTGATGGGTTATGTGCCCCGTCTAAGGCTTCTGGACCTGAGTATCCTTTGGTTTGGCCTGAATTCCCTCTGTCCTGAGTATTCCTCGACTGGGTTTGAGGTTTAGTCGGGGCAGAGTTCCTTCTCGAATTCCCTTGACCCTGAGTATTCTTAGGCTGAGCCTGAGAAGTACTCGGAGCCGAGTTCCTTTGTGGATTTCCTCCATCTTGAGCAACCTTAGGCTGAGCCTTAGATGTACTCAGAGCAGAGTTCGTCCAGGCCTGATTGTTCCTAGGCTTAGCCTTAGGCTTACTCTCATATTTATTCCTCGGTGCCTGATGAGGTTCCTGGGCTTTTTCCTTAGGTTCCGGCCTGGGTCCCTCAGTTAGTTGCCCGACGAGTTCAGTAGGCTCTACATCCTTCCCTGAGCCGTTATCCTGATGAGCAATAACTTTGCCTTTGTCATCAGTTTGGGCATGGACAAATACCCTTTCGGGTAACAATGAGAGCTCTTAGTCGTTTGACTTCACTCTGAACCCCTTCAACCTCTTTACGAGTGTTCAGTAGTTGTTCATGAAGTCTCACCGACATTAGTGCATCATCAGTGTCTCTAACGTTGACAATCTCAGCGAGATAAGTATTCTCAGCACTCAATTTTGTAATTACCTCCACTGTGTGAATATGGGTCTCCTGCAGCCTTGAGAAATTGGCTATCAATTGCTCCAAAAAGAGCTGAAGGTCGAGATCCCTTGCTGAGTCTAAGCTAAGCTTAGGTGTGTGGTCACGAAAAGAGGCTGAAGAACATACCTCATCATCTGCCATCAGACAGATGTCATCATACTCCTCGTCGGAGAAGAGATTAGGGGATCGGCGTCCTAGGCCATCTGAATCCAAAGATTCTTGAGCAAGCATCGTTTTCCGATCTGATGCCCTCAGATCTCTCTTTGATCTTCGATCTTCTCTCTCTCAAGCACTGAGCTCCGGACAGTAGTACTAATAGTGTTCGGTCTTCTTGTAGTGATAGCACATATTTACATCACTAATACCCGGTTATCAATATACTTATTACCTAGCTCACTGAGCTTCTCTCTTGTCTGGAGCTGGATATTCTGGGATCTTGTTCGTCTCCCCTTCCGGAGCCTCTTTCTTCTCTCCGGTACTCAGGCTCTTTACGTTCCCTCTTGGAGTCCGAGCCCCTCCTCTCTTCCCTCCGGGGGCTTGACCTCCTGGGGCTGGAATATCTTCTCCTGTCCCTGGAATCAGTATAAAACTTCTTATACCTTCCAAAATGTAAGTTGAGCTTCTTGAACCTCTGAGCCATCAGGCTGTACTCATCGATAAGCTCGTCTCTGCTCATCTCCTTCAGAGACCTGGAACCAGCCTCAGGCTCAGGAGTGGCTTTAAGAGCCAGGCTCTTTTCCTTTTTAAGTGTCCTCACCTCACTTGTGTCCTCACTGACCTCATTCTTCTTCTTCCTCTTATCGAGGTCGAATTCTAGAGCCTTCAGCTCAGAGAAGAGATGAGTAGTACAGACACTCGTAGAACACCAAAAGTATCACCTCCTGAAACTGTTGGTACTCAAAGTAAGTGGTCTTCTGAACTATTTCTCTGATACCACTTGTTGGTCCCGAAACAAGTATAATCAGTGTATGGGGGGAATACACTAATATCAGATTTTTTGAAATTCTCAGAAAAATCTCCTTCGAAACTCAGTCAGGAAGATCCTGAGGGTGCTCACTAAACTGACAGTCTCAACAATAGCAATGATAAGTCAATCAGGAACCAAACAGGTTGAGTCTCAAGAAACGTGCTCTCGGAAGCTCAGTAGAGATAACCCACCTATTGACCGCTCTGAAAGCTAGTCAGTTGGATAGCTATCTTATTAAGCTAGAGTTACGTGCGGAAGTGAGCCCTTAAGTTTCTACTCATTTTATGTCCTGAAAACTATTTTCCGTTTAGCTTAGAAAATAGTTGTTAAGGCTGGTGCACTGATTAATGCTCAGTAGAATTGGTTTCTCCTGAATTTGTAAAACTTATGCTGAATGTTCAATTTAATATGATGACAGTTTATGATCCTGAACAAAAAAGTAAATCAACACTCAGGGGCATTTTTAATGTGGTTCGGAGATAACCAACTCCTACGTCTATGACTTGATTTAACATGAAGCAATCCTCTCCATTGAGGATTGGTACTTATTTTTAACGTGCCAAGGTGCACGAATAGCCTCCTTCCTCTCTAAGGAACTCGACCCCTGGGCGTTTTACAAGTTCCAATCCTTACCCACCAACCTCCTCACAAACTGAGAGGTTTGGCTTTCTGGTTTTCCAACTAAGGGTGATAGTCCTTACAATCTAAACAATGTTAAGGATAATGACTATCGATCTAAGCAAATACAGAATTTAGAATCCTACTACAACACTAGTGAAATTTAATTGCTGAGTGTTGCTTGTGGTTTGCTTTGAGCACTTAGATTTTGAAGATTTTCAATCGCTTGGAAATTTCTTATTAGCCTTGAATAGGTGCAAGGCAATCTATATTTATAGGGAGATTCAAAAAGATCTGTTGGAAGAGATCTTTTCAAATCTTCCTATATTAGGTAGGTGCAGGCAGACATCGTACTTGGTTAACATTTCCCAATCCTTAAAAGGGAAACTCTATGATCCGCCACCTGCAGTGTCTGAGAACATTAAATGCAGCACAGACTCTGTACATATGTGTCGCCTCCTTATGGGTTATTTTTTCGAACGGCTATTTCTTGATGCGACTTCATGCTTCCTCATACATTTAAAACTCTGAGTATCTCTTACTTTACTCAGGTAAAATGTTTTTCTCATTTGGAGCTGCTGACATTCCTTATGTCCTCAGAAGTTAACATAAATGCTAACTCTCCATTGCGTTTGTAACCTTTTCTATCAGGACTTACAAGTATCAGTTAGAATGGCACTCAGCCCAATTACTTAGGTTACATTTGCCCTCACTAAGTGAGTCCTGGCCTGAGCATGCTTAGTGTACTCAGTAGGAACATCATCAATGAAAATCTTGAGGATGACTTCTCTTCAGCTTCAGGACAATCTTTAGGTTCTTCAGAATCAGCTTCAGGTCAGTTGTCTTCAGGACGAACTTAGACCTTCAGGATTGGATGCCTTTCTGACTTCAGATCTTTGGGACGTCTCCATTAATCTTCAGTCTTCAGTGCGTTCCCCCTTAACTGAATACCTGTAAATAGAAAATCTATTCTATCTCGACTATCCTGAATTCTATCATCTTGGTGAGCTATACTTAAGCAAATCATCAAGGGATTTTGGGATTTGAATCAAAACACTCAGATTGTATCCCAACAGAGCCCTAGGCCAGATAGTTTTAATTTTCACTTCCTCAGAGTTGTTTGGAAGATGTTGAAGGATAACATTTTGAGGATGATGGGATAATTCCATCAACATGGAAGATTTGTAAGAGGAATCAATCCACCCTTCATTGTCCTCATACTTAAAAGAAATGGCAGTTGGTCTTAATGATTATAGGCTAATTTTATTAATTGGTGGATAGTATAAGATAATTTCCAAAGTCTTGGCTAGAAGGCTGAGTTGCATCTTTGATTCCATATTTTAGAACAACAAAGTGAATTCATTGTGGGAAGGCAAATTTTGGACAACGTCACTATTTTAAACAAAGCCATTGATGAAGCAAAAAAAAGATTGGAGTGATAATTTTTTAAGATTGATTTTAAATGGCCTATGATTCAGTGGAGTGGGGTTTTATTAGAGTGATGTTTGTACGACTTTGATTCCATCCAAGATATAGGAAATAGATAATGGTGTGTGTAATAATTGCATAAACATGTGTGCAAGTGAATGAGAGTCCCTCTAATGAATTTAATTTACAGTGAAGCCTTAGACGGAGGATCGTTTCTCTCCATTTGTATTCTTAATTGTGGCTGAAGGGTTAAGCCTATTGATGTCAAAGGCGACAAAAAGGGAATTATTTGAGCTTACTGAAATTGAGAGAAAAAATTTAAGTTTCTCATTTGCAATTTGCTAATGACACGATTATGATAGGGGCGGCTAGTTTGGACAATGTCAAAGTTATGAAGAGAATCTTGAAAAACTTGAAATTTCTCTCGGGGCTTAAAGTGAATTTTGAGAAATATTGTCTATATGGAGTTAATATGGCAGAATCAAAGTTTAATGAGTTGACTGGAATTCGGGAGTGCAAGTAGGGATTGATGCCTTTTTCATATCTAGAAATCAAGGTGGGGGTTTATCATAAAAGAGTAGTTGAATGGGTCAATTTTGATAAAAAAAAAACCAGAAGTCAATGACCGTGATGGGAAACAAAGAAGATCTTATTCGGGGGGGTAGAATCACACCATTGAACTTGGTTCTCTCTACACTACATGTTCTTTTATTAACCAACAAAAAAATATTTTGAGAGAGCTAGTTGTTTTACAACAAAATTTTCTTCAGGAGGGGGGGGGAGGTTAGGAGTAAGCTTTCTAGATAAATCAAATGGGTCAAGTGGCTAAAAATTTGTGATTTTAAATTTTTGGGGGGTCTGGGGGTTCGAAATTTGAGTCTTTTAAATAAGCTTTGTTGGAAAAATAGATGTGACATTTTTCAAGTGAGAAAGAAAGTCTGCGAGTAAGGGTCATTGTGACGAAATATGGGGAAATTGGGGTAGAGACTGTTGTTTTTCCAACGAACTTAGGAAATACGATATGAGATGGTGGAGAGAGATTATTAACATCACTTCACAGAATGAGAACTGGGGAGGGCTGGTTTTATGAAGGTCTTGAAAATGTGTTTGGGGATGGAAAATATACTTATTTTGGGATGATTTATAGGTTGGGGAGGAGACGTTGAGAGTAAGGTATCCAAGGTTTTATATTCTTCACCTTGAAAATGAGGGTAGGGTGGGGGATGTGTGGTAGTGGAATTGGAATTGGAAATAGAGATGTCCACTTTTAGGATCGTGAGCTTAATATTCTAATTTTTTTTGTTTCTACCTTGAACATTTTTTCTCTAAAATTACGTGTTGCTGACTTGTGGAAATAGAAGTTAGCTAGAAGTAGAAAATATGAAACAAAGAAGTCTATGATCAAATATTGTCAAAGAGAAATATTAGGCGGATTAGTAGACACAAAAAGAAGACTTACAAGCTATTATGGAAGAAGATGATACCTTCTAAAGTGGTTGCTCATGCTTGGCGGTTGGTTCATGATCAATTGTCAACGAAATTGAACCCTTAAACAAGAGGTATTCTAAACCAAAATATTAATTTAAAATGCATCCTATGTGGGAACCAAGAAGAATCCATGAAGTATATTTTCTTTGAATGATATATTTCTTATATGGTGTGGATGAAGGTGGCTAGATGGTTAAAGATTTTGACATTTTTACATTCAAATCCTCATGTGTACCTTCAAGTGTACAGTGGTGTTCTTTAAGGAAAACAAGATAAATTTGGTTTTTTATTGTGTATGATTAGGTGTTGAAATCGGGGTAGCGTGTGTACGTATTCTGTTTTGCATAATGTTGTCATGAATATTGGAACAAAAAAAATAACATTGACACATCGGAAGGCTTAAACTGAATTTGCAAACAGAATTCAAAACTTTTCATACACTATAAATAGTCTATGAGTGCCTAATGGCAAAATTTCATTAAAATAAATAGTAATACAAACAATAAAAAAATAGATCTGACACATGAGATCTAAATAGATAACGTACTCCTTATATAGTACAATCTATGAAGTGTTTGAGTAGCCTATTACTAGGCTAATCACGAGTATATATAAGGTTTTGTATTGAAAAGCACACAAGCTATTGAACAACACCATTGTGAAGTGCACAACCTATCAAACAACGTGAACAACCACAACATCTAGGATCTAGACTTGCGATGTAGATTTCTCAATCGGGTTATCTATTGTGTTTCCATATGTCTTCTATTTATAAAGAATGAATATTACATGTATGAAATAGTTAGACCACAATTATTGTGATCTAGAAGCTCCTTCCACTATCCTCCACTAACTTGGTAACTTTTCCAATGAAGTCTTCAACTCCTTACTCTAAATCTGCAACAGTCTGTCTGTCCAAGACCGAATTGACCTTCAACCTGCATGTTTAGACATTGAAAGACAACATATAATAATTGGAGTTAGTGTTTAGGAGAAAGAGCAAATTCTGATATTGCAACATATTGTACAACACTAGGCATATCATCAACAATCTCCCCCAATTTGGCCTTTCTACTACAACACATATGATGTTGGAAAATCCAGTCAAATGTGTCAATAATATAATCTAGCAAATCAACGTCAAGATAATGACCTATCATTGCTTCACTAAATTCGACTAAAAATAATAGAAATAAAATTTGTCCCTCTAAGCACCAAAACAATGTGCTTAGGCCAAAAACAGAATTGTAAATCCTAACCACTATTGTTCATCAACATCAACACAAATTAAAAACTTCAAAGAGAGTTTACATATGAGATTGAATATGTTGAAGAAAGAATGGTTGAAAGGTTGAATCATGAGCTGCATCCACATAGACCTGCACAAACTCCCCCATTCTTCATTCTTCCCAATAATTTATGTTCTTACTAGCTTTACTTCACTCTGCATCTGGTATGGCAACATCTGCAGCAACATCTACAGCAACATTTGCAGCAACACTTGTACTTTCAACAACAACTGGAACAACATCAGTTGGATTGGATCTTCTGGAAAGACATTTGACTGAGCAACTAATTACAGTTTAAATATGCATGTATTTTACGTATTTTGTGTATTATTTTGTGTACTATAATGTATTTTTTAGCGTATTTATATATAATTTCACTCTTTCTAATTAGTTATAAGTATTTATGTTTTCTATATAAATAAGAGACATATGTATAATTCAACATGGTCATTATGTCTATTGTATATTGTTGAGGTCTTAAGTGGAGTTATACTTATCCAAATTTTATGATATTGAACACCTAAGACAATGTACTAAATACTTAAGACATTTTAGTGATCCAATTTTACAAGTTTGGATTGTATTTGTACTCAAAAGTGAAGACTCCATTTCTGTCTAATGTTTGGACTCAAAACACATTTTCGTATTTCCACAATATCTGGAGCTTCACTAACCCAATTGAACCAATTCCAGTTGTATTTGATCACTAATTCGTTGCTCTACAACTTGTCTTCAGGGCTCAATTGTCAAAAGTTCCGGCTTCAATGGTTAAAATGACAATCAATGCAAGGGCTTCAGAATTCTGCCATCTCAGGGCACATGTTGGGAAACAATTCACCATAATTCACACAAAAGTCCAATTTACACAAGACCAAAGCCATTGGTTAGCCAAGAAATTCATCAAGACACAGTAAAAATATTAAAGGCGTTGATTTTGTGCAAGCTGAGATATCTGCTTTTCAAAAGACCACCATAAATACGCGGAGAAAAACAATCCAGTTTTACCAACTTCACTATTCTGGTAATAACTCACAATCTAGAGATCCGATTTTTGAGATCTTAGACTACTTGGAAAGCTGATCCAACGTCCTACAACTTTCATTCAGAAGTCAAGATGAAATTCAGACGGCAAGGGCAATTAAATTACTGATCTTTACAGGCCACGTGAATTGGTTCCTAAAGTCTTCATGATTCACTATTTGGAGGCCTATATAAAGAGCCCTTTAGCAACCCTTGAAGGCATCCCATTTTCCTTGTAATCCTTCTATCTTAGTCTAGTATCTCTCTTAGAAATATGAGTTCTTATTGTATTAGTATGAGTAGCTAAATATTTTCCTAGAGTTAGGGATGAAGCTTTAGTAAAGTATTAGTAATGTTCTTGGTTATTCAATAAAGATTTTCAAAGTTTCAATCCTTTAGTCATTTGAAGAGTTTTTAAGAGAGGTTTTGATGTGTCATTACTTTGATTTGTTGTAGACTTATTGGCTCAACAAATGCTTAGTTTTACACATCAACTATTGATTTTATAAACTTGTTCGAAGGTCTAAAGGTACTTTTCAAAAGTATTATATGTGCTCAAAGTTATATCTTCCTATTGAAATCACTTGATTGTTAGATTTCGATTGAGTTATCAAAGATAACCAAGATCATAACTCTAGTATTTTTATCTAAAGTGGAATTCCGAAGCTCTAGTATTTTGTTACTTTATTGAAACCTCTCAACTAGATAATATCTTTTTCTTCCAAATCTCCCTATGGTTCGACACTCGGTCTCCCGAGAAATTTTATTACTTGAAATCAACCTACACTTGGGTACGTAACTCTCAAGGAGCTATCAGCAACTGGATCAACAATCTCCTTAAGATGAAATCTACTCAGACTAGCTTCATTCTCTCTTTCTTCCGCATCACCAACATTAACATCTACTCCCCCTGTTGGAGTAGAAAGTAGTTCCTCCAACCTTTTCTTTTGAGCTTTCAAATCAATGAGGGTTTGTTCAATGTTAGTAATGGTACTTTGCAAGGCATCAATATGTGCACAAATATGATCAGTAGACAAAGTAATAGATGTAATAGAATGATCGCGAAAATGTTGGCAGAGGATGTGCTAACATTTGGTGCAACATCTGCTGAAACAAAGTCTCTTGGAGGTTGATCACTTGGATTCTGGAGAGGAAGATCAATAACCCTAGGTCCTGACAGTAAGACATGTGAAATCCAAAGCTCGCAGTAAAACTACTGATGGGTTCTTCCCTTAGATTCCTTACAAACTCTTTATCCTTAAGCAATTTATGGATCAAACTTGGGTATGACAATAACCCCTTGCCATGAATGTTTCCATTATATGAGAAAACATTATTGAAAATTGTCTACTCTAAGTTGAATTTCTTCAAATGTCCAATTTTATACATCAAAATTGCTTGTTCCTTTGTCAAGATTGTAGTGTTTGAAGAAGGCAACCAATTATATACATTGAGTTTATGAAGAACATAATATAAACTTGTCAATCTAGAAGCAGGTACTCTATTCTCCCAAGTTTTTATTTGGTCACCACTCACCAGTCAAGACACTTATCACCTCATCCATATCCTCAATGTTTGGTTCCACCATTGACCTAGTCCTTAACATCTTGTTGATGAATTTTGGAGTAAACATGATCTTGACACCTCTAAACTAAACATTCTCATAAGGCCTATAATTTTTCCAACCCACATACTCCTTTACATTTGCATAGAACTCATATTTCCATTCACAAATATATGGAATAGCAAATTCTAAATCATAAAATAATGACATTTCTCTAAAATACCCAACCAGGTTATGCTCTCTGAAATCAGACATTTTAATCACTCTTTCACCAACAAGCAATCTAGTTCAAATAGTTTTATACTTCTCACTGCCCAAGTCATTATATTCTCTATCCTCATATGATTCAGATTTAGAGGAATGTTCAGAATGTACCTCAGTGATAGAGTCATCACTCTCACTCCCTTCTTGTTCAGATTCTTCACTTTCTTCATTGTCATCTTCTTCAAATTTTGGTTTCCCCTCAGTGTTGTGGCATGTGTTGGAACATCTCAAGCGACATCCTGCTTTGGTTCATTTTCTTTTTTTTATTTCTTCTTTGATTTCCTAGCAACAAACTCCGCCAGAAGAACATTCATTTCAGAGTTAGTATCAGGTACATTTTCTGTTTTAGCATGTACCTCTCGTGCTACTTCCTCAATGATAGCATCCTCTTCACCACTTGAGTCAAAGACTCCAATAGGTATCGAGGCAGCACCACAATAATCCTTCTTGTTCCTTCGAGTCTCAGATTAGTCTACTTTTCTTCCCACTGTCCTGGTTGATCGTCTACGTTTTCCACCTTTTCTTTTTGGGCTTCCCTTTCTCTTTCTATGAACAGTGCACAACCTTTCTCCAAGGTTTTCATAAACAGGGGAATTAGCTTCTTCCATCTCTTCATCTTGATCAATGTTCTCAGGAACAGGGTCAGAAATTTGAGATTGCAAATGAATTGCCTCCAACTCAGAAATATTAATATGTTCTTCTCTGACAAAGATTTAAGGCGTATCAGTTTGCAGGTGCAATGCATGATGTGCTCAAATGGAGTTCCAATTTCAAACTTAGCAGGAATAAGGTTTGGATTAAAGTATGGGGGATTTGTTTTAGCATGTTATGTAACATTTGGTTCAGTAGGGTTTGAGGATTGAGGCTGATTTGATGTTATTTTCATCGCAGTAGGGTTTTTAGTAGAGTTTGAAGAAACCAGCAGAGATGGAGATGAGGGGGGATTTCAACTAAAACCGATCCGATCAAGATCGAAGGTGATGTTGGCGTAGAGGCGCTAACATTGTCTGCAACATTTTGGGGAAATTATTGAGAAGTCTTGGATGCAAGAACTTGAAGTGGATTTTGTTTTTCAGAGCTTGAAGAAGATGAATAGAGATTGTGAGTTGATTTATTTGTTAGAGTGGTCATCTAAACCCGCACATTTCGAAGAAGTAATATTAAAATAATAACCCATAATTGTATAATTTAAATGAAGAGAAATAAATGAAAAGTGATATAATTAAAGTATTTAATGAATATAGTGCATATAACCTGAGAATTAATCCGAGAATGCAGAATTCTTTGATAAAAAATGTTAAATTTGTAGACATCTTAATTAATTAGAGCTCTTAAATAGAAAAATTGAAGTTATCATACAACTACTAAGAAGACGAGGCCTAATGTGGTGGTTTTAAAACCGCCAGATTCAAGATTTTAATAAAAAAAATAAGAATTAAATTAAATAATAAACCACGATTATTTATGCAACAAAAATTAAATAAACTGCTGAGAAATTTTCTAGAATAAATATTCTTAGTACTCTTCTAATTTCGAAAATTAAATAACATGAGTTAGTAAAAGTAATTCTAAACTTCAGAATGTTACTTTTTATGTTGGTACAGACACAACTCAACACGGTTTTTACATTAATTTATTTCATCAGTGTTGTCCCTATAATTTTTTATGCTTTCACATTTTAGTTCATATTGATCTATCTTTTCAAAAGAGAACATCATAGTAGCGAACTCTGTGTTCCGTAGTTACTCAATGGATTATGAACATATTGGTGCAGTTTTCATCACCTTTTGTGTTTCTAGACTTGCGACGTAGATTTCTTGATCAGGTTGGACTAATCTATTGTGTTTCTATACGTTCTGTTTATACAGAATAAATACCGCACGTATGAAATAGTTAGACCACTGTTATTGTGATTTAGAAGCTCCTTCCACTATCCTCCACTAACTTGGTAACCGCCACTATGAAGGCTTCAACTCCTCACTCTAAATCTGCAACCGCCTAACCAAAACCGAATTGGTCTTCAACTTGCATGTTTAGACATTGAAAGGCAACATATAATAATCGGAATTAGTGTTTAGGAGAAAGAAAAATTCTGATGTTGTCGGAACATGTTGCAATATATTGCACAACACTAGACATACCATCAACATGTGCGATGTGGTGGTTATGAAAACGGTGTAATGAGATAATTTTTAGAAATTATGTATTTTCTTTTGAGAAATTAATTGATGAGTTAAAAGTTAGAGTTTAAAGTTGATTGTGTGTAAATGATTTAAAATATTTAAATTTTAATTTTTGCAATTGACTAGATAAGCCTAGAGCAATTTTTATACTTATACATGAATTTTACTTGTAGTAATAATATTTATTTTTCTAATAAAAAATATTCATACATGAAATGAGATTTGACAATGTAATATAGTTGAAGTGGTTAAAATTATATTATCTATAAACTGATAAATAAGAGACATAATTGTCATTCCCTAAAATAAAAGACAATTTTCGCACCAAATACCCGTGAGATTTAAATCAAATATAAAAATTTATAAAAAACCAAATATAAAAATTTATTAAAACCTTGAACGGGGGAGCAGCGCTCCGGATCACGGAAACGGCAAAAGTTAATTTACAAATTCACACTTGTACAGTACACTAGCCGTTATCAATTATTTATCGATCACATCACTTCCCACAATTTCAATTTATTAAAAAAAAAGGAAAAAGAAAAAAGAATATACATCTTTGTTGTTTTTCAGGAGCGCTCCCTCTTCATTTTCAATTTCTGTAAAAAAAATCACCTGAAGAGAAAGTGGAAAAAGGAAAGGAATATAAACAGAACTACTTCGATCATACACTTGAAATCTTGGTGAATACTTTCAAGATTTCTTTCAAATGTAAGTGGGTTTCGACGCATCTTTCACTTTCTGTTGATTTATTTTCATTTCCTACTCCCAAATGAAATTGCATTTTTTGGAGCACCCCTTTCGGTTATTTCTCCAAATGACTTCATTTTTTCAGGATTGAAGGTGGGTTTTTTTAGTTTACTGATATTTTAGCAGTAGATTCCTTTCCCTTGTAGCGTTTCCTTGAATTTAAACATAGACATTCATTGTGCTCTTATGAATTTGAATCGAACTGAACTTATTTAACAATTTCGAAAGAAAAATTACGAAACAAATTCGCAGTTTCAATCATTAGAATCCTTTTTTATAAAGTAAATGCGTCTATTGTAGAATCTTGGCCCGTTGAATCATCATCTGGGTCTGATAATCATTTTTGTTTGATTTCTGGCAATGACCTAAAGATGACAATCGGGACGCCATTGTCAAAGATCAAGAGAACGCCAGCATTTACTCCTGGGGGTTCAAAAGTCCGAGAAGAGAACATTTTAGTAACAGTACGAATGCGGCCTTTGAGTTCGAAAGAATTGGCTGCATATGACCTCGTCACATGGGATATTACTGATCAAAACGCCATTGTTTCGAAGAATCTCTATCATGAGAGGCATGGGGGATCATATACATTTGGTATACACATTTTTGGATACTAATTTGTTTTTTGGGAATACATCTATCTTGCTCACCTGTGATATTACTGTACTTTCATCTTCAGATAAAGTTTTCGATTCAACTAGCTCTACAAAAGAAGTTTATGAAGAAGGTGCCAGAGATGTTGCTTTATCGGCTTTAGGTGGAATTAATGGTAAATGACTGAACGAAGTATTTTGTGATTATATGTGGATGAATCTGGTGGCCTTTTTTACTGGTTATTAATGTTGGTGTTTGCAGCAACAATATTTGCATATGGGCAGACTAGTAGTGGGAAGACGTTCACGATGAGGGGTGTGGCAGAATATGCGGTTAAAGATATCTATGAGCACATACACTCTGTAAAATCAATAATGAAACCATTAACGCAATCATTTTGTAGCAAATTTGATGTATATACTCTAAAACTCAGTTTTGTTCTCTCTCAGACTCAGGAGAGAGATTTTGTGCTAAGGTTCTCTGCACTAGAGATTTATAACGAAACTGTTGTGGATCTACTGAACAGGGAGTCTGGTCCACTTCGCCTGTTGGATGATCCTGAGGTAACATGTTAACATTTTGACATGGAGTTCGTTCCTTTGATATTTCTCAAATTTTTTCCTTATGTGTTCAGAGAGGGACCACTGTGGATAAATTGATTGAGGAGATAGTCAAGAATGATCAACATTTGAGGCACCTGATAAGTATTTGTGAAGGTAATGCAGAACTACGTTATCTTGCCTTTATTTCCTTCTAATACTTCTAATACCCAAGTTCATAATCTGTCTGTGTGAGAAATGGTATAATCCCTTAGAAATGCTTGCAGCACAGAGGCAAGTGGGTGAAACTTCACTGAATGACAAAAGCTCGAGGTCACATCAGATAATTAGGCTGGTATGTACAAGTGCTCCTTTTACAATTCTTTCACATATTTTGGGAATATTGTAAATATACCTATAAGTATCTAACCATTAATGCCATATTTTATATCCTCTTTTTGATTTCAGACCATCGAAAGTAGTCTTCGAGAAGACTCAGGGTGTGTGAAATCGTTTGTAGCAAGCCTGGTACGGACATTTGGACCTCACTCCCATATTTGTCTTCTGTTAAGCTTCACTGGGTTACTAACATTAATGCACTATTGTAGAATCTGGTGGATCTGGCTGGGAGTGAGCGTGCTGCTCAAGCAAATACAGATGGCACGAGGTTGAAGGAAGGAAGCCATATCAACAGAAGCCTACTGACATTGACCACTGTGATCAGAAAGCTAAGGTGTGTGTTTACTTGGGATCTGGAAATTTTTCTTTTAGAAAAGTTTCACCTACTTTATAATGTTCATTTTAGTTGGGTGCTTGCATTATCACCCTCTATGGTAAGTATTTAATACTTGATTGTAGCAGTAGAAATGGAGGGACCAATGGAAGATTGACCTTTTCTTAACTGTGTTTGCAGTGGTGGGAAGAGAAGTGGCCACATTCCTTATCGAGATTCAAAACTCACAAGGATATTGCAGACATCTCTTGGAGGAAATGCACGAACAGCAATAATTTGTACTATCAGTCCAGCTTTGAGCCATGTAGAGCAATCAAGAAACACTCTTTTATTTGCTACGAGTGCAAAGGAAGTTACAAACAGCGCCCAAGTGAACATGGTATTGGCTAAAAAAACCATAAACAAACAAATCAGCATTTAAAAATTGCAAATGATTTTAATTTTTGGCAGTAATTTATTTGAAAGTATCTTTAAGCTGAGTAGTGTGGGTTAAAAGAGCTCCCCATTTCCTTCAGGTGTTTTTTCAAGTTCTTCAGTGTCATCTTCTTTAGTAATAACCATACTAATGCTTGATGACACTTAAGTGATGGCTAATGAATTGTGGTGCACAACTAATGAGGAAGTATAATATGTGGATCTGATGTTCATTTTTTGCAAATTAAGTGATGTTTGTTATATCCACCTTGTTAAAAAAAAATAAAAAAATTCTGTTACGAAGTTCCTTTAGACGGACATTAACTTTGTTGTTTCATCTGCTTTACATGTTAATCTTTTTTTACCCAAGAAACCTATTATGCATATGCTGTCGAGATATGGGTATTTTAGCTTGTGACTGATTTGTACGCGCAGTATCAACTTATTCTTCTAGTTTATAGCTTTAGAAACCATTAAGTAATAATATGTGGTTTAAATTAGTTTTATTGAGAATAAGGTTGAGTACAATTATTGCTAATTATTTGTATTTTGTGGTTTTATTATTTGTATTTTGTCTTGGATATTCTGGAATACAAGTTTTAATTATTGCTAAAAATTCAGATTGTTGAAAAAAAGCAGCGGGTAAAGCAACTGCAAGAGGAAGTTGCCAGACTGGAAGCAGAGCTGCGGAGCCCGGGGCCATCTTCATCTTCGTGTGATATAAGGTCTTTGCTCAAGGAAAAGGACTTGAAGATTCAGCAGGTATTATTGTTATTATTATAAGCTGCTTTTGTTCTTGAAGAAAAGATCTCAGAACTTCACCTAAAATTTCATGTGATCATTCAGTTACCATAGGTTCTGTGTTAGGTATGCAGTATGCTCATGTTAGAGCATAACAAGTTCTAAACACAGTGTTTATGTGCCAGATGGAGAGAGAAATTTATGAGCTGAAGCGTCAAAGAGACTTGGCACAATCACAGCTCGACTTAGAAAGAAGCTCACACAAAGAACAAAAGGTATACTTAATACTTCATCCCCCTCCCCCCCCCCCTCCCTCTTTCTCCTGTTGTATATTTTTGTAATATTTGTTGATTTTAGGCCTCAGACCATCATGGACCTTCTAGTCGATCTGTTAAACGCCTTTCGTTTAACACTGATAACGATACACATCCTCCTCGTAAACTTGATTCTAAGTGCAAAGAGAGAAAGATAGGAAGAAAATCGGAAAATTCTTCAGAAAAGTTGGTCGCTGAAATAAGAAAGCTGGAGATGAGGCAAAAGCAACTTGGTGATGAGGCAAACCGTGCACTAGAGCTTCTGCATAAGGAGGTTGCTTCTCAGAGACATGGAAGTCAGGATACTGCTGAAGCAATTGCAAAGATGCTATCAGAAATCAAAGCCATGCATGCAGCGAGTTGTACTTTAGAAGAAGTTCAGATAAAAGACAAAGCCACGTTGAGAGAAGAGATGGCCCGTTTGAACTCCCAAGAAGACAACATCTCTGTTTTAGAAGAGAAGCTTGAGAATGTTCAGAGATCCATTGATAAATTAGTTATGCATCTTCCAACTAGTGAGGGCACTCCTGAGCCAAAGACCTCAAAAAAGAAGAAAGCCCTTCCTTTCTCCTTGAGCAATACGGTTAACATGCCAAATCTAATACGGTCTCCTTGCTCCACAACGCCTTCTATTGATCGTGAAATTGAAAATAGAACCCCAAAGAGGACTTCTAATATTGAAGAAAGTTGTGGGACCCCATTAAAGGAGAACATTTCTACTCCGAGCTCTATCAATGTGAAGAAAATGCAGAAGATGTTTAAGAAGGCAACTGAGGATAATATTCAAAGCATTAAATCTTATGTTACTGAGCTCAAAGAACGGGTTGCCAAGCTGCAATATCAAAAACAGCTTCTAGTTTGCCAGGTAAGAATTTTGACTTGTTTTCCCTCTCTTATGGTGAGAGATAAATTCACACTTAAAAAAAATATTGGGATGTTCATTTTATTCTAATGCATATATTTTGATTGCTTTTAGGTGTTGGAACTAGAGGAAGCGAAAGAGGTATCGAGTGATGATGAGGCTGAGACAATTGGTAAATCTTCCCCCATTCCATGGAACATGGTCTTTGACGATAAAAGGAAGGAGATTATAATGCTCTGGCATTTTTGCCATGTATCAATCGTACACCGCGCTCAATTTTACTTGTTATTCAAAGGAGACCCTTCTGATGAGATGTATATGGAAGTTGAGCTTAGAAGGTTGAAATGGTTGGAGCAGCATCTGGATGAGGTTGGTAATGCAAGCCCTGCGCTCTTAGGCGACGACCCCCCTGGATCTGTATCATCAAGGTATGTTCCAATGAAACATTTAAAAAATATTCCGAATCAAACATCACACTGGGAACTTATTTTTGCTTCTAAGTTTAATTATTGAGCGTGTTTGGATTCAGCATCAAGGCCCTCAAACAGGAGAGAGAGCATCTGGCCAAGAGGGTGAGTTCAAAGCTATCAGCAGAAGAAAGAGAGATGCTTTACTTGAAATGGGATATCCCACCTGATGGGAAACAGAAGAGGAGAATGCAACTAGTGAACAAACTGTGGACAGATCCTCTGAATATGCAGCAGGTGAAAGAGAGTGCAGAGGTGGTCGCTAAGCTAGTCGGATTTTGCGAATCTGCACAGCCCGTTTCGAGGGAAATGTTTGAGCTCAATTTTGCTCCTCTTAGTGACAAGAAAACATGGATGGGATGGAATCTGATTTCTAACTTGTTGCATTTGTAAGATCAATACTTGTAAATAAATAATCTTCTTGCCATTTCCTGCTCTTGTCTACTTACTTTGAGGTTTTGCTCAGGTTTGATCTGTTCTAAATTGCATCTGGAAAAAAAAAAAAAAAAGCTTTATAATAATTGATTGAAATTTTTAAAATTCTACCTCTGTTTGAAATTTATTAACTATTTATATCACTAACTTTTTCGTATTTGCATTTTAGTTTTAATATTTGAATTATGATAAGAAAAAACTTAAAACAATAATTGTTTGCAATTAGAGATTAAATTAGATTTGCTCCTGCCCAAAAATTAATACGTACAAAAAGTGCACAATCATCATTTCAATCCACATCATAAAAGTACACTTTTTGTTCCACATGTCCCCTTATGTTGAAAAAGTGGGGGTAACCAAACCGACAAAAAGCCTCCTGCACCATAACATCACGTCAATCATTTGCTCAGAAATACAAACGTCTAACTTTGGTTGACAAAAGCTAAATTCTGCAAGTTAAATTCATTGTTATACTAAAGCAAAAAGAGTTTTTCTAAAAAAAAAAAAACGTTTTTCATCCAGGAGTGAAAACTGGTGATTCACATAAGTGAGCTGGTAGAAGGATTTCGAGTGTATTGTGTTTTGGTAAGTTTTTGCGGTTTTGATTTTATATCTTCAATTCATTTTTTTCAACTTTTTGGTAGGGTTTCAAGTTGATTAAATGAAAATGACAAAGATAACGAAAGAGACGAGGAGGGAACCGAGATAGGGCTCAAGAAAGCGGAATACTGAGCGACCTCTTGGCCAATAGGGGGAGAGAGTGGGGGCACCTCAGTAATTGGGCTCAGGCCGCTAGTATCAACCATAATGCCCCCAACTAACTCCCCCACATGCTCCTGGGTGAGTGGAGTTTCATACTCCTTCCTAAAAGAAGGTAGCTCGCCCACTACCTCCTCATCACCATCACCTCCTTCGTCATTCCAGCCTCGGCATTCAAAGGGGGATAAGGCCCACCAATGATCCGGATGTGGTCCGGAACAAAATCCAAGTCAATGTCGAGCTCTACTAAGTTGCCAATGTCGGCAATGGAGCCCGAAGGGATCTTGGCCAACCACACGAAGTCTTTATACTCCTTTAAGAGGAGCTTCCACACATCCTGGCTTTGATCGACCGCCCACCGATAAGCTCGTAAGATCTCGGCGTAGCACAGAAGATAGCCAAGATCCGAGGCTCCCGCTCACGCAGCTTCCAGGGCTTCTGGTGAAATTGAAACATCCAAGAGGCCTTAGAGCTCGGCAACTCTGGTGGCGTAGGTGCAAATCTCACCATTTTGCTGTTCCAGAGTTGGAAAGCTGTTCCAGAGGAGCTTCTGTCATCGTCTCTGTTTGAAGAAGGATTATATTTAGATAAATACATTCATCCTTGCTTAATAAATTCTTGTTGATGAATGCGACATTTTTGTACACATCACCGCCTAACTATAACATGGACTAGCTCTTGATAGAATTCATCAGTGGCCCTATTAAGGCTTATTGTATAAGTTCACAATCTAACTCTATAAACTCTGATTATTCCTAATAGTTCCTCCAGATCTAAAGAGTGAATTCCAACTCTGAAGCTCTTTAAGCAAATGATCCATGTACCAACTCTCGGGAGTACCATTGCTATTACTTCTCTATGGAAGACATTTTCTTTCATTTTGCCTTTTATAGTCTTGGAAAAAATGTTCTTTACGTGGGGACGAATGAAGTGATATAGTTACTTTCTTTCTTATGGTAATTTCACTATCAAATCTTGAACATTGATGCAATCTATCCTTCTTTCTCTAGACTTCACTTTAGCTCCTGAAGTCATTCTTACACCAAAACAACCAACACACACCTCCATTCTCTCATCTTCTCTATCGCCCACTCTTCCCAAAAGGGAGAAGAAAAAATTCTCCTCTCATTTCTTCCTCCACCACAAAAGCCTCAAACCTATCTTCAAGTTTTCTATCACTTCAAGAGGAAGCTTAGTCCATCTTCAACCCCCTACCACTCCAAAGAGGAAGGATGAATTAATCTTGAATTTGAAACAAGCTATGCATCTTTTTCATTTCTTGTGATCATTTAGTAAATAAAGCTTTCTTTCTTCTCTAGATCAAATCCAACCATCCTCAAGTTCTAAAATCTACTCCTAAGGAACTCAATAAGAATTAAGAGAGCCTTAAATTAAAAGAGATCCACAAAAGATTCCAAGAAACCTCCAACTTGTAAACATGTTTTTAATGATGTATTTTACTTAGTGGAGGAGCATGTTATGTAGAATGTATTTAGAACAATAAAAACCATGTTGCAAACTTTTAATTTATTTGAAGTTCATGTTGCATGATATGGTTATGTTACATAATATATCTATACTCCTATGTTTAATTTAATTTATTTTCAAAGAATATTGCTCAATTTTATTTTAAAATGACGACATGAGTTCGGGAATGCAAGTCTTCAGTATTAGTATTTTCAAATTCGGGGTGTTACAACCATTAACTGAGTATGTTTTGTATGGTGAACCACTTTACAATAAGTCCATACAAATAAGTCTTGTATCACAAAATAAGATCACAATTGGATATTTAACATAGGTACATCACTTATTTAGTCATGTGTATCACTTATATTAATGGTTTATTTGGTGCTTATATTTCACTAGTAAATATAAAATAATTAGTATAATTTATTTTTTCACTAAAATAAAAAGAAAAAAGAATGACTAATTTCTATTTCATTAATAGTATAATTTATTTTTTCAAGAGTATCATACATCTGGCCAGATGTATCATTTATTTAGGCAAATATATTTTTTATGTAGTCAAGTGTATCACTTATATTAATAATTAATGTGCTCATATTTTATTGTTGAATATAAAACAACGACTATCATATATTTTTCAATAAAAAAAAGAATGAGTGATTTCTATTAAATTAATGTTATTACCTGATTATTTTCTTATGTGGATGAAATCAGAATAACAAAAAGTGTAAAAATACTTGAATAATCGTGTGAAATAATGTAAATAACGCAAAGATTTGTCATTGTCTTATATTGCAAGAGTTGGGACTTAAGTATAGTCTATTGATTGTATAAATTTTGAATCCTCACAATAATGGCTTTAAAGGCATATTTATAGAGAATTCTAAATTAGGCACATGCATCAATTACTCCATGCTGGTTAACAAAATCGTTACAAAATTTATTATGGAAAGTTCTCCCTAATAAATGTCAGCTTCCATTTGTGGTCTCTGATAGGAGCTAATTATGTTACACATTTGACATGATTGTCGTAATTACTCTCGGTGTGTTGACTTGGAGCATGCTCGTGCTTGTTGACATGTATCTTGCTCTTGCTCGTGCTCACAGACATGTGTCCTGCTCGTGCTCACAGACATGTGTCCTGCTCGTGCTCACGGACATGTGTCTTGCTCGTGCTCGTCGACATTTGCCTTGCTCCTGCTAAGCAGATATGAGTCTTGCTCGTGCTCCCGCCCCAAACTTTACAATATTAAGTTTGGGCCTAAACTATTTATGGAAATGATGCTACTATTATATATTTATAGATTTTTTCAAACATCTCAAACTTTAGAATGGACAATTATACATTAAAAATTATCTCTTTCACTTAAAAAGATATAACTATTAAAATTAAATTATGAGTCATATTATTCATACCGCCAAAAATCTCTAAATATATTCTATTATTTTAAAAACCAAAATATATATGCATAAAAAAACTAATTTATCCTTACATAAATATTTATTTTTTTCTAAATTTATTGACTTTAATTTTGATTTTTTAAGTTATTTAACTATAAAATTAATTTTTTATATTTGAATCGGTCAATTTCTAAAAAAAAAATTACACATAAAATAGTATTAAACACTAAAAAATTAATTAAACCCTGATATATTTTTTAAATATTCGATAAATATTTAAATAATAAAATAAAAATAAATAAAAAAAGAATAAAACTTGAAAAGATATTCCCTCCATCCCAAACTACTTTCACACTTGTCTTATTTGGACGTCCCAACTCTACTTTCACACACTTAAAATAAAACTTTTTACACTTACAAAAGTCAATAAAATACACGTTTTCCTATTTTGTTATTTAACTTTACACTCGCATACTTACTTTTCCTTAGTTAGCGTGCTCAGGACAATTAAAAAAGTAGTCCTGGGATGGAGAGAGTATTAAAATAAATTAACTAATTCATCGAATTATCCAATTAAATATTTAATAAATAGTTAAAAAATTCAACTAAAACTTTAAAAATAGTTAAAGCTAAGAAATTAATTTTGAAAAATTCAAATTTTAATTCAAAAAAATTAAAATGTAATTTAATTTTAATTTAATTATTTATGAAATTTAGATGACTTTAGAAAATCTGATTTTATTAAACTTTAGCCTTTTTTTTTTTAAGATTTCTTTAAAAAAAATTCATATTTTTTTGAAGATTTTGTTGATTTTTAACATATATTTTTTTAATTTTCTTTTAAACTTATATTTTTCTTGATTTATTTAGTTTTTTTTCAAATTTTAGTTAGGTTTAAATAATTTTATTCAAATACTACTTAATTTCAATTATTTTGAACATTCATTTTATTTTCTAATTATTTATTATTTTTTTAGATCTATATTTTTATTGATTTTTAAAGTTTAATATATTTTAAAATTTAGTTGATACTTCAAATAATTTAATTTTTTAATATTTATGAAGTTTTAATTTTTAAAATTATATATATTTTTTAATATTTTTCAAGATTTATTCAATTTTTGTGATTTTTTTTTTTTTTACAAATAAAGAAAGAGTCAAAGATTTTTTTTATTATGTTTTGAAGTAGAGAAAAATGTGTGAATGTGTTATTTTTTAATTTTGACGGAGTATGGATATTATAGGAATTAGAGGTATGTTTAGTAATATAGAATAAGTTTTACATTTTATTGGGATATGTTTAATAGGGGTATATTTAGAGGATTTTGGGTATGAATAGTGGTATTTTCAAATTATTTTCACCGAAAGGCATGATATTTCACGTTTATTAGTTACAATATTTCACCATTTTAAAAATAGATACATTTATTATATTAAATAAGATAAATTTTCATTTATTTTTGAAGAATCAAATAAACCAAATCTATTTATGCTAAATAAATAACTATCAGTTAATATTTAATTAAAATGTATTTGAAACCAATATTTTCAACACAGAATTAAATTGGCAAAGAAGAAAATGAAAAAGTATAGCGTGAGACTTTTCTACTGAGGAATTAGGGTTCACCGGTAGGATATGATACTTTGTGAGGATAATTGGGATTCCTCAATTAAGGATTTTTTGGAGTAGTATTCACGATGTATAAAACAATATTTTTATAATTGGCTTGGTGATTAAATTGCATATGATGTTGTATATATGTGGGTAATGGAATTAATGATAGGTTAGACACACCGAAAAATGATGTTATCTTTAAGGGTATTAATTCCTTCCATATAGGTGTAAATGGTTCTCATAAGGAATTGATCTTCCAGGATACAAAACTTATCTCACGGAAATTCGATAGTTACATTCTAACGAATTTCAGAAGCAGAAATCACAAGTGTTTTAATAAAATAAAAGACTCAAAATAATATATAGAGAGACTCGACTTTTCACTATATTGAGAAACTCTAATTCTCAATCTTCAACTATTAATTGAATCTACTTTTCGATAATACTGAACTCCACATATCTTGAGTTTATATAGAGATCCAAGAGTTTCATCGAAATGTTGCAACTCTTACTCAAGAGTTGTACCAAAAGGTTGCAACTCTTCTTCAAAGGTCATAAATTGAATGGCTACGACTTTTACTCAAAGATATCTCTACGCGAAGAGTTCTCTCAACTCTATTTTATATTATGTAAATACTATAATATACAACAATCCCCCACTTATTTACATATATAATATATAATAAAATACGCACTTGTTTTACGCAACGAATAGCCATGAAGTGGACTTAGCCTTTAAGTTATGGTTGAACATGAAACCAATGGAATCAAGTTCTCATCGCGTATGATTTCTTACTTCTTTGTTTTTGGCAGCACATATTTTGTATCGGGCCTTGTGCTTATCCTGGTCTCGCAAGTACTCTAGGATTTTACCGACGTAATCCCTAAGAAGCGGCCTCTCACTTCTCTACTTGCATAGGTAGACTTATCATGAATGTCCACAACGATCCCACATAGCTATAAGTCTATTGAGGATTTAAAATCCAACATTTACTTGTTGTGGTAAATAAAAGTGCATAGGTCAGATTTAAGAGCTTTCGAAATAGTATTACCCCCACTATTTCCAGTTTATGCACTTTGAAATGTACCCAAGTTTTCATTTCGCCGATGTCTAATATTGAATTTCCTTTTTAACTCAATGTTAAGATGTCAATTTTCCACTTGTACATTAAGATGGAGTTGGCTTCAATCAAGACATCATATTAAATCGGTAATAGGTCTATATCTCTTACGACCTTTTATTTATTTATTTATTTATTTATTCATCTTTCAATTTGCTAGAAGATACTCAAGTATGATTTTCTCTATTTAAACATACTTCTCCAATTTTTTTATGATAGATAAAGCAACAAAATTTTGCTTTTAATTTAAATGCAGTCTACATTGCCACATTCAACTCTTAAATAATTCCTCATTGAATTATATGTGTCAATTTTAATTTAAACACAATTTGCACTTTCAAGTAAATATTTATCATCCTTGATTCTAAAAATATCTACTTCTTTTACAATCAAGGGTTTTATCACTGTTTTCAGAACCGGACCGAACATGCCGGTTCAACCGGGAACCGGTCCGGTTACACCAAAAAACCCATTTTTACGGTTGAACCGGTCAAACCCGGTCAAAACCGCTCTAAACCGGTCAGAACCGCTAAAAACCGGTCAGAACCGGTCGAACCGGCTATATTTTTAAAAATATATTAATATTTATATTTTTTATTTATTTTTATTTGTCTTCTTAATCCTAATCTAAACAAAAGTCAAAACCTTAATTTCCACAAAAAAATATTCTTAACTGCTGCAGAACTTAAAAATAAATTAAAAAAAACCTACTTTGATTGAGTTATTTTGTATCTTTTGTATTTGTGGTGTTATTTTATGATGCTATTGTAATTATTTAATTTTATAAGTGAATATTTATTTTATTTAACATAGAAAATATTAAAAAATAAGTATAAATTATTTTAACGGTTGAACCGCCGATCCAACCGGTTGGACCGTGAACCGGTGCCTTGTCCGGTTTGGTCACTGGTCCAGTTATGAAAACACTGGGTTTTATAATACCTCAAGTATTGAATAATTTATTTATTCCATAAATTTTTCGGCCAAAACCAAAAATTCTATTGGCTCAACATATTATATTTTATATATATTCAAAGCCTTCACATATATAAAGACCAACTATGTTAAAGTTATGAATATGGTCCATGACACTAATATGGCCCAGGATCAATAAATTGACTTTGGCCAACAATTAAGTATCAGACGTGAGAAATATAAATTAATTCTCACACTTTATTTTTTAAATTCCACCACTTCGAAATCTTGGAAACGTCGCGAATGTTTTAAATCATCAGATCTATTGGATTAGTAAAAGAGAACTCACTTTCACTGCTCTTAGTTGACGGTATTATCATTCAACGTGATAATAGCGTGATTTAATGCTGTGTAAGCATCGGTTCAAGCCAAACATCACCGCCGCCAAGTTCAACATTCGAATCGACTCCCAAATTCATTTCAATCTGAATCGATGTTTGGAATTGCAACTCTGCGGCGATTTCACTATTCTCTCAGCCGTCACCTCGTTCGATCTTTAATCGATTCCAGTATTTGAACACCAACAGGTGCGAGAGAAGCAGTTCCACCCCAATTACTTCTCCACGTCGATTCGATTGACAACAGAGACAGAACTTTCCTTCTTGTTTTTGAGTCTGGAAAATGCGTCCGTGTGAGAATGAAGCAGCAGTTGTTCATCGTTCCTTATATCTCCTCTTGTCTTTCTACTTTTACGGCTTTCTTATGTCACTTTGTTTCTCTGCCCATGTAGTCTTGAGATTGTCAATATATTGTTATAATAAGACTAATTCTCATGCACATATGTCTATGTTGCACGAGTGCGGATACGCTGATGCGGGTGCGATACGATAAGAGTTCGGGAATACGAGTTTTTTAAAAAATTAGGGTGCGATTCGTTAAGAATACGTCTATTTATTTATATTTTATTATATATAATATCTAAAAAAAAAAAATTTATATAAAATTTTATAAACCAATTATAAATCATTTATAATTTTTATCACCTAAAATTTGAGTATATTCAATAATATAATATAATTATGTAAAAAAATATCAATTCAAGTTACATTAGTTCAATACATAAATCATAATAGTAAATTCAATCTAAAACATGTGTCACACTATCAATTTAACTTATACGAGATAATAAAATTCAATTTAAATAATATATTTAATGCTTATAAATAAGATTCGTGCAGTGGATTCGAGAATCCGTTAGCTGGATTCGCCACGTGGCAGATGGATTCGCCACGTGGAGAATCCGACACGAGAATTCAAGAATCTTACCCCTTTTAGGGTGCGGGTGCGAATCTGATACTGCATTATAACATTTTTAGAAGAATCCGTGTATCATAGGCATATGTATTCATAGAATGTCATGAGGATAATTTGTCGTCAATTATATGCAGATTAGGCAAAAGGTTTTCTGCACATAAAGTGTTTGTGAAAATGCCTCAATGAAATTTTTCAAAACATAGCATTTCCCAAATTATGTTGTTTTATAATTTGTCTTCTAGAATGTAACTCATAGCTTCAGTGTCTTTACACAATTTTATTAGACTACTGTATTTGCTCAATTTAATGAGGAATAATGCATAATGTGTCAAGCCAGATAAATAATGCATAAGCCATAATTTTACTTAAAGTTTAACCAAGGATAACTTCCCTGGTAATGTGAGCAGGAACATCTTGTTGTTAAGTCTCTCTCAAATGTATCTCCATTGTATAAATGTGCATTCACCAACATCAACTCCATTGTAGAATTTAATCCCTTTAAAATTGTTGTATATATGTGGGTAATGGAGTTAATGATAGGTTAGACACAACGAAAAACGATGCTATCTTTAAAGGTATTAATTCCTCCCACATAGGTGTAAATGGTTCTCATAAGTAATTGACCTTCCAGGATACAAAACCTATCTCACGGAAATTCGATAATTACACTCTAACGAATTTCAGAAGCAGAAATCACAAGTGTTTTAATAAAATAAAAGACTCAAAATAATATATAGAGAGACTCGACTTTTCACTATATTGAGAAACTCTAATTCTCAATCTTCAACTATTAATTGAATCTACTTTTCGATAATACTGAACTCCACATATCTTGAGTTTATATAGAGATCCAAGAGTTTCATCGAAAGGTTACAACTCTTACTCAAGAGTTGTACCAAAAGGTTGTAACTCTTCTTCAAAGGTCATAAATTGAATGGTTACGACTTTTACTCAAAGATATCTCTACGCAAAGAGTTCTCTCGACTCTATTTTATATTATGTAAATACTATAATATACAACATATGACACTCAGTTTATCCGATTGAACCGATGAAATAATTTTAATATATTTTTTTAAAATTATTTATATTATATTAAAAAATACTCCCTCCGTATTTCTATAAGTTGCTCGTTGCTTTTGGGCACACGAATTAAGATAAAAGTGAAAAAGTATAAGTGATGTAATGGAAAAAGTGAAAAAGTACAAGTGATGTGATAGAAAAAGTGAAAAAATATGAGTGATTTGATGGAGAAAAGTGAAAAAGTAATGAAAATAGTGTAAAAAGTATTGAAAATAATAATAAAGAAGTGAATAGTAATTTCCAAAAAAGGTAAAAAAGCAATGAGCAACTTATAGAAAGATGGACGAAAATGGCAACATGAGCAACTTATAGAAAGACGGAGGGAGTAACATAAATAAAATAATTTTATATAAAATAATAATAAATTATACACAATATTGCGCTTGACCATTATCATTAAAGATTAATCACTGTGTAGTTAGTGGTTATCTTTTCTTTAACTTGTTTTTATAATCTCATTTATATATAATACTACCTCCGTCCCAGGAAAGTTTGCCCTACTTTTCTGGGCACAAGTTTTAAGAAAAAGTGTAATGAGTAGAATGTGTATGATGGAGATTGTGAGGTAAAGATTTTAAAGGTGGAGATTTAAAGGAATATTTCCATTTTGGGAGTATGCAAACTTTTGTGGGACAAACTAAAAAGGAAAGTGTGCAAACTTTCGTGGGACGGAGGTAGTAAATAATATCAAACACTACTAATATGAATTAATTCTCATTAATCTATATTCATTCTCATTTCCCCACCCCTATTACACTCAATCAAGATAATTTTATTGACAAACACTTATATACAAATTTCTACGGGTCAAAGATCCGTAGAAATATTCATTTTTTAAAATTCGCGGGTCAAAACCGGGTCGGGTCAAATTTAAGTATTTTTTTCTAATATTCGCACAACTTGTGATTTTCGCTCCCACGTATGTTACAATTGGGGCAAATGCATGTTACTTTAAGGCAAAACGTGTGTTACAACCAGATTAAATGTTGTTTTCTACACATAAATATTTTTCATGCAATGTATGTTACATTGTATGTGTAACACATATTTATTCTTAATAAAAATACAATTCATCATATAGTAACACATATATGCTCATATAATAATACAAATTGAGGAACAAATATGTGTTACAATTAGAGTAAATATGTATTACTGCAAATTTATGTTACAATTGGAGTAAATTTGGGTAACTGCAAATGTGTGTTACATCTAGAGTAAATGTGTGTTACAATTAGAGTAAATGTGTGTTACAGCAAATGTATGTTACAATTAGAGTAAATGTGTGTTACTGCAAATGTGTGTTACAATTAGAGTAAATATGTGTTACTGCAAGATCAAATGTGTGTTACTGTATGCACAAATATTTATTTATCCTTATAAAAATATATATTATATTTTATATAACATATCTAAGGTATTAAATGATGTATTAAGTACATGAATAACATATTATTAACATAAATAAACAAAGAGAATAAAAAATAAATTAAGTAACACATATTTATACTTGCAGAAATACTTATTTTCTTTATAGTTACTTGAAAAGTACAAAAAATTAATTTTTTTAGAATTTGTAACACAGATTTTGCGTAATTGTAACACGTCTTTGTCCAAATTGTAACATACCTGGGAGCGAAAAAATATATTATTAACATAAATCAACAAAGAGAATAAAAAAAAAAATTAAGTAACACATATTTATACTTGCAGAAATACTTATTTTCTTTATAGTTACTTGAAAAGTACAAAAAATTAATTTTTTAAGAATTTGTAACACAGATTTTGCCTAATTGTAACACGTCTTTGCCCAAATTGTAACATATCTGGGAGCGAAAAAATCTGGAACTACAAGTTGCGCGAATTTTAGAAAAAAATGTCCAAATCTGACCCGACCCGATTTAGATCCGAGAAATTTTCAAAAATGGATATTTCTACGGTAGAAATTTGTACACAAGTGTTAGCTCAATTTTATTTTAAAGAGAAGTAAGATTACATGTGTAAAATATAATTAGAGATGCGTACAAATATAGAAAGATTATCCACGAGATTTGCAATTGATATGTACAATCTCGAAGAATCAATGATTGATTCCAATATTATATCCTAACAAAGAGGAAGAACTCTTGACTTGGTAAATATTCAATTAAATGATATATTAAATACGTAGAAATATTAGAGCAACTCCAATCCTGCGCCGTGCGCCAGGATGAAGATGAATTTTACCTCCAAGGCAGCACTACAATTCAGCGCCACACGAGAGTTGTGATCAGTGTCGCGCTGATTTTAGCGCGCACTGTTCACCCGAGCTAGGTTTTTTTAATTTATAATTTTATTTATGTAATATTTTGTATACTTTTATGTTTAAATTGTAATATTTTTAGGTTGAAATTGTAATATTTTTTTATTTACCAATTTAATAATAATATTTTTAGGATGAATAATTAATTGTAATATTTTTAGATTGAACAATTAATATTTGGAAAGCTAGACTACTATTATTGATGTTATGTGTTTTCTTTATTTTATGTGCATTTTTTGTGATTTGTTAATTTATGTTTTCTATTATGTATGATTTTATCATTGTATTATGAAATTTAAATTAATAGTATGCTTGTATAACTTTATTAAATTTAATTTTATTCTATAATTTTTATTTTATAAATTAATATATTATTTTTAAATTAAAAAATAATTTATATTATTGGAAATTTAATAGTATAAAATAATAATAATTATATAAATTAAACTTACTAAAATTAAGAAAAATATAAGTAGCTCAGAACGTAACTGTTGGAAATAAATTTCAAATTTTGTGCCACTCTAGCGCGAACTCTGCGCTATAGTGGTGCAAACGGTTGGAGATGCTCTTAATTAGCTCAATGGTGAGTACTTTCTATGGAAAGGGTTTCCATCCATAAATTAGAGAATGACAGGAGGAGAAGAATGTCAACGCTGTGGCAGCGTAGTTGGGTTTTCCACATACGGTGATGGCTTCTTTTATTGTAAAGTTTGCAATTTACAAGCAGAGGATATCCGGGAAACAGGGATCGACGATGACGACCTTTTTAGGCAATACACTCCCAGACTCAGCAGAGCCCGCACGACCAATGCTGAACCTGACTTCACGCAGGTATTATCTCAGTTTTTCGACCATCCAGATATTGCGGGCCGACCAAGCCAGGTGACTTTGGCTCTTTCCAGAAAGAATTCACCTATCAGGAGTACTATTCTGAGATTAGGCTCAGATACCTGAAAGGACTTCAGATTATGATTCAATTACAGTCCCAGGCTTTGGTTGAGACGTTCAATGTGAGCCCTTTAATCATTGGGCTTGTGGGTCCAATATGGTTAAGGTTTTTGGCTTCCACTCGGATTCATGCTGACGAATGGGCAGACTCTGTTGTTCATGATTCTGAGGCTCAGACACAAGCTGAAATTCTTCAGCCCAGTGCTAATAATAATAAGTATCATCGCAGCAGCAACGAACCTATTAATATTCATGGGAAGCGTATAATATATGCAGGGTATAAATCTCTGAGAAACACATTGCCAATATCGTGCTCTCTAGCTATCTCCTTTCTTGTTTGACATTTGGCTAGGGAGCCTATTTTGCCATCTGACATACTAAAGTGGAGCCTTGAAGGAAAACTTCCATATTTTGCTGCCTTTGGTGCTATAGAGAAGCAGCTCGGGCCTCCCTCCGGCGCATGCCCAATTTCCCCCAGTCGAATGTTTAGACCTACTCAAGCCATTTCATCACACAAGTTGGAGTCAATGGCAGCTGATTTAGCTCAAAAAATTGGTCTGGTGTTGCCTCCAGTCAACTTTTATGCGATTGCTTCTCGCTATCTTAGACAGTTATCTCTTCCTATTGGGGAATTACTTCCTTTGTCATGCCACATCTGCGAATGGTCTAATCCACCTGACTTGTATCTATCAGCTAATGAGTCTAGGTTAGCGTAGGTGCCATGTCTGTACTTATTGGAGCTATAAGGATTATTTTTAACATAAATGGCTACGGAATGTGGGAATCTAGTTTCTCTAATTCATTATCCCATGTTAGAAATATGGCCGATGAAAATTTACTTTCCCCCAACTCAGAGCCTTTTGATTCTAAATCAAACGTTATGAAGCTTCTAAGGATTCTTGAAGCAAAATATTATCAACTTGATGATACACATGGTAATCAATAGTTTGTTAACACCTTCCATTTTTCTTGTGTATTAGTATAACTTACTAAGCTTTTGGCCTCCTTTGCCAGAGTATTCTTATGACTTGCCTTCATACCTCCAATATTGCAAGGATGTGGTTTTTTCTGGATTACTCCCACCACACAATGATGAGGAAGAAAAGCTAATGGAGGAGTTTTGGGAGTTCTATCAGAAAAATAAGGTGCATTTTGATAAATTTGCATTTGTCTTTTTTCCTTAAAGGTGATTTTCTGGTTCTTAAAACTACAATTTGACACCAGGATCCTAGAACATCAGACGAAAATGGGAGGCCTGGAGATGTTTCTGAAACAAGGAAAAGAGGTGATGACAACACATGCAGCGATGATTCAAAATGCAGCATGGATCAGGGCGAATGTTGTCATCATGATCAAGATTCAGCTAATCCAAAAGACTGGGCGATAAAGAAATTGAAGTTGGATATGAATGAAAACCAATTTTGCTATATTTCACCAATTTCTAAGGTTCCCTGAATTTCAAACGCATGAATTTCTACATCAAGAATCATAAATATCAAAAGAGAACACAGAGAGAAACGATTTCACTTACCGGCTGATGGAGTCGAAAAGAAGCCTTAATTAGGGAAACGATTTCTTTAAAAGATGACCTAATTTTTCCCGGCTGTGAAAACGCCGGAGACCCAGAGGACACCAATGTCACACCTGATAACACAGAGCACACACAATCACTAACCAGAGGGAAAAAAAGAGAGGAGAGAGCGAGAAAGAGAAACAGAGGAGTAAAAGCCTCCCTTGAGAGAGAGAGAGAGACCGCAGCCGCCGCTCCTATCGCCGCCATTTCTTTCACCGATTTTCAGCCAACGTTCCTTTCACCGTTACCTTTGCATTGAGATTTTGTGGGATTTTAAAGAATTTTTTTTTTATTAAAAAGTTTGTTATTATTCAATCAGAATTTAAAAAAATTTAAAAATAATTAACTGATATGCAATCAGAATTTTAAAAGATTTAAAAATAATTCATTACTATTAAAAAATATAAGGATTTTAAAGGATTGTTGGGTTTGATGAATTTTGATGGACTTTTTAATGTATTGAATTTCGAAGAACTTTTTGAATTAGTGACTTTATTTATTCCCAAATTGATTTATATATGATTATTTATTTTTTAGCAACACTTGGGTAGAAATTTCTACCGTAGAAATTTCATCACATCCAAAATACACATTCACTCCCTATTATACATCTACAAACCTATTTCACATAATTCAATATCAATCACATCAATTTTATCTTACATATCAAATACATTTTATTTATCTCTTTTTCACATATATCATATATATTTTTATTTAATTTATATCAATTAACATAAAATAAGAATTAATTTTAATTATATATTTTTTTACATATTATAATATTCTATTATATATATATATAAATTATTAATATATATAAACTATATATATATATATATGTAATTAATTAATATTATAAATATATTTAAATTTCATTTAAAATTATTATCTTGGAGTATAACAAAACCTCAACTATTAGTAATTATTTGTGATTTAAAATTAAAAATATTTATTTTTTATATATACACTATTTTTATATTATTTATTATTAATTTAATTTATCTTAAAAAATTATTAATTATCAAGGTTATTTTTAAAAAAAAATATTATTTATGTATTACAACAAAATATAATTAATATATAATCATTCAATCATTACTCCACTAACTAAGAATAATAAAATAATACATCATCATCTCCAAAAAGTATTGATTTGACATAAAGTTACATCCACCCCTACCACATCCAATTCAAACCAAACATAAATTTACTATTCACAGGATTTGCCCCATCCACTTTTTTTCTCCATCCGGATGTGTTCCATCCACCTCAAGACGTAAACAAACACTACCTAAATATAGAAAAGAGAAAGAAACAGCTCCACGCGCGTGCCTCTCTCCCAAACTCACACCTAAAGGTAGAGAAAAAAAGCTTTTTAGTCCCACAACTTATCGACTGTCCAATTTTAGTCCCAAAAAAATTAACTTTTTAATTTTGGTCAAATATCTTATAGGGTTTGTCTGATTTTAGTCCTATTTTTGCCGGAATTACCAAAACGACGTAGTTTCATGTCATGTGCGGTCACGTGACGTTGGAGTTTTGGGCTTTCCGATTTTATTGCTGATGTGGATGCCACCTAATAATTAAAATATTTGAATTAAATTAATAATTGATAATAATATATGACGTGGATGCCACCTAATAATTAATATATTATGCAATTAAAATAATAACTGTATTAATTAAGTGAACTAATCAATTTAATTAAGTACTTGAATGAAGTTTAATTAACAAGGGATAATTAGAAACACGGATGGAAACAACATAGAGAGACGAACCAACCTTTCATCTTCTTCCATGTTCGATCAAGAACAAAACGAAACTAGGGTTCCTGCTCACATAATCAACTTCAAAATTTAAAAATTGAAAGGGGCAAGATATAGAGTTCATAGCAGACGGGAGATTTAGGGTACTATTTACAGTAGAGGGGTGAGATGGCCTCCTTGCGAAGGAAGGATGTAATGGACTGGGATCGCCCTCAATATGCTAAGTCTCCTCTAAACTTTGAGTAGTTTGTGTATTTATTTACGTATAAGATGTATTTATGTGGATAGATGGTGTAGCTATCAAGACATTCTTTCGCAGTATTTTGATATGTGGGTTTTTACTTTTCTTATTAAATATATTTGAATTTCTCTACATTTCATAAAGGAGCGGTATTTTTTTATATGTCTAACAGTGTTACTTTTTTAGGAATGTGAGTTTTGTTTGTCTTTAATGTGGGGTGTGATGACTTATAATATTATTTCTTTGTTTAAAGTAAGCTTGTGGGGTTTTGTTCTTTTGTTTTTTTTTATCTCTGAACAAGGCAGTTTCTTTTTTTTTTTCTTTTCAGATTCTCAAAGTAATTATATTACTGTGGTCCTTCATTTTGGGGGGGGGGAATTTATTGATATGCCAAATACATTGTATGGAGGGGGTAAAAAATTGGTATATGACTGGGTTTTAGCAGATGATGTTTGCATGGCAGACCTAGATGAGTGGAGTAACAGTGCAGAGGTTATTGGATACAAAAAATACTCATTGAGAATGACTAACTATCAATTTAAAATGTGTGCTGCTGATGATGATCTTAGAAAATGGGCTAGCAAATTTTTGGAGTTGGAACAGAGAAATACATATATATGTGGAATTACTTACTGTGGAACCAAATGACATGGGTGATTGTATGGATGAAGGTAAGGTAGGGGGTGAGGGTGAGGCTGTAGTTGGGGGTGAGGGTGTACATGATTATGAATCTTTTGAGGAAGATTCTGATTATGCTATTGTGAATGAGATAAGTACTGATGATGATGATGATGAAATATTTGAAAAAGAAGTTGAAATGGGTGATGGGGTTGAAAGTGAACTAGGCAGTGAGAGAGAAGTTGAAATAGGTGGTGAGGGTGAAAATGAATTGAGTGATAAGGCTGTGGCATCTAATTCTAGTGATAGTGAATATGAAGTTGATAGGGAAAATGATGTGGTTGCAGGTGATTCTCATGATTTTGATGAAAATAGAATCTCTGATGAGGATAATGATGTATCTAATTATCCTATTTTTAATCCAAAAACCTCATTTAAACCTGAATTTTGCATAGGCCAAATATTTGGTACCACAAAAGAGTTTAAGTTTGCTGCACAGTCTTATGCCATTAATCAGAGAAGGGACATTGCTTTACAAAGAATGACTCTAGGAGAATATATGCTAAATGTTGCGATCCTAAGTGCACGTGGTTGACTAATACATTAATTAGAAAAAATGAGCATTCTTTCCAGATTAGGAAGTTTAATCCTAAACACACATGTGCACCTTCTTCAAAGGTGAGAAGTTTGACTTCTTCTTGGTTGGGTGAAAAATTTCTTCAAAGATTCAAATCTGATGCAAATAGGAAAGTTTCCCAGTTTATGGTAGATGCATCTCATGACACTAAATGTGAGGTTTCTAGGCAGCAGGCTCATAGGGCCAGGGCTTTAACTTTGCTCAAGATAGATGGTGATCCTGATGCTCAATATGCAACGTTGTGGTCCTATTGTGAGGAGATAAGGAAAACAAATCCAGGATCTACCATTCTTTTAAGGACAGAGGTGGATAATGGGATAACTGCATAGAAACATAGATAGGGTCAACGACGAAATGAACAACAAAACTTTACGACAGCTTTTTCGTATGTTTAGTAAGGCTTATGTTTGTTTTGAGGCTATGAAAAAAGGGTTTGTAGATGGATGTAGACCCATTATAGGAGTTGATGGTTGCCACTTGAAGAGTAAACATGGGGGTGTTCTACTATCTGCAGTTGGGGTAGATGGGAACAATAATTTGTATCCTCTTGCATATGCTGTAGTGGACAAAGAGAATGGGCAGAATTGGGAGTGGTTTTTTACTGTTCTTAAATCTGATTTGAATCTAAGAACTGAAACCATTACATTTATGAGTGATAAGCAGAAAGGTTTGATTTAAGCAATTGATTCTGTGTTCCCTAGTGTAGATCATAGGTTTTGTGTAAGACATATGCACAATAACCTTAAAAATGCTGGATACACAGGGTTGGCTTACAAGCAAGCTTTGTGGAGGGCTGCTCGTAGCACTACTGAAGGAGAGTTCAAGTCTAGAATGAATGAAAAAGATTTGAGTGAAGGGGCTTGAGAGTGGTTCAAGGATAAACCTGGTGTACAATGGTCAAAAGCTTTCTTTAGTGAGAAGCCAAAATGTGATATGCTATTGAATAATGTGTGTGAGTCATTCAATTCTGCAATTTTAGATTCAAGAGGGAAAGCTATAATCACCATGCTAGAGTGGATTAGAGAATACTTGATGAAAAAGTTGCAGAATAACAGGGATAGGGCTAAAAAATGGGAAGGAAGGTTGTGTCCCAGGATAAACAAAATTCCTGAGAAGACCATGGAGGAAGTGGCTGATTGTATCCCTGTTAAGTCTAGTGATATATATTATCAAGTGTCTTGTTTTGATGGTGGACAAAATTCAGTCAACTTACAACAGGGGAGGTGTTCATGTAGACTATGGCAATTGACTGGGATTTCATGCAAATATGGAGTTTGTGCTACACTTAAGCAAAAATTGGACCCAGTAGACTTTGTTAGTGAATGTTATTCAGTTGATACCTATTTCAAAGACTATGAGCATCCAATATATCCAATAAGCTATGAGGCATTATGGGGAGAAACTTTGTACATCCCCCCACTTCCACCCACATTAGGAAAAAGGCCTGAAAGAGGAAGAAGAGCGACGAAGAGAAGACTTGGGGCTGATGAAAAAGAAGAGAAAAAAAAAAAAGAAAAAGAAGAATGTAGAAAAGATGAAAAGACAGCAAGTATCCCTTCACTGCAGAAATTGTGGTGAAGAAGGGCATAATTCTAAAACCTACAGGGTATGTATTTAGTTAATAAGTAATTTTGTACATAATTTTATCAAAATTTTCTTGTTAAATATTGTCAGAAGGTGAAAGTTCAAAGCAAGTGTGGTGCTGGAAGTTCAAGTGTTACACCTAAAACTACTGTAAATAAGGTACATTTGTATTGTAAATTAGGTGGGTTTGATTTTTCTTATTATATATATTATTGCATTTGATTTTCTTATTAAATTAAGTGAAAATACAAAGCAAATGTGGTGCTGGAAGGGGGAATGAACCACCTACAGTTTCTAAGAAGAATGAACCACCTATTGTTGATTTGATTCATAGCAATTGTTGATGTTCTTATAGGCCAACAAAAGAACCAGATTAATACCTGAGATGAAATCAAATGCAAATTCTGATACTGTTAAGGCAAGTTATCCAAAGTAATCAATTTGTTATGAACCTACAACTATTCAAAGTTAATCAGCTTTCAATGTCATTATATTTGCAGATTGCACCACCACGAATGAGACTTATTAATGAGGAAGATGAAGGTCGGATTTCAGGTGGTATTGCCACTCAACAAAGTCAGATAACAACTGAAAATTGGTTAGATCCAGTTCCAACACCCATACTGCAAGGCCCTACCATGCATCAACAATTGCAGATGGGAAATAGTTTTCAAACAAGAGTACAAATTAGAGCTCCACCAATAGATGTCATATTACTCTACAACCAGAGACATTGAGGAGAGTTTTTGTTGAAGATGGATGCAAGTTTATGAGTTTATCATCTCAAACTAATGAACGTGATAAGAAGGGGAAGAAGAAAGTGGGGCAATAGTGGAAGTAATAGAAGTTATCTTAAACTAATGAATTTCAAGCTAATGTGGCTGTTGTCATCTCAAATATTTAGTATTTTGGTACTTTGTAGAAGAGGCTATGTGTTTTAGCACTCTATTATTTTGGTATTTTGTGCTTGTCATGTTGGTATTTTGTGACTTATCATTTTGGCACCCTCATTTTGTTTTGCTGGCTGCTGAGAAATGTGAAACTTCAATATTTTCTATCATTCTATTGTTAAAGTGATGTAGTTGATTTGTGTTTAGTGAGGGAGTGCTTCTGCACATTTAGATTTCTGTATTTAATTCTTACTCGGGAGATGGCTCCCCAGTTCAGATCCTTAGCATGGAAATGTTGGGTGCATAGAGTGAGAAGTTCAGATGTGCTCCCATGGCTACCGCCATTGTGAGCAGCCCCAGCCTAGTTAAAAATACATTTAGATTCCTATATTTGATTCCTACTCAATTGATTTTGTGAACTAGTGTGTGAAAAACAGAGGAATCTGAGTTGAACTTTTGCTATGTCCTTGATTATCAATCATGTTGCGTCATTAAAGCACTGGTGGAATTTTGATAAGTAAGCATTTCATCCTTGCATGATTATAAAATATGATTCTGAAAGCTGCAATTTAATTTAATACAGATCATCATTTATGTCTTGTACTTTTTTAGCTTTCATTAGACAGTCAAAAATCATGGTTCTGATGCAAATTATAAAGGAAAAATATTGCAAATTTGTTCAGGTGCAATGACAGAAACAAATTTAAATATGTACGTTCTCTTGGGATTATTATGAATTATATCAGAATCTAGGATATAAATAACCAGGATAGTTTTGCTCATGTAGTTGCTTTCTTTTCTTTTTTTCCCTTTTTGTTATGTAATAAAAAGTAAATAAATGCCAGCTTTGTGATGAAGTGAAGGCCAGTAACAAACTTCAACATATCATTATTTACCTCTTCCAAAATTCACTCTATTTTTTTTCCTTCTGTCATACTGAATTCTACATCGATTGGTGTCAACTCTGCACCAAGTGCTCCAATGCCAATAATTGGAGGTACAATCGGTAGAGCTAATTATTGTGGAAGCATAGAAGATCTATTATTTTCTCCTGGGATTTCACCTAAACAAATCAATGTATCAGTTAAGTTAGAGCAGCCATCTACTGAGTTGGTGAATGACAAGGTACCTACACAACTTTGTTCAAATCATATTAAATATCCTTCAATTTCTTGATTATATTACTATTTTAATATTTTTACATTGTGGATTGTGAATATTGAACTTCCGGAACCAGCCCTTATCAATTGCTAATTGTCCCCTCACTCCCTCTAGTCTTTATGGAAGCCTTCAAAATGGTGTATTATTATACACCTACTTTTCATCTTATCATTGTGATCTTTCACTGAATTGTGGTGTGCTTCTGCTTACATTCATCAAATTAAATATGTTTTCTTGTGTTGTGTGAATAAAATTGGTGCCATTTGAGATTGATCCACTGTCGTAGAATGAAAGAGCGATCATAATTAAATTCGATTTTATTTTTTAAAAAAGATTTTTTTCAAAATTTCTTACAGGGTACTTCTCACAACCAAAATAACCTTCGTCTAGCATTGTCATCCTTCCAGGTTCAGAGCTTCGACTTGATTGAGACATAAAACCTAAATTGGAAAAAGTTAGGGTTGAGGATGAAATTGAAAGAAACTATTCGATTTATCAACCTGGGACTCGTTCTTCTTCTCTTGATTTCTCTTCAATGAGCATCAAATTTTTGGTATCCGATTTTGTTCTTTCTCCTCACGAAGAAGAACCCTCCTGGACGCGATTCTTCTTCCCAACTCTGCGTTGAATTTCTGTGAGAAATAAAGATATGATTTTTCCTATTATAATTCAATTATTGATTTAATATTTCCTATTTTAATTGCATAATAAATGTGAATTAGTTTTACATTTTTTAATTATGAAATTAATGACATGGATATAAAAAATAAAAATAAAAGTGAGTTGGCATCCACATCAGCAATGAAATCGAAAAGCCCAAAATCGAAAAGCCCAAAACTTCGGCGTCACGTGACCAGCACATGACATGAAATTACGTCGTTTAGATAATTTCAGCAAAAATAGGACTAAGATCGGACAAACTCTATAAGATACAGGACCAAAATTAAAAAGTTAATTTTTTTGGTACTAAAATTGAACAATAAAAAAGTTATGAGACTAAAAAACTTTTTTTCTCCCTAAAGGTATATACTAATTCCTCCCACAAAACAATCCCTCACCCCCACCCCCACCCCCACCCCCACCCCCTCACCTCTCAAACTGACGCCAGAGTCCAGACGCAACATTTCAATTTCATTAACCTTCCCTCCATCCCCCATCCCCCACCCCCCACCCCTAATCTCATTTAAATTAATTTTAATTTTTGCAAACAGTCTTATTTATCTTTTTTATAAGTTTTTTCTAATTATTGTATAGATTAAAATATATATTTAATATTAGACAAACATTTATATACAAATTTCTACGGATCTAAGATCCATAGAAATATCCATTTTTGAAAATTTGCGGGTCTAAACCGGATCGGGTCGAATTTGAGTATTTTTTTCCAAAATTCGCTTAGCTTGTGATTTTTGCTCTCAGTTATGTTACAATTGGGGCAAATGCATGTTACTTTAAAGCAAAACGTGTGTTACAATCAGATTAAATGTTGTTTTCTACACATATTCATTTATTTTTGTAGAAGTAAATATTTTTCATGCAATGTAACACATGTATATGTTACATTGTATGTGTAACACATATTTATTCTTAATAAAAATACATTTTATCCTATAGTAACACATATATGCTCATATAATATTACAAATTGAGGAACAAATATGTGTTACAATTAGAGTAAATATGTATTACTGCAAATTTATGTTACACTTGGAGTAAATTTGTGTTACTGCAAATGTGTGGTACATCTAGAGTAAATGTGTGTTACAATTAGAGTAAATGTGTGTTACTGCACATGTATGTTACAATTAGAGTAAATGTGTGTAAATGTGTGTTACTGCAAATGTGTGTTACAATTAGAGTAAATGTGTGTTACTGCAAGATCAAATGTGTGTTACTGTATGCACAAACATTTATTTATCCTTATAAAAATATATATTATATTTTACATAACATATCTAAGGTATTAAATGATGTATTAAGTACATGAATATCATATTATTAACATAAATCAACAAAGAAAATAAAAAATAAATTAAGTAACACACATTTATACTTGCAGAAATACATATTTTCTTTATAGTTACTTGAAAAGTACAAAAAATTAATTTTTTAAGAATTAGTAACACAGATTTTGCCTAATTGTAACACGCCTTTGCCCAAATTGTAACATACCGGAGAGCGAAAAAACCTGGAATTAAAAGTTGCGCGAATTTAAAAAAAAAAGTCCAAATCTGACCCGACCCGGTTTAGATCCGCGAATATTTAAAAATGGATATTTCTACGGTAGAAATTTGTACACAAGTGTTGCTCTTAATATTATATTAAAAATATATATTTATACATATAGTAACACACATTTAATTTTACAGTAACACACAATTGCTCTTATAAAACAAATGAATATGTGTACAATAACAACATTTTATAAGATAGTAACACACATTTGCTCTAATAGTAACACACATTTATCTCCATGTTTGTGTTATTATATGAACAAATGTGTATTACTATATGGGAAAAATATATTTTTATGAGAATAAATATGTGTTTCTTAATTTATTCGTCATCCATTTAAATCTAGGTATATTATTTCATGTAATAAATATGTTATTATATAAAAAAATATAATTATTTCTATAAAAGTAAATAAATATTTGTTAATAATTAATATTTGTTCTTATATTAACACACATTTTGGTCTTGCATTATGTGAAAAATTATTTATTCTATAAAAATAAATAAATATATGTAAAATAACAATATTTTATAAAATAGTAACACATATTTGCTCTAATAGTAACACACATTTATCTCCCAATTTGTATTATTATATGGGCAAATGTGTGTTAGTATATGAGCAAAATATATTTTTATGATAATAAATATGTGTTTCTTAATTTATTCATTAACCCTTAAAATCTAGGTATATTGTTTCATGTAATACATATGTTATTATATTAAAAAATAATTATTATATAAAAATAAATAAATATTTGTGAATAATCAATATTTATTCTTAAAGTAACACACATTTTTCTTTACATTATGTGAAAAATTATTTATTCTATAAAAAAATGAATATGTGTACAACAACAACTTTTTATAAGATAGTAACACACATATGTTCTAATAGTAACATATATTTGCTCTCCTGTTTGTGTTACTATTTAGGCAAATATATGTTATGTGTTACTATATGGATAAATGTGTGTTATTATATTAACATAAATTGTGAATAAGTTTTTAAATTTATTATATAATATTATTTAATTTATTTTTAAATTTATAATATTTAAAAATAATAATAAATTAAAAAATTTCAACTACTTTAGACAAAAAAAAATAAGTCATTGAACCTAGGCTGAGTGTATGCTTGGGCTTGGGGTTGGCGTGTGGGGTGGGGGGTTGTTTTGAGGAGGAATTAATAGTTTTTTTTTTAAAAATTTATTTTTAAAAATTTCTACTGTAGAAATTTTTATATAAATTTTTATTTTTATTGAGGCACACTTGCGTAGAAATTTCTATCGTAGAAATTACCAAAAATAGATATTACAGTAAATGAGCCCCACGCGCGGGCGGCTTGAGGGACATACTCCTCAGTGTGCAGTTACTCACACTCAGGGTTGCATAGGTGCGTAAGTACGGGTGCGGGTGCGATAGGATACGGGTGCGGGGATTCTAATTTTTGAAAATTTTAGGGTGCGATACGGCAAGGATACGTTTATTTATTAATATTTTATTATAACACACACATATATATATCAAGAAATTATTCAAATATTATCAACAATTTATCATAAAAGTCTTGAATAAAAATTCAATCAATCTAAAACTAAAATAAATCTTGCAATTTAAATCACTACTTAACAAAGTTTAGAAAGTTCAAATAAAATTCAAATAATATATAACATAATTGACCAAATTCGAATTAGTCACCAAATAAATTAGTCGTGTTTAATAAATAACACTACTTCAATTTAAGTAAAATTTAAATATAAAAAATTTCAAATTCATACTTAATAGTTCATATTCATATATTGTACGCACAAATAAAAATTCAAAAAATTTAAAAAATAGTTCACAACTCCACAATAAAATCACATATATTTTAATTTTATTAATGAATATTAATATTATTTAATATTCTTTTGTTGTATCATATTTTTTATTTTTTCTTTGTGATTTTAATATTATTTAATATATTGATTTTATTTATATTTAATTTTACTTTCAATTTTTTTTTAAAAAGAAATAAACTTAATTTTTTTTGAAAAAAAAACCCCGCCGCACCCGTATCCTATCGGATTCTTCTATAAAACGTATCCGATACGCGTATCCTAATTTTTTTTCAAAAAAATTCTCAGGGATATGTCACGTGGCGTATCCCGTGCGAATCCCACGCGAATCGTACCCGCACCCGCACCCTTCGCGTATCCGATACTGCATACTTATATTTTTTGAAGAATCCGTGCATTATAGCTCACACTTCATGCATATTCAAGATTAAATTCTCTACCCCCACCCACCCCACACCAGACCACCCCTTTGTCCACCACACACATTCCTTACATACCTGTTCCCTCCCACACCCCTCCACACTCCATACAATTGATTAAAAAAAAATATTTAATATTATATTATACATAAATATTTATATATATAGAAAGACACATTTAATTTGACAGTAACACATATTTGCTATAATAGTAACACACATTTGTCTTCTAATTTATGTTATAATATGGGCAAATGTGTGTTACTATAAGGACAAAATATATTTTTATGAAAAGAAATATATGTTTCATAATTTATTTATCATCTATTTAAATGTAGATACATTGTTTCATGTAATACATATGTTATTATATGAAGAAAAAAATTATTTATATAAAAATAAATAAATATTTGTGAATAATTAATATTTGTTCTTATAGTAACACACATTTTTCTCTTGCATTATGTGAAAAATTATTTATTCTATAAAAATAAATGAATATATGTACAATAACAACATTTTATAAGATAGTAACATACATTTACTCTAATAGTAACACACATTTGTCTCCTTTTTTGTGTTACTATATAGGCAAATGTGTGTTACTATATGAGCAAAATATATTTTTATGATAATAAATATGTGTTTCATAATTTATTCATCATCCTTTTAAATTTAGGTATATTGTTTCATGTAATACATATGTTATTGTATTGAAAAAATAATTATTTCTATAAAAATAAATAAAATATTTGTGAATAATCAATATTTATTCTTAAAGTAACACACATTTTGCTCTTGCATTATGTGAAAAATTATTTATTCTATAAAAACAAATTAATATATATAAAATAACAACATTTTATAAGATAGTAACACACATTTGCTCTAATAGTAATATATATTTGCTCTCCAATTTGTGTTACTATATGGGCAAATGTATGCTACTATATGAGTAAATGTGTGTTACTATACTAACATAAATTAAGAGCAATGTTTTAAATTAGTTATATAATATTATTTAATTTATTTTTAAATTTATAACAATCAAAAAATAATATTAGAACGCTGGATTATATATGTGATGAAATTTGGGGTGTTTATTCGAGGGAATTAGTTCCCTGGGGCTGGGTGTGTGACTGTGTGTATTTGATGGGATTAATCCCTTGGCCTGGACAGATGCCATATGCGCGCGTGATTATATAAATTTTTTAGTTCTATTTTTGAAAATTTCTACCGTAGAAATTTTTATATAAGTTTTTGTCTAATATTAATATCAACGATAAAGTAATTAAAGTGACGAAGGCTAACATAATATTATATATACATATATATTAGAATACATAAAAATAATTAATAATTAATTCATTATATATATATATATATTTTATATAATATTAAAAAATAATATTGTTCATCCTAACTTATATACAAGAAAAATATTTATTTTTTAATACTATTATTATAATAATAATATAATATATTACATATGTCATTAGGTAATATTTTTCTATTTATAGTATTTTTTCGCAGAATTTGAGTTTTGTTATATTTTACTTTGGTTGCTTTGATTATTCAATTCTATACTTTTTAACATACACATATATATACGTGTATATCACAATATATATATATATATATATATATATATATATGATAAGTAGAAATTAATATATGATAATATAATTCTAATATAAGTAGAAATTAATAAATGATAATATAAGACACAAGCAGAGCTTGTATTAGCATGTGCAGCTCTACATATCTTTCTTCGCAAAGAATGTCGTTCTGATGAATTTTCAATTGAATCGGTGGACGAACCTTCATCTTCAACCAATTAATGAAGACCGTGATTTTGAGCCTGTCATTCAAACTCAAGAGCAAGAACGACAAGACGCTAATGCTTGGAGAACTAGTATAGCTATGGATATGTGGAGGAATATGTTATTTAGGAGGATATGATATTATGATTTTTTTTCTTGGTTTTTTTTTTAAATTCGAAGGTATGAAAATTCTACAAAGTCTACAAAGTCCTACAGAATCCATTAAAATTCTGATTTTAAAAGTCTTACAAAATCTTGCAAAATCTTAAAAATCATCAAAATTCTATAAAATCTGCAAAAAAAAAAAAAATTCAGGTAATTTTTTTTTTTAAATCCTAATCTTATACACCCTTAAGACACAACCCGTCACCCGCCTAGTATGCTGGAGGTGAATTAATTCGTTGAGATCTATATTGAAAATGCAGGAGAATAGTGTTGATGTAGTTACATTGGGAAAACATTATTTACATTTAATTAATTTTTTTTTTCAATTTATCTGGAAATCATATAAACTACGCATAAAATTGTTTTCATATAATAAATTTTATGTGTATTAAAAAACAATAATTTTTTAAAGATAAATTAAACAATTTTAAATAGATAATTTTTTTAATTAAAAATTAAGTCTTGTCTTTTAATAAAAAGAAAGTGTGTCTAAAAAATTTAAATTTATATTCTAATTAGGCTAAATTTAGTTACTTCGCTGCATATATAGTCTGATATTTGAGCTTATCATATAAATATATTTGTTATTTAAGTAGATAAAATGCAATATTTATTCAATTTTTAAATAATTAAACTTTTAATATTTAATGACTAATGTTATTTACCATGTCAAAGAGAGTAATATCTCAGTTATTCCTCTCACTTAGTCACGTTACCAAGATATAATATTCTATTTTCATGCATATATGCTTGCTATTTGTTTCTAATTTTTTATTGCGAAATCATTTGTCTTTTCGTTTTTTATAATTTGTTTTTAATGTTTAATCTCGTGTTTAAATAAATAAAAATGATTTAAAAATATCTCTTTATTTGAGTATATTTGTTATTGTACTTTTTAAGTAGAATAAATGCAATAATTATTCAATTTTAAATAACTAAACTTTTTCATATCTAATAACTAATAGTATGTTTTGTGTGAAAATAGTTCATAATAAGCTTATCATGAAATTATTTTAAAGTATCAAATATTTGGTCAAGTGTATCAAAATATGCATCAGGTGTATCAAAAGTTGAGGTCAATATAAAATTTAATTGCCCACAACAATTTGATACACATGATTAGATTTTTTATACATCTGGTTAAATGTTTGATACTTTAAAATTGATTCATGATAAGCTTATCCTGAACTATTTTCATACAAAACTTTGCTAATAAATAATGTTATTTACCAAGCCAAGGAGATTATTATCTCCTTTATTCCTCTATCTTAGTCACGTTGCGAAAATATAATATCCTACTTTCATGAATATATGGTTGCTAGCGGTTTCTAGTTTTTATTGCGAAATTCTTTGCCTTTCGATTTTTCTTTTTAATTTCTTTGTAATGTTATTTCTGCACTATGTTGCTTCATTTAATTCAAAATAAAATTTATCTAGTCATAAATTAAAAATAATTATTCAAATTATAATAAAGATATGTGTCATAACTCATATGTTAGCATGCACACATCTGGAGCATCAGTGAAACTCATTGTATTTAAAAAAATTATCATTTTCTTATAAGTTTGTGTGAGATTTTATGTATCTGAACTAAAAAATGGGGGGGGGGGGGTATAAATAATGAAGAGTAAAGGAGAACCATATTGCGTAAAAAAAAAGGTAACCTTCGGAAGAATGTAAAAATGTGTATGTTGCGTGCACCACGAAGAAGACCGACATCGAAAATGATGGCAAAGTACAGTGATGAAGTCATCGAATTTGAATCGAAAAGGAAAGTCCATTAAGAAATCTCAATTGAAACTTAGTCAACCATGGAAATATCTGCTCATGTGAAGATCTCATAATAGAATCGGTGGCCGTAGCAACAGCGGCACTGGAATGGTAGCGAAGAGAAAAGAGAGAGATGAAAGAGAGAATTTATTTTTGAATATGACGGTTTCAAATTGTAGAAGATTGTGAACTAACCTTTTTGTTTTTAAATAAAAACCGTCCAACTTATTTTAAAATAATAAAGTATAGAAATTCAAATACTAAAAGCTAACTGTATAAGTGATAAAGTTTTAATAAAAAACCGTCCAACTTAAATTCAAATAATAAAATGTAGAATTTCAAATTAGAGAATAGTCACGTAAGATGATAAAAAAACTCATAAATATATGAAACTAGTTATTATAAAATATTTATTATATATATTTTATTGTAGAAATTTTAGTTAATTTTTTTTTATATTTTAGTAGTACTTTGTTCTGTTAATAAAAAAGTGATATTTAATTGTTATATTATTGAACAAATTAAAAAATTATTCTTATTGAAAATGTTAGGAAATTAGTTTTTATGAAGTAGTAATTTTATATTGATATGTTATAATACAATGAAAATATTGATACTAATGTATGATACACACATTTTTTATATATAGAACATACACATAACAAATAGAAAGAAACATGATATTTAATTATTATTATTGTACATTAAACATTATAAATTTCTTAATACTTCCTTGTAAACAACATTTATTGTGTGATTGCATGATTTTTCTTCATCATATAGGTGACCATGGAGATGGCAATATATAGTTGACCATGTGTGAAAACAGGTTTCGGAAGGTAAACACCCACAGTTGATAGAGACTGTCCTTGAGTTTTATTTATTGTCATTGCAAAACACAAAACAATAGGAAACTGTCTCCTCTGAAATGTAACAGGTGATGTTTGATCAGACGTACTGAAAAGCATTCGTGGAATATACACCCTACTACCAATGTTTCTTCCAGAAATTATTTGTGCTTCAATGATGTGTTTACCCAGTCTTCTTGTGATCAATCTGGTTCCATTGCATAGTCCTGACCTTTGATCAATGTTTCTGAGAAGCATTACTGGAACACCGATCTTCAAGAGCAAACAGTGATGTTAATGTTGAAAAAATGTTATGCAATGTGTTGCCATCTTTTTTAGACAACATCAGAATTCGCCCTTTCTACTAACTTTCCTAATGATTTTTCCATGTTATATTATTTGCCTAGGCATGGAAGTTGAAGACGTGAAGGTCCCAGAAGGTTCTAGAATGTCAGGAGGTTCAATTGCTCGAGTAGAGAGATATCCACTAACTTGGAAGTTATCATTATGGGCGGTTATTTTGAAGCCCACTACTTGGCTTCATTATGGAGTGGAGAGCTCATTATCTACGTCTATAAATAGAGCACCACTTCATCATTTCAAAGTATGACCGAAAAGTATAATTCAGAGTTGAATGGATCATGTGTCATTCACAAGATTCTAGTTTATACACGGTTCATCAGAATGTTGGGAACATTAGTCTCGGCATTGTTCACAACATTCATTGTTTGATCTAACAATTCATTCGGCTGAACGTAGACGTGTTAGGTTTTGTTTAGGTCTATTCTTATAGGTCTTGTTTAGATCCTTGTGTGATCTTGTGTAGGTCTTGCGCGGCCTTGAATTTTGGTTTCTTGTAAACCTTGTATTTGTGTCACTACAAGTTATAGTGAAGTTTCTCTGCTAGTGAGGCAGCATAGTCTATACATTTTGTATAGCCTATGAAATTTTTTGATATCCCTTTGCAAAAGTGTGCGTTTAAGTCTTCCGCTGTGTAGTGTTGTCATTTATGTTGTTGACATTTTTAACAACTCTTCTCTAAAACATTTTCAATCACAAGCACCAACACCATCAAGTGGCATCAGAGCCACAAACTAGACACATTTAGTTTAAGATCCTTTGTTTGTGTATTTTTGCAATGGAATATCCATTAACTCCAGCACTAAAACCTCCTATCTTAGATAGATCCAATTATCCATATTGGAAACCAAAGATGAGGATGTATATCAAGTCTCTTGATGAAAGAGCATGGAGAAGTGTACTATATGGTTGGACTCAGCCTCTACTTCCAGCCGATGATGATAATGAAGCCCGTGTCAAACGAGATGCATGTACTGGATATGGTCATTATGCTAATGAATGTACTAACACCTTGATTAGAAAGAAATTGAATTTTAATACTACCTTGAGTGATGATTCTGATAATGAACCTAATATTGAGAAAAATGATGAATTTGCTTTCTCTGCTAGAATTCTTTTTGATGATACAAATGATGATTTACTGGACGATTTTGAGTCTGATGTTGAAACAAATGTGCCAACATTTGTGACAACATCAAACAAAATCAGTCCAAATGAAAGTTGTCTAATGAGTTCTTTTTCAGAGATGAATATTTCAGGTAAAGAACAGGTTGATATTCAACAAATCATCAAAGAGATTGATGACTTAAAGCATTCAGTAGCAAAATTGGAAGTATTGCTTACTAGAAAAGATCTAGAAATATGCAAGTTAAAAAAATAACTAGAAAGCACAATCTTAAGCTTCAAAAAGTTTACCAAAGGGGCAGAAAAATTACAAGATGCATTGATAATTTCGAATGTAGGTAAAGAAGGTATTGAGTATGATTCTAACTCTACAAAAATTGTGCAAAATGATATGCCCATAAAATTTGTTAAGGCAAGAGATAGTAAATCTGTTACTTCTCATTCTAGAGATTTTGTATGTCATTTTTGTCATGAGAAGGGTCATATTCGTCCTTACTGTTTTAAATACAAGGAATCTAAAATGTCTTGTAATATGTTGCCTGGTAAAGCACAACATATTCAACAACATGATCATGAAAAGGTCAGTGAGTCTGATATGAAATGTAATGTTGTTTATACCTCCTTAAAAGCATGCATTCCTGGTCTATGGTATTTTGATAGTGGATGTTCTAGACATATGACTGGTGATATTAAATTTCTTACAAATTATAAATTGCATGATGGTGGAAATGTTACCTATGGAGGTGGTTCAAAAGGAAAAATAATTGGTAAAGGTACCTTGAATGTTCATGGATTTCCAAAGTTAACCAATGTGTTGCATGTTGATGGTTTACGTGTTAATTTGATTAGTATAAGTCAATTATGTGATGATGATTTGCATGTTAAATTTGATAAAAATTCATGCTATGTGCTCAATAATGATGATGGGTGTCTTATGATTGGTAATAGGTCTGTAGACAATTGTTATTTGATTGAATCGAATGAAACGTGCAATAGTGTGAAATTAGATGAAAATACTATTTGGCATAAAAAACTTGGTCATGCTAATTATAGATGCATTCATGATTTGATTAGACTTGATGCTGTTAAAGGTCTCCCTTCTTTAAAGTTAGACAAAACCAAGGTTTGTGATGCATGTCAAAAGGGTAAGCAAATCAAAGTGTCACATAAAATGTTGGCACACTGTTCGACAACACATTATTTTGAACTTTTACATATGGACTTGATGGGTCCTATGGAAACTGAGAGTATTGGTGGAAAAAAGTATTATTTTGTTATTGTTGACTATTACTCTAGATACACTTGGGTAGAATTTTTAAAAGACAAATCATAAACTCTTAATGCTTTTAAAATTCTTTATAAAAGATTCAAGACTGTTTTCAATACTAAAGTAAAGAGAATTAGGTCTGATCATGGTAGGGAATTTCAAAATGCTTTGTTTACTGAATTTTGTGAAAATAAGGGTATCATGCAAGAGTTTTCTTCACCAAAAACCCCACAACAAAATGGAATTGCGGAAAGAAAGAATAGGACTTTGCAAGAAATGGCTAGGGTTTTGCTTTTATCAAAACATTTATCTAAAAGGTTTTGGGCTGAAGCTTTAAATACTTCTTGTCATATTACTAATAGAGTTTATCTTAGAACTAATTCCAAAATAACCCCATATGAGATCCTTTACAATAAGAAACCAAATGTGAAGTATTTTCATATTTTTGGTTGTGTTTGCTACATTTTGAATGATAGGGATTAATTGCATAAGTTTGATTCAAAAAGTGATAAAGGGTTCTTCTTAGGCTATTCTAGAAATAGTATAGCCCATAGAATCTACAATTTGAAAACTGACACTGTGCAAGAATCAATTAATGTTGTGTTTGATGATGATTCTAGTCTTGCAGGAATAAATTTTGAAGAGAATATTACTGATTTGGTTGAAATTTCAAAACCTATAGATTCTGACCAAAATAGAAATGTTGCTCAAAATGCGCCAACATCTGAGACAACATCAACTAAAAAGTCAGAACCTATAGAATATCCAAATATTTTTTATAAAACTCCGTCATTGGAGAACAATACTCTGGAGTTCAAATAAGAGGGAAGATGAGCGTAAGTAATGTGGTAAGATCCATATGCATGTCTTCTAAATGCAATCTTGTGAACCATGAATGTTACCATTCTTTAGTTGAGCCTAAAAATGTTGATGAAGCATTAAAAGATGAGAATTGGATAAATGCCATGCATGAGAAATTAAATCAATTTGAGCGTAATGAAGTATGGACTTTAGTTCCTAGACCCAAAAATGTTAATGTGATTGGAACTAAATGGATATACAAGAATAAAACTGATGAATCTGGCAATATAGTTAGGAATAAGGCTAGATTAGTTGCTCAAGGCTATACTCAAGTTGAGGGAATTGACTTTGATGAAACATTTGCACCCGTAGCTAGAATTGAGTCTATAAGACTATTACTTGCAATTGCATGTTTCATTAATATTAAATTGCATCAAATGGATGTTAAAGCTGCTTAATTAATGACATTTTAAATGAAGAAGCATATGTTGAGCAACCTAAAGGATTTGAAAATTCAGATTTTCCTAACCATATTTTTAAATTGCAAAAGGCTTTATATGGTCTTAAACAAGCTCCTAGAGCTTGGTATGGTAGATTAACTGATTTTCTTATTCAAATTGGTTTTGTAAGAGGAGAAGCTGATAGAACTTTATTCATCAAGCATGTTAATTCTAAAATTTTGATTGCACAAATATATGTTGATGACATTGTTTTTGGTTCTACATGTGATTATATGTTGAAAGACTTTGTGAATGAAATAACATCAACATTTGAAATGTCCATGGTTGGTGATTTGAATTACTTTATAGGTCTTCAAATCAAACAACTTAAAGATGGAATTTTCTTTTCACAAAGTAAATATGCAAAGAATTTGGTTAAAAGATTTGGTTTAGAAAGTGCTAAACACATGAAAACTCCTATTGGATCATCTAAAAATTTGTCTAAAGATAATGTTGGCAAAAATGTTGACCTAACATTATATAGATCGATGATAGGAAGTCTTTTATACCTAACTGATAGTTGACCAGACATTATGTTTAGTGTATGTTTATGTGCAAGATACCAAGCTGATCCAAAAGAGTCACATTTAAATGCCGTCAAAAGGATTATCAAATATGTTGCCGACACATGTGATCTTGGTATTTGGTATAGCAAAGATACTAACAATTCCTTGCTAGGTTATAGTGATGCTGATTGGGCAGGTGATAGTGATGATAGAAAGAGCACGAGTGGAGGTTGTTTCTTCATGGGAAACAACTTAATCTCTTGGCATAGCAAGAAGCAAAATTGTGTTTCTCTATCCAAGGCCGAGTCAGAATATATTGGAACAGGGAGTTGTTGTACTCAATTACTTTGGTTAAGAAAAATGTTTGATGATTATGGTTTAAATTGTGAAATGCTCACTGTTATGCGTGATAACACTAGTGCAATTAATATCTCAAAAAATCCTGTGCAACATTCATTAACTAAGCACATTAGTATAAGACATCATTTTATTCGAGATCTTGTAGAGAAAGAAATTGTGAAGTTAGAATATATTTCTACTGAAAAACAACTTGCGGACATTTTTACAAAAGCCCTTGATGACCAAAGATTTTCATCTCTTAAGAAATCTCTTGGTCTATGCACTATTAATTAAATTCATGACGAGTGTTGTAGCAAATGGTGACAGCATTTGTGACAACATATTTTAGTTCTCATAATTTTGACTAAGTATTTTTATATTTCAGTTACTTTATAACTTGATTAGATTTGTTATTATTTTCGTGCATACATGTTGGAACATTTTGAAAGTCCTGGACACACATCTCTTAAATGCCTTTAAAAATATTCACTAAAAGATGCTAAATCACTAAGTAAATATGGGACACGGAGCTCACAACTACGATGCTCTCTTTTAAAAGGTGATGAAAATTGCATCAATTTGTTCATAATCCATTGAGTAACTATGGGACACGGAGTTGACTACTACGATGCTCTCTTTTGAAAAGATGGATCAATATGAATTAAAATAGTGTTTTAAAAAAATTGGGGCAACACTAATGAAGTAAATTCATGTAAAATCCGTGTTGAGATGTGTGTGTGCCGACATATTTGATAACATTTGTTAGGGCACGAAAATTTGACTAAGTCTTTGATGGTTATTTATTTTCTGAATTTTAATTTTATTAAATCTTAATTATGTGAATTAATTCTCTGAATTTATTTAATTAATTATGTGTAGTGTAATGGGTAGTTATTTTATTTTATTTCCAAAACTTCCCACTTCCTTATTTTTCGAAATGATGGGTGGTTTTTTAAACCACCACATCATAATTATGGGTAGTTTTTTCTTCAAGCTGAAAAATTCGAAAATAACTTCCAATTCATATCTCTATAAATTAGATCTCATTTTTCATATCATTTTTGCCTTATATCAAATATTGTTTAAGTTAATTAAAGTGTTAGCATTATTTTAGAAAAGGTATTATTTGTACTCTTGTGTAGTATCACTTCATCTTCTTCATTTCATTTAGTTTAAAATTATTGAGTGTTGATTATTTTAATATTTTTTTTCTCTCTGAATTTGATTAGATGGCTACGCAAGGAGGCTCTGCATCTTCACAATCATCACAGTCGAAATCAAAACCAACATCCCAAGAAAACCCTCTGCAAATTCTTGCTTCCATGGCTACCTCTTCTAAATCCCAGAATACTGCCGAAAATGCTGAGGCATCGACACCAACATCGCCGTCGATTACCATTGGCTCGATGGAGGTTCCCCTACCTGTTGCTCCTCAACCATTTACCTTCACAAATCCACTCTCAATCCATGCCGAAATGGCTCATTCTTCTTCCATTACACCTATTGTTGTTGAATCTTCCAAACCCACACCTAAAGAGCTTGAAACTTGTTCGATTGAAATCAAGCTTTCAGCAGACGCGACCATGGACGAGATGGTTGCCGCTTACAATCAACTCTACCTTCAAATGACTACCCCAGTAATCGTTGTGGGGGAGAGTGTGATTGACTTAGACCCGGTGAAAAGAATGGCGCACCCTGAAGATTATGTCGATGAAAGAGCAACAGAGGAAGAAACTGACTCGGACATTGGGTCCGGCGACTCTAAAGGCTCTAGCGAATCTTTGCAACTGGGAGAACGGCTCCAAAATGTTCGCGATCGTGGACGTGGGAAGATTACCTTTCGTGGTGGTAAACGTAGGGTTTCATACAGGACAATGGGGAAAAGAGTGAACTACTCTGAGAAGAGGAGAAATGTACTAGAGGATAGGATTGCTTCTAACCCCATCAAGGTCTTTGGGCCAAATGAAGAGAAAGAAGACTCCCCTGCTCCAACTGGAAACAAAGAAAGCTCAGAGGAGACTGATTTAAGTATGAACATTCCTTTGAATCAGTACATAGCAATGAAAAGATCATCAAGAAAGGAGACAGAGAAATAAAAGGCTATTCTGCACGATGTTCCCGTAAATGTTGCTGAAGATGTTGCCTCTCCGATGGCAACATCAAGGTCTGAAAGCTCAGAAGATGATGAGCAACATACTGAACAACACTCAGATTCATCTTATCAAAATGAGGAGATTCAGGTACATTCTAACTCTGGTAATGATGATGATGATGCTAGGTCTGATAAGGATGAGGATTACCATAATGTTGATAGCAAGAGATTTAAGGAGATTAGATCTAGGCTGTTGATTACTGAGAAGTTGATCAAAGTTTCTGATTTTGAAAAACTTGGATTGGTCAATTACTTGGAGGATAGGATGCTGTTATACTCCGTGACATGTGCAAAACCATATTTTGTTCAGTGGATTTATGAGTTTTATGCTAACTTGCATGCACATACTGGAAGGGAAAACTCTAAGTTCTATGGCACCACTTGGTTTAGGAATGTGAAAATAATGTTGAATCCCAGGGTAATTAATGGTGTTCTGAAATCTGGAAATTGTGTTGAATCCCAGGGTAGACGAAATTAGTGCTTCCAAGCTGACAAGTTTGTTCTCTATACTGCATAAGTTGATTGTTTATAATTAGTTGCCTTCAACTAATACTACAATTTTGACAAAGGAGCAAGATGTCCTTTTGTACAAAATTCATATTAAACAGTTTAATTTGGGACAAACAATATTCAGAAATATGCTAAGCTATACTGGTACTATCTCTGGGAAAGGGTTGCTTCCCTACCCATCTTTGATCTCATTATTGCCAGAAGATAAAGAATTTGATAGGCCAGAGTCTGAAACAATCAGCAGTTTTCAAGCAAGCTTCAGAATCTTTCACACCTTGCTCAGTGGACCACGGGTGATTGATGTTCCTTTACCCGGTGTAAATCCAGCCAACTCTGCTCAGAATCGACCTTCTGCCTCAAATATTGCTGAAAATGTTGGCAACATTAATGCCAACATGTCTCCTGGAGGATCCATCCTTTCTGTCCAACTAACTCCCTCTTATATTCTTGATCAAATTTCCTCTTTGCAGACCACAATTGATAATTTTCTGGCAAATGTGGAGGATTTGAAAATTTGAAAAGCATTTTGGGAGAATCTTCTTTCCACTCCAATAGGGGGAGTAGCTCCTGATGTTGATGCATACACAAATTTTGGGGGAGTACAGTTACAAGATATGGAGGTTGATGTAGATCCAGAAGAACCAGGAAATGAAGTTGTTGCTGACAGTGCTGTTCAAGATGATGCCAACAAATTAAGGCAGACTGTTGCAGACACTGTTGCTGAGGTGGTTGCTGATGAGGTTGGGGTCACACAACCTATTCCTGATGATATCCTGAGTCTAGTCAATGAAAGATTAGATGATGCAGCTGAACATCAAGATGATGTTCAAAGTTGAGCTTGTGTGATGATGAAGTTCGAAGTATGGGGGAGTTTGTGCCGGTCCTTGTGGATGCAGCTGTTGATCTCTATCTTCAGCCCTTCTCCTCTCCTTTACTTCATTTGAATTTTCATTATTATGCTTAGACTCTGTTTTTATTTTAAAGTTGTAATAGTTGATAGCCTAAAAAATAGTTCTTAGATTAGGCTATTCTATTTCATGTTTTGCTAGGTCTAAAGCATTGTTTGTATGCTTTATGAACCTTCTCTATTAGTTTTTTATTATGCTTATAATTGTGTTTTGGTTTATGGTTATCCTTTTGGTCTATAAGCACCTTATGTTGTGCTTTATGTCCGGAAAACTTGTTTTGGTTAATAGTTAACCTTTTGGTCCATAAGCACCTTATGTTGTGCTTTATGTCCACAAAACTATCTTTTTACTTGCTTTATTTTATTTGGTTCGATAAAATTTTTCATCACTTCGTTTGAAGAAAATTTTATCATTTCGTCTACATAACTCTGATCAACTCTAATCAAATTTATTTGATTATGATCAACATCAGTGTGTTGTAGTAGAAATGCCAAATTGGGGGAGATTGTTGATGTTGAAAAAATGTTATGGAATGTGTTGCCATCTTTTTAGACAACATCAGAATTCGCCCTTTCTACTAACTTTCCTAATGATTTTTCCATGTTATATTATTTGTCTAGGCATGGAAGTTGAAGACGTGAAGGTCCCAGAAGGTTCTAGAACGTCAGGCGGTTCCATTGCTTGAGTAGAGAGATATCAAATAACTTGGAAGTTATCATTATGAGCGGTTATTTTGAAGCCCACTACTTGGCTTCATTATGGAGTGGAGAGCTCATTATCTACGTCTATAAATAGAGCACTACTTCATCATTTTAAAGTATAACAGAAAAGTATAATTCAGAGTTGAACGGATCATGTGTCATTCACTTGATTCTAGGTTATACACGGTTCATCAGAATGTTGGGAACATTAGTCTCGACATTGTTCACAACATTCATTGTTTGATCTAACAATCCGTTTAGTTGAATGTAGACGTGTTAGGTTTTGTTTAGGTCTATTCTTATAGATCTTATTTAGATCCTTGTGTGATCTTGTGTAGGTCTTGCGCGGCCTTGAATTTAGGTTTATTGTAAACCTTGTATTTGTGTCACTACAAGTTATAGTGAAGTTTCTCTGCTTGTGAGGCAGCATAGTCTATACATTTTGTATAGCCTATGAAAATTTTTGATATCCCTTTGCAACAGTGTGTTTAAGTCTATGAAAATTTTTGATATCCCTTTGCAACAGTGTGTTTTGTTTAGGTCTATGAAAATTTTCTCTGCTAGTGCGTTTAAGTCTTTCGCTGTGTAGTGTTGTCATTTATGTTATTGACATTTTTAACAACACTTCTCTAAAACATTTTCAATCACACGCACCAACACTGTCAAGTGATTAGGTAATTCACTACACTTAATAGAATTTAAATAATCAACGGAATACAATTCTGAATTGTTGCCATATTTGTTTCCCACTCAAGATGTTATCACAACTGAGGTACTCAACTACATCACCTGGTATCAACTTCAACACACTCTCATTAATAGATTCCACGACTTCGTGTGTTGGGGTAAGTATTGCTCTGTCATTGAAGTAACCATTAGTACTAAAGTCATCAATTATTGATGGGTAAATACTATTCACAATAGCTTGTATTAGATCATTCACAACATGTATGAGATATTCTTCTGGAGTCTCGATTTCAGGAAAACCATCTTCACTATCACCAATGTTGCCATCTCCAAGTTTTAAAGTCCATTTGGAGAATTCCACGGTTTTCAGAATTTGTGTTTGGCTCAGAAACTGGAGTTTGCAATCTCATGCTCGTAAATAACCTTAGAACCTTGCAAAAATGCCAAAGATGAGAAGATTTAATCGTTGAGTACACAATATCCTCTCTTGTAACCTTAGGTACTACTGGAAGTATTTTTCTGAAATCTCCACCCAAAACAATTGTCTTCCCACCAAAAGGTAAATCAGATGGTGACCCATCAGATTTTCTAATAATATCTCTCAAGCTTTGATCCAATGCCTCAAAGCAATATCGGTTAATCATCGGTGCCTCATCCTATATTATTAGCTTTTCCTTGAAATGAGTTCAGATAGGTCTGATGCAGGATGTATATGACACGTCGATGATTCATCAATGTTGATAGGTATTGAAAATCTTGAATGGGCAGTACGTCCTCCAGGTAGTAATAACGATGCAATTCCACTCGAAGCAACATTTAGTATGTTTGTATGACCGCACAGCCACTGATAATGTTGACCAAAGAAATGTCTTTCCTGTACCACCAAATCCATAAACAAAGAACATCCCTCCTGTATTAGTCCAAACTGCTGTGAGTATTTGGTCATACACACTCTTTTGTTCAACTGTTAACTTAGGGAATAATGTCTTATGTTCTGCGTCCATTTGCAATTGATCATAATTTAATTCCACCTATATAAGGTGATTATGAAGTTCTGACGATATTGCTTGATCAGCAAAAGACATTGTCTCAAACCTTTTGAGACTGGTTCCATTCCACTGCAGTACTTCCTCAATATCAACTAAAGTATAATTCTTCAATTGTCGTTCATTTAGGCACAAATCTAAAATAATTTTTTTTTAAAAAGTTATCAATATGATAATATTTGTAATTATATGTATAAATTATATACATTGTAAATTTAAATGCATTAATTCATATAATTTATTTGTATTATATTTAAGTTTGTATTATATATAAATAATTAATAATGAATTCATACCTGGCATATCTAAAATTCTCCTCGTTCTTTGTAAGATATCATCTGAAAGACACTCCTAGGTTCTGTTAAACACATCTTCTGGAGATGACATACTTGAAGACATAAGTAGAATTGCAAATAAATTGTGTAGATAATGTGTAGATGCCCAATAACTTGCCTCAATTATTCCATCGACATATTCTCTATCATCAATTAACAATCCTAATGAGTAGCATGCATCTATGAAAGTAGGATACAAAGTGTTATTAATAGTGCGAATATCTTCATATCATGTAGCACCTTTACTATGTGGAATTAGTAATCCTAAGTAATGATGTTCTCCTGCACCCGGAGTGTTAATGAAATCTTCGCAAAACAAGTTTCCATGTGGCTTTTGGACTGGATTTCACTAACAGTACTGTGAATTGGACTTACTGAAATTGCTAATTACAAATTCTGGAAAGATTTCAGCAGAGCTTTGCTAAGGCAGCGAAAACTTGTCTTCATTTCTGAAAAATGACTTATTTGTAGGCAAATACACAAGCAGGTAGTGGCAGGGACCTTGCCACGCTTTACAGGAAGCTTACACGTGTCCCTTACGTGTTAAATGAGATAAATACAACAAGAAATTGGCAAAAAATGGTGAAAACATCGTTCTGGAGACCAGGTATGAAGGCGTCGAGCAGCTGGTTATAAACATCATAGGAGGCGAGCAGCAGGTTGGGTGAGCAGGTGAGCTGCTCGCCTCTACCTTGAATTTGTACTACCTGCTCGCCACCTGTAGGTTATAGGTGGCTAGCAGCTCATTGGGGGCGAGCAGGTGCAGCTGCTCGTCTCCTTTGAATTTGTACTGCCGCTCTCCAATTTCTTGCTCTTCACGTGATTCTTTCATCTTCTTTATTGATTTTCACTTGTTCCAGCTGCATCTTGGCTTCATCATTATGATCTTCTTGTCTGAGATTAATTCTCTTGGGACACGTCATCCAAGATTTTGCTAATTACTTCCTTGAACACTCGGATTAACTTATTTCATCAATAGTTGCCCCCTAGCTTGATGTTTGTTTAAACCATCAGGTGGATAACAATTATCAAGCTATCTGGATTTTATAAGAGTCCTTCATTGTTGGGAAGTAATATCAATCTTAATTTGACCTGCAACCATTTGGATGAGGGATATACCGAAAGATTAACTTGGCCTTATTAAAAACCTAGCCGTAAACCACCCTTGTGGATAAACCGGTCGTAGGAAAATAGAGTTACCAAGGTACTCTTTCAAATACCCATGCCCAAATGGTGTTAAATATCCATAATTGGGTCACCATGTGCTGAAATGGATAAAATTGGCGATCAGCTACAAGGATCATAATGGGGCGAGCTGGCCTTGAAATTGGGAGGCGAATAGGTGATGGGGCGAGCAATTGAGCTGCTCGCGGCCTATGCTAGTGTGCCCAGCACGGAATACGAACAATTGCCTTATTCCGCGTGCCACTTTTTAAACTTTTTGAATTTTTGCACTTTGACCCCCCGAATTTTGCAAATAAGGGCCTGCCCCCTTTCCTTATAAATACCCGATCCCATTCACACTTTCACCCCTTTCCTTTCACGTTAGTTTTCATCTCTGAGAGTTTTCTGGAGATTCTCACAAATCTCCGATCGTGCAAATCGTTCGTTCAGGTAGTCCTCCAGTTTATTTCCATTTTCTTCTTCTTTCATCTGGTTTTGTTTAATTTTGATTGGAAATCAGATTTTTTGGTATTGTGCATCACTGGAAATCCTTATACTTGATTCGTGACTGGAAATTATCGGGTTTTTTGAGACTACCTTCGTCGGAAATTGATTCTGGGACCGATTACTTTAGTTTTTAGGATTCAACACCTTTTCATCTGCGTGTTCTACCTTTCACCGGAGTTTTTTTGTTTTTTGAAGCTTCTCGCTGGAATCAATGGCAGATTCTACCTCCCTCAAGACTTGCCACCGCGAAACCCAGAAAAACAACCCATGGTTGAGTCCCCATTGCACGACTTGTGGGATTACTCCAATCTGGCTAGGAATCCAGGCACTAAAAGCCTAGTAATCGGAATGGAATCACAGAATTTTGATCGTTCCGTTCTAGAGAGGAGGCGAGCAGCTGAAATGGATGCTGAACAAGCTGCTTGTCTCCAGGATGAAGCTTAAAGAGCTGCTCGCCGCTCTTCAGCTCGCCCCTCTGGAGAAAGTGCTGCTCGCCGCTCTAATGAAGGACATGGAGCTGCTCGCCTCCCCTCTTAGAGAGTTGCTCGCCGCCAAGTGAAGGAGCTGCTTGCCACGGGGAGCGAGCAGGTGCAGCTCCTCGCCCCCATGCCCAAGGAGGTGGTCGCCGCCTTAAGCAAAGTGTTGTTCGCCCCACTGGTAGAGGAGTTGCTCGCTCTAGGTGAGCAGGTGGAGCTGCTCGCCACCAGCCTTCCGAGAGAGATTTGCGAGCCACTCGTCATGCTCAAGCTGCCTGTCGTGGCCAAATCACTCGTTCTCCTCCGGCTAAGAGAAGATTACTTGTCATTAACGAAGAAACTGATGATGAGGAGACCGAGTCTGATGTCCATTCAATTTTCCACGATGTGGTTAGGATAAGTTCAAAGTCTTTCGGACCTGATGCTGAGGATGTCAGTACTGTCGGACAGGTCCCAGAAGCTCATGATCAGACCGCTGATGTTCCTGATGCGGTGACCGACTTCGATCTTAGAGAAGGTTTTGAGTTGAGGAACGAGCCAGGACAGGCCGACATTTAGAGGGAGTTGGTTCAGATTTATCAACCTCCAGCACAAATGCTTGAAGATAGAATACCGGAGGGGGTCGCTCAAGAGTTCAACTGGTTGGTTTACATTGATCAATATCGGGATCAATTTATCCGGCCTCAACTTCGTCCCATTCCATATGTTGAGACGAGGTATGAGGTGACTCGTCACCAAAGCCTGCTGCTAGAAGATGACTTAACAACTATACGGGACGAGTATCGGATCCCGCTTGACATCCATATTCATATCCCGCACATTTGTGAGCGAGCTAATCGGCCCTCACCGGGTTGTACTGCAATGAATGTTGATATTCTAGAGGATGGATTCCCGCTTCCGTTGCATCCGGTGATAGGCCAGTTTCTGATGGATGTTAACTTGGCAATCACCCAGATTACACCGAACAGGTGGAGAAATTTGCTGAGTTATCTGACGGTGATGGGATTGGAAGGATATCCCAACTGGTTGACGGCTCCAGAGATTCATTACTCAATGATGATCTCGAAGTGCAAAGAGGAGGGGAACGACTACTATTACGTGAAGGTCCGAGCAGGAATGAAAATTGTGGAAGGCATCCTGAATAAAGTGAAGTGCTGGAAAGAACAGTTCTTTTTCATCGGTGGTGATTGGCGCGCTTCCACATCTTACACCGGCGCTAGAGATAGGATTAATACCCCGGAGGAATATGGAGAATTGAGACGTAAGTAACGTCCTCTGTGTGTTATTCGTTCCGAAGTTCACTAATATAACTTTATTTTTTGCAGGTCCAAGGCTTCCGCCGTGGGGTCAAAAGGGAATCCTGAACCTATTTATCTATGCACTCTCCAACACCGATTCCCACTGCGAGCAATTCTGGACTGTAAAGTATTTATCTCACGAGCATTGCAGACGTGCAACTCGGTTGATTACCAATCCGCATCACCTTGCCGCTCAAGCTCCGGCTCTAGATAGTAAGTATTTGATTATTACGACCTCCTTGTTATATTCGATCCATTTATATTCTGACAACTTATTCTTTTTCTGGTTGTAGATCAAGGAGTTACTGTTGCCATTCCCCTAGAATTCAATACTTTTTGTCAGAGAGTCATGAATCTTGGTACCGGGAAGAACAAGCGCAAAATGGACCCACTATCCACCCTGGTGGTCTTGCGGAAAAAGAGGGTTGCTCAAGCAGCGGCACAACCCGCACCGACTCCTGCCCCCGTCGCTCCTGCTGCTCCAGTCGCTCGAAAGAGCCCACTCCAGACATCGAAGCAGCCCAGGAAGGACGGTGGTTCTTCTGCCGGTGATGAGGCAGGCCAGCCGAAGAAGAAAAGTAAAACCGGACCAACGGGGGGGTCTAACCGTCCAGCCCCAGCTCCTCGATCCGCCGATCCTCGCGGTTCAGCCCCTTCATCTCCTCGTGAGCCTGGTTTTCACCGAGATGACACATATCTCAGATGGGACTACGAGCAAAAAGAGTCGTAAGTCTCTATCTTTAATCTTTTCACTTTTTAATAAGTGACTTGTCGCTTAATGGTGTAACCCCTATTTTTTTTCAGATATCACCCGGGCGATCACCCGTTCCATTGCGATACCCTCCACCAAATTGCTTGCTCCCGACTCCCGAGACATTTTGGGGACATAAATGATATGGAAGTGCAGAAGGCCGCTGAGTTCGTCTCACAATCTTGGAGTGCGACAAATGACAAAGTCATTCACGAACAGACGCTCAGTGACAATATACTTCTGGGTAATATGTTCACCAACTCTGCCTCAATTGTCTTCCACCAAATAATGGATCAGGCGGTAGAGCTGGGGAGAACGGCCCGTCAACTCCGTGAGGCGAATGAGGAGCAATTGAAGGTGATCAAGGCTAAGGAGGAAGAGCTGAAGCAGATAACTCTGAAGATTAAGAGTACTCTGGACTCTGGGAAGAATGCTCTCGAGACTTCAGTACAGCAATCGCAACCTCGAAGAGCAATTACAGGCAGCCACTGAAGGGATTGCTCATCTCAAGGCCGAGAGGGCTCAAGAGCGCCAGGAGTACACTGATAAGGTGGATCGGGTTCTTGAACTCGAGAGGGAGAAGGCCAAGCTTCAGCTCGATGTGGAGTGTTTGTACACCGTGGATGATCTTGCGGAGCAGGTGCGTGACGCGTCTAACTTAGGATATATTTGCTCCTACAGTGAGTGCATCTGAATTGTCCATCAGGCGGAGAAAAGTGGGCTGAAGATCTCTGATCTGATGAAGCAAGAGTTCCTGGATTATTTCAGAGCTAATCCATCGAGCAAGTCGCAGCCTCTTCCTATAGCCGATCTGGCGTGATTCGGGATTCACTTGGGAGTTTTTGGAGAAGGTTACACTATCATTGAGCCCCCAACTCATCTCGTTTCAGATGTCTCAGCTACTGATGTGATTGCCGAAGCTTCTGCATCTACCTCGGGAGTCACTGATGCTACTGAGGCCTCTCTTGAAGAGGGTCCTCAAGAGCGGGAAGACGCGATCGCGATGTCATACATCCAGGCCCCTCTGGGCAACGAGGTGACACCCCCCGAGGTTCAACCGACTGATGTTGGTGCAGTTGATGCCCCAACTGTTGATTAGGGCTTCTTTTGTTTGCGCAATGCCTTATCTGTTTTAGGCATCAGTTTTGCTATCTTTTACTGCTTTCCTTTGCTTTTATCTTTGGATGTTTTTTATTTTTATCTGGTTGTTTGTCGAACCTTTTAAAGGAATGAAATGCTATTCTCGTCTACCTGCGTATATTGCTTGTTCATTTTATATGGTGCTCGTATTGCTTTATTTTCAGCATTCGCAAAATAGCCTTTTCGGCTGTAACGAGTAGTTATTCTTACGTCGGGCGCCAAACTGGGATTGTGTACTATGCTATCCATTTGGAGCGTACACTACGCTGCTGTTGGATGAGCGTTTAAAGCATTATCTCGAGTTTCTATGGAGTGTAAGTTATGCTATCCTGTAGAGCGCGTACTACGTCTGTTAGGATGAGCATTTTATTCACTTTTCGGCCCATAATTGTGGTCTTTTGTTATCGTTATGCTCGATTCTTGTTTGGGATGTGTTAGGTGTCTAGCACCATAACGTATCCTCTCAAGAAGTGCATGTTTCAAGATGCTTTGCTCTTGTTTAGGACATTTTTTGTCTCTGACACCATTATGTCGTTGTACAAGGAGCGTGCTCGACCTAGAGCGCATTTGACCAGAAAAACACGTTCAAGCAATTTCAGATAGACTGCAACCTTTTTTCTCGAAAAAAGACTGTCTTTCACATTTCTTTCACCGTTGACGTAACCAAATGTACATCATACATCTATTATTGTTAAATTTTTTCAAATGAGCAGCATTCCATGTGTACGAGGAAGGTATCCCATCCAGGTCTTCCAAATCACAAGTTCTGTTTGACCAACTTCGTGAGACACAAAATGATCCTTCCCATCCAGGTCCAAATATTCCAAGCGGAGTGGATAGGATCTTTCGCAACACCAGGTCGCCTTCTTGGAAACTTCTCTTCTTAACTTGCGAATTGTAGTACCGGGTAGCGTATTATTTGTATGTTGCATTGCGTAGTTCTGCAGCGACTTGCCTTTCTTCAAGGAAGTCTTTTTCAATTGCGATGGCTTCATCATTTTCTTCCTCGTCGTACATACAAACACGCCATGTGGGATTTTGCAGCTCGACTGGTACCATTACTTTGATTCCGTACGCCATTGAGAATGGGGTTTCTCCAGTACTTGTTCTAAATGACGTTCGATATGACCACAATACTTCCGGGAGTTCTTCAGACCAACTTCCCTTCTTTTCCGTCAATCAGAGCTTCAATGTTTGCTTGATGATTTTATTGATTGCTTCAACCTGATCGTTTGACTGTGGATGATAGGGTGTCGAGCAATACTTTTTTATTTTCCAAGTATCACAAAACTCTCGGATCTTCTTTCCATGGAATTGTGGCCCGTTATCTGTTACTACTGATCGAGGTATGCCGAATCTGCAGATCAAGTTTTTCAAGATGAAGTTGATCATTTTCTCCTACGATACTGTCACTAGCGACCGGCTTCAGCCTATTTAGTATAATAATCCATGACGATTACCTCAAAACTCACACTTCCTTTCCCAGGTGGGAATGGTCCGATGATGTCGATGCCCCATTTTACAAATGGTCAAGGACTGTACATCGTCTTCATCTCTTGTGGAGGAATATTTATGTTAGGAGCGAACATTTGACATTTATGACATTTTTTCGCAAATGAGATTGCATCTTCTTTCAAGGTGGGCCAGTAGTACCCTTGCCTCATAGTTTTGTGCGCTAATGCTCATCCTACACCATGACTTTCGCATATGCCTTCGTGGATTTCCTCAAGAATTTTTAATCCCTACTTTTGTGATACACATTTGAGTAGGGGTGATGAAAATCCTCTCTTGTATAATTGGCCGTCGATCATTACGTAATGAGCTGCCCATTTAACCAGTCGAACTGCTGCCCAAGAATTTTCAGGCTGCTCTCCACTAGTCATGTATTTCACTAGACTAGTTCTCCAGTGGTCATCATCCATCTCATCCACCTCCTGCCCCTCATTCAACGTTTGATTCATTTATAATTGAAGGTTGAAGGATTATCGAGCTTGGTGATGATGACTTCCGATATCTCTGTTGCCCCTTGGCTTGATACTAATCTGGCCACAGCGTCGGCTTGCGGGTTTTCAAGTTGAGGTATATGTTCGATATAGACTTGTTGAATCATGTTCACCAGATGAGCTACTATTTTTTGATATAGTATCATCTGTTCGTCTTTAGCCTCGAATTTGTGACACGATCAGTTGTGAGTCGCCAAAGATTTACAATCTTCTAACTCCGATGGCCAATGCAAGTCTGAGTCCAGCTATCAGCGCTTCGTATTCTGCTTCATTATTTATCGCCAGGAAGGCAAATCGGATGGCTGATGTAAACACTTATCCGTCGGGGCTTATTAAGACCACTCTGGCCACCAACGCCGTACTTGTCAATGACCCGTCCACATACATGTGCCACGGATGTTCACAGTCCCTCGTCAAATCAGGTGGATAAGTTAGCTCCATAATAAAATTGGCCAGAGCTTGACCTTTGATTGCTGTTTGCGTTGCGTATGTAATGCTTAACTGACTAATTTTGAATGACCATTTCAGCAGTCTTATTGCTGTGTCTGGACGATGAAGAATCTGTCTCAGCGGGAACGTGGTGAGTACCTCTACTTGATGATCATAGAAGTACACCCACAACTTTCTAGTGCTCATGACCAGGGCATACGCAAGCTTCTTGGTTGGAGAATACCATATTTCTGCCTCGTGTAGAGCTTGACTCACATAGTAGATTGGGGAGTGGAACTGGCCTTCTGCACGCACAAGTACTGAACTTATCGCTACCTCTGATGCTGCGAGGTATAGATACAATTTTTCGCCAGGCACTGGCTTGGATAGAATTTGTGTGCTGCTCAGATATTCTTTGATTTGATCGAATGCCCTCTGGCAATCATCTGTCCACACAAAATCATCCTTCTTCCTCTTCATTGCCTCAAAAAATGGCCTGCATTTATCTCCAAAGTGTGAGATAAAGCAATTCAGCGCCACCAGACATCCTGTCAGACGTTGAGTCTTTCGGACTGAATCAGGTGGCTTCATGTCGATAATGGCTTTGACTTTCGTCGGGTTTACTTCAATTCCGCACTGACTCACTAGATGCCCCAAGAACTTTCCCGAATGAATTCCGAAACTGCTTTTCTTCGGGTTAAGTTTCATATTGTAGGCGTGGAGTATTTCGAAAGTTTGAGCATGATGTTCGAGATGATCCTCCTTGCGTAAGCTTTTTACAACGATGTCGTCCATGTAGACTTCGATCGGGTGGCCGATATGTTCATCAAACATCTTGTTTACCAATCTTTGATAAGTGGCCCCGACGTTAATCAAGCTGAATGGCATTCTATCCCAACAATAAAGGTTCTTATTGGTATAAAATACAGTGTGTTCCTGATCGTTTGGATGTAAAGAGATCTGGTGATATCCCGTGAAGGCATCCATGAATGTCATCAACTCATGACCGGTGGTATTATCAACCAGATGATCAATGTGAGGAAGTGGAAAATTGTCCTTCAGACAAGCTGCGTTCAGATCGGTGAAGTCGATACAAAGCCTCCATGTACCGTTGGGTTTACGAAAAAGGACTAGGTTAGCAACCCACTGAGGGCACAATGCTTCATGTATCAACTTATTATCCAACAACTTTTTAACTCCACCGTTAGTGCCTCGTACTTTTATAGACTGAACTTTCATCTTTTCTGGCGAATCGGCCGGTGTGCTGGGTCTATGTTGAGACGATGACAGACATATTCTGTCGGAATTCCTGTCATGTCGGAGTGAGACCACGCGAATACATCCAGATTTTTCCTAAAAAATTTAACCATCCTTGACCGGTAATGCTCTGGTAGTTCGGATCCAATATAAAGCTCAAGATCCTCTTTGTCTGGATAAGCTTTAACGGCCGTCAATTCTTCCATTGGTGTGGTGCATTTTCAAATTTTCTTCCATCTTGGATCGAAAATTGGCCCATCGATATTTAATTCATCTTCAATTTCCATCGGTTCGCAGTCTAACCTGGGTTCAAAATCTTGGCTGAGAAGGTATTTGTCCGGTTGTTCATCGTTGAAGTGCCTCTCAGACGCTATTTCGGCCAGGGTTGGTAATCTGGGTTTAGAATTTTGGCTGAGTAAGCACTCGTTCGGTTGTTCACCGTTGAGGTGCCCCTCAGGCACTAATTCCGCCAGGATTGTTGTGTCTTGATTATGTTCTGCCCTTAGTATGTTTTCTGAATGTTTGACCTCCATTGGTTCTACTTCATCTTGCGAAGTAGCCAACATTTTGGGTCCCAGTTCAGTTCGTACGGGAGAACTCTCAATTACATGTAAATGCAAATCCTATGGTTTTACTTGAAGTAAGCATTCGCGGGCTTTCTCTTGATCGCCTTTAATTGTACTAGTGCCATTTGGTGTTGGGAATTTTAAACATTAATAATACGTTGAACAGGCGGCTTTAAATTCATGCAAAAATGGTCGGCTGAGGAACCCGTTGTAGGAGGATGGCTGATCTACAACAAGGAAATCTACCTGCCTGGTCAGCCTCCTATCGGGATCATGGACCGATACAAGTTCCACAGACAACCATATAGTGCCTAGGGGAATAGTAACAGCCTCCCCGAATCCTATAATTTTATGATTACAATCTTCAATGTAGGATCCGAAGTCCCCGATCTGGTCCAGAGTGCTCTTGAATAGTATGTTCGTGTAAGCTCCTGTATCGACCATCAGTCTGTGAACTTTCGCATTCATTATATTCACGCTTATGACCAAAGAGTTGTTATGTGGGGTCATGATACCCTCTAAGTCCTTTTGCAAGAATGTTAGTTCTGCGGTAGGCTTGGCCGAGGGTCCTGCACTAGTCTTTTTTATCTGGTCAATTGCATGCACTTCCGCCTTCTTCTGCCTCTTCGATGGAGGTGGCCTCCCATCTATACATCCACCAGCATGGCCAACCTCAGGTTCTATTACCAAAATTTCCCTCACCGGTCCCGGCTGAGGGGGTGGTGCTCGTCGATCCAGTTGATTCTTCAGTTTCGACCTTTCTTCCTCCTCGTCTTAGCTGCTGTCCTCTTTCGCTCTTACCTCGGACTCCCGCGGTCTCTTCCCAGGGGCTTTTTTCACAAATTCGGACAATTTGCCCTCCTCATAGAACTTCCACAATTGCCTTAGCAGGTCCTTACATTGGCTGGTGAAATGTCCCAATGTCTGATGGTAGGCGCAAAATTTGCCCGAAGTCACCTTCTTCGAATTCACCTTGATTCTTCTCGGTGACGGAACATCCCCTTCCCATTGACTGCGTTGTAGACCTGGTCAATGGAGACCGTTAGGACCTAGTTGAGCTTCTCCTTCAAACTACCTCCTTCAAAAGACTTTAAATTTCCCGGGGTTCTGTAACTTCCTCCACCTGTCCTGGAAATTGCCTTCGAAGCCTCCTTGCTTTCACCCAACGACTTCTTCAATGCCTCATGCATTGCTATGACTATTCCGGCCTTGTTCCAGAATTCTCCATAGGTCTTCGGACATGCAAGATGCATTTCTTTCCACAAATCGGATCCCTTCTTCAGCCCCACCATCGTTGCAATCACCTTCGTGTCTTCACTCACTGGCCCTCCTTCGAGAAGGATTTTATCAAAACGCTCGAGGAATTTCAGATCTGATTCCTCAACTTCCTGCACAAGATTCACCAGTCGATGCTTCTGAGTGAAGCACGATACCGCTCCTGAAAAGTGTGTTAAAAATTCTCATCTCAACTGCATAAAAGAAGTTATCGATGTCTGAGGCATCGCGGTAAACCACCGATGTGCATGATCTCCAAGAGAAAGAGGAAAATTTCTGCATTGGGTTGCATCAGATGCGCCCAATGAGATTATATAATCCGTGTACTAGGAGATGTGCACTTTTGGGTCAGAGCTCCCCTCGTACAGTTTCGTTGCCGGGTATTGGATCTTCGGCTGAATAGGTGCCGATAGAATTGCAGGTGACAGTGGTGATAATGGGATCTGCAAAGATGACTCGCCCTCCGGGCGTAGAGATACTTTGTCTTGAAGGTCTTCGATGACTTTCTTCATAGATAGTAAGATTCCATCCGAAGTCTCAGTTCGAGGACGTGGAGGCTGTTCCTCTCGCGCAGGGCGAGCGGAACTGGACACTCGATCGCTCGGATGAGACTTAAATGGAACCTTTGTAGTCTTTTTTGCACCTTCAGGCCCCAACCTCTCCAACGTTGACCATAGCAGCCGTTCGCGAACCCACTTCTGCTTTCCTGGATCTACTTCTTGTACACTACTTGGATGATGGGACATCGACACGGGCTGCCTATGTGATTTGTTGTCCTATCGTTTTGGTTGTCTGCTCTACGGGGTGTTGTGACTAGACTCATCCACCACACTCCACGTCTGTCTGCCCTGCGGTGTAATACCCCGAACCAAATTAGGATTTTCTATTATATATATTAAATGTTATGTTATATGCATATATATTTAACTTATTGATTTTTATCTCTTTAAGGAGATTATGTTTTTAAAAGGTTGATTTCTACTCAACGGTTGGTCCAAAACCGGAACCGGAAGCACTCCTAGCACCGTAACTGCGAATCGGACTTAAATATATCGATGGAATGAGTAAGATAAGGTCCTAAATAGGCTTTTAAAGGCCTTTAAGTTTAAAAGAATTATTAAACAAAAATTTAGATGTTTGTTGCCAAATGTCGAACCGAAAATCCTAAATTTCAAAAATCATCAATCCGGCGAGTAATTACAGTTCCTAATCAAGACTTAATTAGTAAAATGAGTTAAATACAAGGTTTGATTAGTAAATACAAGATATAAAAATTTAGTGTGCCAAAACGATCAAAATATTAATTTTCGGAGCTCAAAATGCGACCGAATAATATCCGTTTTCAACACCGAAAACCATATCGCGTCCCAAAATATAGTTAGAACTCAAATTCCCCTCCTAAATTCCCTTATTGGACGAAATTATCAGCTAGCAATGAAGAAATGTGGAGTCAAAATGCCCATACCCCTAAATCAAGGGGCCATACCTTCTTTCCTATTCCCTTACCTAACCTTGACTTCTCTTACCTCCAAATGAGTGATTTTGAATGGTCATATGCTCCCATTTCCTATATATGAATTATCTTAGTTCATTCTCTACCTTGATCAAAGAAATCCAAAGAAAAGAAAATCCAAAAACTCCCTTCTCACTCCCTCACTCAACTTTTGGTCACCATACTTACAAAGGGTAGAGAGATTTTCTTCTCCCATCTCCAACAACAAGAGAGCTTCCTTCCACAAGTATCAAGAAATCCATGGAGTTAGGTTGAAGGTTGGAGTCATTTCCTTGCAAAGAGGAAGCCAACATCTCTCCCTCTCTCTTCTAAGTTCATGTTTTTCCTCTCCACTTCTCCTAACTTACTCCATTGCTTTGTTTTAGCTCAAACCAAAGTATTCCTCCAAGTGGTGCTCCATTCCTACAAGCTTAAGGGTCAAGGGACAATAAAGCTTCTTTTATTAACAAGAAAAAGGCTCCAAAGGTTGTAAAACCCCAACTCAAAACATTTGGTTTTTCTTGCATGTATATGTAAGCTATGTGTGTTTATTGTTCCATATTTTTAGATACCATGAAACCTTAGGACTTTGTTACTTTTAATGTTCAAATGCATGATAAATGAAGTCTTGGATGATGTGTTTGAAGGTGTTAAAATGTTGGTTGCATGGTAGTTATGGAATAGAAAATGTAAGTGAAAGCATGCACACAAACCACACACTCTATACACTGACCTCAGATTTCTTACAGGATTCGGAACTCATGTATTATATATTTTTGGATTATCTTTATATTGTTGGAAACTAGATCAAGTTATCTTTCATTTGAATCTAGTTTGAGCATTTTTGGAGTTTTCGTTAATAAGTTATGAATTTTCTACGAACGTGTGACAAAATGCTCCTTATTTCGAAATTATGGATTTTCTGGGAGTAATCAGTTCATGGAAAAATATTTTTAAAATTTTGGTAAAATACTAAATTAGGTTTAGTACCTTCATGATTTATTTCTTGATTTTTAGAGGTGTTTAAATATTTTTACCAAAATTATTTCGAAAGTTGCACAGTTTCTGGAATTTCTGGAACAATCTGCCATGTTTTGAAAACAAGCCTAAAACACATATTTTCCTAAACCAAATTACATGAAATAAATTTTATTGTGAACTAGACTTGATGTTGTAGCTACTGTAAAAATTTCATGATTTTTGGGTGAGTTTTGATATTTTTATAAAATGCTCAAAGTTTGTATGAGTGTAGTCCAAAATGCAAACTGCCCTACTTGAATGTTGTTGCTCATGTGTTACCTTCTTGTAAAAGAAAAATGTAAATGTTTTCCATGATAAAACTAGTCTAAATTCTATGTTTAGTGAAGGCTATGTGTTAATAAATGCTATTTGAATGCATGATTTAAGTGAATGGCATGATGTTTGGTGTTGATTTTAGATTAAGGACTATATTTTCTTGTTTGCCTTGAGAAGTCCCCAAATTTGGAATTCTTTGAATTTTTGAGAAAAATCGGCTCAAGCACAACTTTTGGGAAATACACAAATAAATACTAGCTGAACTTGGGGATCTCCATGATTTATTTCAAAGTTTTTGAACTAGCCTAAATATTTACAAAAATTATTTTGTTAAGGTCGTGTTGGATTTTCTATGGAAACCTAAGAAAATCATTGTGCTCTTTCTAAACATGATCCAAAACCTAAAATTTTCACTTACAAAATGATTTGCCACAAGGTGTTATACACCTAATTATGATCCCATTATACAAGTTTTGTGATTTTTGGTTATATTTAAATGTGTTTAGAAATTACTTAAGAATAGAAAATAAAAGGTATTTATTTTCAAATTGTTTCTTTCTAAAATAAATCATATTTGATGAGCATGATGTGATAGTGATTTGGAGTTCTAAAATGATATGTATGAAATTTTGTTTGCATGGTTTTGAACTCATTATTCTAATTTTATGATGATATGTTTACCATTTAAAGGTTTAGGGCACTAGTTATTGCAAGTTTTAAGCCTTAGCAAATTGCATGCTATATGTTCTTTTTAATTAATGTTTAGGACATTAAAATACTACATGTTCATCTATTTTAAGGTGTATGTGCTATATACTCTTCAAGTTTATATTATTATATTTCCTTGCAAAGTTTAGGATATTATGTTTCCTTGCTATGTTTAGAACATCATGTTTTCTTGCTATGTCTAGTACATAAAGTTTTCTTGCTAATTTTAAAATGTTATATTATCTTGTTTGAATTTATGACTATATGTTTTCTTAAGTGATAAGAATAAAGAGAATAAGACTTTAAGTGCTCAAAAAGTCCCCTTTCGGACAAACGTGTATAAAATCTAAAAGAATTTCTAAGACATTAATAACTGAAATACAACGAATGGTGCTAGGTCTAAGTGTGCGAACGGTGACGAGAATCTCTGGTGAAAGGAACGGTGATTGTTTTGCAAAAAGGAAAGCGTTTAAGGTGGGTGGCATTTACTGTATTGCCTTGAATATTATATGGACTATTGGTGTATTTGAATGAAAATGTTTTGACCTTTGGGTCCGATTACAAGGTTATTACCCAAATGCCTACGGGCAAAGTATCTCAAACGATATGTAGTGGTCTGGCTTATGTAGCTAGGCGCCGCGGTGGACAGAGCCTCAGGGCTATATCTCAAATGATATGTAGTGGTCTGGCTTGTGTAGCTAGGCGCCGCGGTGGACAGAGCCTCAGGGCTATATCTCAAATGATATGTAGTGGTCTGGCTTGTGTAGCTAGGCGCCACGGTGGACAGAGCCTGAGGGCTATATGATTAAAAGTATCTCAAATGATATGTAGTGGTCTGGCTTGTGTAGCTAGGCGCCACGGTGGACAGAGCCTACGGGCTATATGATGAATGATGAGCCTTTATGACTATGAAAAGTGTTTTTACAAAATGATACGTTTGCATACTACCAATCTGTATAGTAGCGTACGGGTCGCCCACACTGAGAATTCAAATCTCATCCCCCTATTTATAAATCTTTTTCAGGATATGACGAGGTGGAGTTCGTGCCAGTGGAAGAGTGATACGGTTTCCTGTATTGGTATTTTATCATGCATCAAAAGAAAAGGAGTTAAGGATGATAACTCTTATTACGACTTTAGAAATATGCCAAAGTGAAGAACAGTTATAAAATTTCTGGATGATAATGTATGATAGTTATCTTGTTGTCTATTTTGTGCCAAACTTTTTATAAAGATCCTAGCATAGTAAATCATCAAAATGGCCACCGCGTCTTTTATAACAAAAATAAAATTTGTCTTTCCGCTGTACATGTATTCTTTTAACAAAACATATGCTTCCGCTATCTATTTAATGTCATTAAAAGTGTTTTATTTTTTAAGGAAAAAAAAATAGTATAGATTTTCAGTCACTAAGTGATGACTCGGGTTTCTAGAATGAAGAAATTGCATTTTGGAAAACTGGGGCGTTACATGCGGGCCTAACAAATCGGTTATTTTTTGCTTCCCTCATTCCTCTCGTCTTCTCTGTTGCTCGTTGTCAGCCTCGGTCTCTGGTTGATGCTGAACATCCCATTCATGAATGGGTTCCGGTTCAGGTCGCATCCCGGAAGGACCGGTGGCTCCTTGTTGCTGTTGTTGCTTCAACACCCTGCAAAGGGCCGTCATACGAGAGATATCTTCAGGACTCTGTAGGAATGGAAGCAATTCAGATAACCCTTGTATGTAGTTTTGTCCCACTTGGGCAGCTGGGACCCCTGTATGTTCTGCCTGTTGTCTATTAATTGCCACATCCTGAACCGTTGTTGATTGTTCAGGCACTGGTGTTCCCCGGTTCTGATGATTGTTGTTTCTCCCGTGTGATGTCACCCTAGGTTGAGAAACTTCCCGCAACATTTTACATAATGTTAGCTCATTTCCAATAAGCAGGTGAACATGTGAGCAGGTGAGCAGGTGGCGACCAGGTAGTGTAATTTCTTCCTGAGGAGGCGAACAACTAGGTTTCCTTCAAGCGAGCAGCCTCAAGGATTTCTTCAGACCAGGCGGCGAACAGGTTCAAGGATTTCTCCAGAATCCAAATTTTTGCAGCGTTCATTCCAGTAACTTATAAAATCCACCAAACGGAGGTTTAAGGCCCTCCTTCTAGCGCTAAACTGTTAATGAAATCTTCGCAAAACAAGTTTCCATGTGGCTTTTGGACTGGGTTTCACTAACAGTGCTGTGAATTGGACTTACTGGAATTGCTAATTACAAATTCTAGGAAGATATCAGCGAAAACTTGTCTTCATTTCTAAAAAAATGGCCTATTTATAGGCAAATACACAAGCACGTGGTGGCAGGGACCTTGCCACGCTTTACAGGAAGCTTACACGTGTCCCTTACGTGTTAAATGAGATAAATACAACAAGAAATTGGCCAAAAATGGTGAAAATATCATTCTGGTGATCAGGTATGAAGGCAGCGAGTAACTGGTTATAAACATCATAGGAGGCGAGCAGCAGGTTGGGCGAGCAGGTGAGCTGCTCGCCTCTACCTAGAATTTGTACTACCTGCTCGCCACCTGTAGGTCATAGGTGGTGAGCAGCTCATTGGGGGCGAGAAGGTGTAGCTGCTCGCCGCCTTTGAATCTGTACTGCTGCTCTCCTATTTATTGCTCTTCACGTGATTTTTTCATCTTCTTTGTTGATTTTCACTTGTTCCAGGTGTATCTTGGCTTCATCATTATGATCTTCTAGTCTCGGATTATTTCTCTTGGGACACGTCATCCAGGATTTTGCTAATTACTTCCTTGAACACTAGGATTAACTTATTTCATCATCACGGAGGAAAGTGATGCAATCTTCCCAGGGAGAATCCTTGTTGTCTAGGATGCCATTCACGTTTAAGAGAATTCTGAACAAACTTTTATGGAAAATCCAAGTATGTAAGGTCCCTTGTCGATTCATATTCCTTGTTGTATACCATCCATGCAAGAAACATTGATTGTTGAGCAATTGGTCTATCAACTACATCATCTATACAATCATAATCATAAAAAATCACACCCTGTTCATTTGGAAGATTAACCTTTGAATTGGAGGAAACCTATAGTGTATGTTACACTCCATTATTCTCCATACAGCTTCACGTGGAGATATGTAACGATATGTAATAAATTCTCGTATCTCATCAGTTGATTTACCATTAGATTCTCTATCTCTATTGTGGGTAATATCTGTTATTATTCTATCTGGACCCTTGTTAATGTACTTGAATAGATACTTGGGGGATTTGTTTTTGTTGCACCATTCAACATTTATATGTGCCTGATATGTGGACAATAAAGTTGAATTGTAAGGCACAACAAAACTGTTATCCAATTCAACATCGTCTTTGGTAACTGTAATACCATTATTTCTTCTTTTATACAATGGATAACCATCCTCGTGGACTATTGTTTTTTCCTTATACGGTTTTGGAAAATGTTTTGAGCATCTTTTCTTCTCTTCCATGCAAGGAGCTTTTCTATTTGCAATTCCACATGGTCGTGCATCATGAATTCGCGTACCAAATCATGCAATTTGATATTGTCATCTTTGCAGGGAATTTCAACAGAAATTATACGATCAACTTCGCTCACAATAGGAATCTTATTCTCATTATGCAAGAATAGTAGAATATGGGCATGAGGCAGCCCTCTTTTTTGGAACTCAATAGTTTATTTAACAACATATCAAATGTTTGGATTAGTTCGTGTTCTATATAATAGGTAATTTTTTTTATAAAATCAAAAAAATAATACAGTTAGAAAAACTTACTTGCTTCAACAGGTCCAAACAATTTATGTTCCTTGAAATTTTGTATAAGGTGATCAAGTTTCATCTTGAACATCAGACAAAGAATGTCTTGTTTGCATTCTGATCTAAGGCACATTGATTAGGGTCATAATTGCACGTTTTTGCATCCATTTCTATATGGTTTTGATGTTATTATGTTCATATTTGACCCTAAATTGCTATACTTTGTCTATTTAACCCTTTTTTGCTAGAAAGCTGTATTTTGTAGTGAAAACGAGTAAAACAGGCAAAAGATGAGCAAGTTCGTAAAAGCTCAGAAATTGTGAGTTGATACAATGGAGGAAAATAATATACCATGTTGAATAGTTCGAATAGAGGGTCGCAACAGAAAAAGAATCGAGTCAATAGGAGCTCTAGAACTCAAGATATGAAGGAAATGAGGAAGTCGAGGATCGATCGAACAAGACAAAGTTGTACTCGTGCGCCACCAGGCTGGACTCGTGCGACGATCAGCTCGGATTCGTTCTGAAAATCTCTGGATCATTCATTGAGCTTCGCACGAATCAATTCGTGCGGCCACCTTCTTGGATTCTTGAAAGGCTTCGGATTTGCACACTTTCGAGGGCTGTATAGTCTTTTCACGCGTTTAATGAAAGACATTTTGCACTAAACATTGTGGGCACTATAAATACATCAAGGATCAGATTCTCAAGGAATCTAGGGTCATAATCTTAGTCATAATCTTAGATTAGAGTGAGAGAAAGGTAGTTACTAGTTGGGTTTTAAGATTTCTTCATCCGATTTTTACGATAACTTTTGATCTACTGCTTGGATCATCGAACCGTTAATTCCTGAATTCTCGTCTCAGCTAGGGCTACATTTCTAGTGATTGAATTTTGTTTTCCATTGCCGGATTGTTAGATAGCTTTTAGAGGTAATTTGTATCTTTTCCAATTTTCATTGTAAAAGGTAATACTTCTACATTCCTTTACATTGCTTGCATAATGATGATTGTAGCTAGTTCAATTGTTCTTTTGTTTACCAAATTAGCCATGGGCTAATCCATTTATGTGTTAGTGTATGATTCCTATGGAGTAATGTGGTGTTAATGTTGATCTTATGAATGCTATGAGATGTTGTATGATCAATTCTCTATATTGATGGTTTGTATGAATGCTTAGAATGCATAATTGATTGAATGGGCCATTAGGGAGTTAGTCTCATATGAGAATTGAGCTATTTTCCTAAATCTTCTTGTTATTAGGCCAATGCATGCTAAGTGTTTGATAAAATTCCTAAGATAATGAGAATTATCTTTAGTGAATAGAAAGAACAATTAGAGACTCTAATATGTATTTAGGGAGACCTTTGCATGTTAGAGTGGCTTGCCAATTGATTGTACAATACCTCATTGCATGATTAAGTGATACATTACCATGTGAAAGATAGGATAGTACACTAATACATATCTCTCACAACTTGCTCACTTTGCACATCAAGGTGATAGGTAGTTTACTTTCCTGACACGCTAGTAGACATAAATACCGATTCCCCTTTATTGCTTTGTTTGATTTCGAATTGGAACAACAATTGCACCTTACAAATCTCCCATCTCCCTGAGTTCGATAAATAATATACTTGGCCATCTTGCCACGACGATAACGATCAAGTGCATTTGCGTGTAGACACCAGTTGGGCAAACACACATATCCTTCAAGAATCTTGTTATTTCAGGCCATTTAGAATTGCAAGTGAATGTGATAAATAGATCATGGTACGAATACCACTTGCTAATAGCCATTGCATCCCGAAAATTTTATTTCATGTAGCGGGGACCGCCTATGAATGTTGATGGAATAATTCTTTTTCCGGATGAAGGATGTGTAGCACCTTTCTGAACTGCATCTTGTAGATTATTATATTTTTCAACTCTCAGTTGAAGTTGATTATTCCGAATGTATGACATTCTTTCAGATTCAATCATAGTATAAGCATCTACTAGAAACTGTTGAAACAACCTTCTACAATGGAATAAAATAGTTGGTTCATTATGTCTTTCATGAATTCTGTATTCAAAAAACTCTCGCATTGTAAGTCTGACTCTTTTTATTGAGGTTGATGAAACATCTCTATGTAGGATTCCAAGACGATAACCATCTTCCCCATAAGGAAATACCAAAGGATACTGAAGCGGAAGGTAAGAAGAGTGATGCTCACTTATGAGTTGTAGATGATCATCATGTGTTTGGAGAATAACATTTATTGGCTGTATATTAATATCAATATCTCAATAAGTGCTGCAACCTCGGGTGCTGTTGGCAAGTTATGTGTTCTTCCATCTGTAGACCTTCCTTGATTTAATTTCAATGTCACAGATTCACCTCTCGCATTTTTAAAATGCTCTCTAGCTGTTCGAAATTGAATTGCCAAAGGATTTATTTCATCAACCATCCTCCTTAAATCGTCTACAATATGAGGGTCTAATGACGCAAATGTATCACGACTGTAAATGAATAAACAACTCATTTATATTGAAGTTAGATGTATATATATATGTTTGTATGTGTAAGTATATATATATATATATGTATACATTATTTGTTTTACTAACCTGATTGAAGACATTTTATTTTGTATTTCGTATTCTGTATCGTAAATGTAGAGTTGAGCAAATTTGGGATCATTTCCATGTTCTGGCAGCCTGCCTCTAATTCTGTGGTAATTTGCACCTTTTATTCTAAAAAAATAAGGTGCATGTCCTTTATTGATTATATTGTCTTCTATTCCCGCCATTGATATGAAGCTGAACATCATGTTGTATGCTCTAATATTTTGTATGAAATTTACTCCTTGCATCTTTGCCAAATATTAGAGTTTTCAACAATAGAGGCGGCTCAGTCATATTCGGTATTTCAACCTTTCCATTTGAGCAGCAATTTGGGAATATGAGACGAAAACTGGTCTTTTTTTTTACCAATCATTTGTTCATACCACATAAATGCATTGCAACGCACACACTTGTGTGCAGGATCTCCGAAGTCAATATATTCTATGAAAATTATATAAAGTAATTAACAATATAAAGAAATTAATGTTTAATAGTAATTATGGATTTAATAATATTTATAAGTATATCAATAAACATGTACCTATCAGAGAATTATTATGATGCGATGTAGATGCACCTACTGAGTAATTAGGTACAGTACTGTTGAATGGTATTATTGGTGTAATTGCACAAATGACACTATGATGTTTTATCATCGGATAATCTTTATAGTTCGATAACATGCCGTGAATACTTGTCTTTCCTTTGTCATTATTTTCTGTCACAAAATAACCAAGACAGTGAAATTGTCATATATAGAGTTATCATTTTATTTTAACAAAATATGTATTTTAAATGCACGTATGTTAAGTAATTACTAAATAGCAATGAATAAACATTAATTATAATTGTAATTTTTAGTTACATTCATTATTTAATTACCTGACCTCCTCATTCTCTTAATTTCCAATATCCGCTTCTTGTAGTCTCTGACAATCTCAGAAATTTGTTTTGTAATTAAAGAATCTGTACATGTTTAAAATCAATTAAAATAAATAATTTCAATAAAAGTAGGGTATACGTTAGTGTAAAAATGAAATACTAAAGTAATGAGTACATACTAACTCAGTTTTGTTGATGGATCACATTTTCTTGAAATAAGCATTTTCCTAAGCGTTCTTGTATTTTTAGGGTATGTTTGGTTCGTAAGATAAAAGTATCTATCCGTAAAAAACATGCATGATTTTGACGGATAGATACTTTTATCTTACGAACCAAATGAGCCCTTAGTAGAATTATTATCCCATGTGTTTATTGAAGACTGCATTGATTATAAGAATGTTGTTCGGTGCTTGTGGTTTTCCTGGCAAAAATGAAAATCCCCATCATAACGAAGATAGAAAAGCACATAAAACAACTATTACAATGGGTAGATAGAGTAAAAATGAACACATTTGAATTCATGTGAAAAAGTTATTAATGTAAGATCAAATATGTAATAGATTAGTAATTTAAAATGATATTTTAGTTTCAAATAAATTGAGATTTATATATGTATTGAGATTTGTATTTGCATTTATAATTGAATTGACATTATTATATGATTTACTTGAACAAACACGTTTACACTTATTACACGGGATAAAAATAATTTTTACAGTATTATGATAAAGTAATATTTAAAAGAAAAGTATTTTTAAAAAATTAAAAAATCAGATTTCTTATTTAAGTATCAGTAAGTTAATTTGTGTAATTGTAAGTTATTTTTGGATATTTTAAATATTAATCAAAATGTTCCCCCATTTCACATTAATTTGCACGTTAAAGAGTTGCATAGTGTTTGGAAAAAAAGTTATAATTGATGAAGTAATATATTTTCAAAATCTTGAGAAATTGAGTAAAAGAAAATAGGATTCTGTAAAAGTCCCATAAGGAAAATAGAATAATAAAAAAAACTAATGAATGAAAAAATCACCAATAGTGCAACAACACCAGAATGCAAAAGACTTCTATTATGATAACTTATCATAACAAATGTAAATAAGTACAAATAATAATAAATTGTGATTCCACTTATTTTTATTGTATATTAAAATTTTGGAATCTAACAATTTATTTTCAAACATGCCACAAAATATTAATTGAGAAGAATAAATATGTAAAAGATGGAATTAAATATTCTAAATTTGAAATTTATTAGATGGACGATGGTCATATCAATGTTCAATTGAAGTGTTACCTATGATAATTGATGATTGAATGGTATCAGCAGGTATAGAGTCAACGAATCAGTCTATTACCAAGGACCGAATTTTGGATATATTAAGAATTTGAAAAATAAATTAGCGAAGACCATTGTAACGATAAAAAGTAAATAGAAAAAATATAGTAGCAAAAAATAAAAATATTGAGTCAGCTTTTAAAAACATTTGATGTAGGTTACAACAATACTTTTACAGAATTAAATTCACCTTCTTGAGATTTCTCACAATTTGCAAAAGCTGCAAAGAGGAAGATGTATAGGTTACAATAATATTTTTACATAATTAATTCACCTTCCAGAATTTTCACACAATTTGCTAAAACTGCAAAGACAAAGATAGAATTTTAAAACCTGACTTGCATTAGAATCCCATAACATTAAGGCAGTGTTTGATGGGGTTTAAAATTTGATATGTAGATTATTTGTAGGGGTAAAAATATTAAATCGTAGAGAGGATAAAGTGAGATAAAGTAACAATATGAGTGTCTGATAGATAGTAAATTATGATCATATAATTTTATATAGGTTATTGATGAGGTGTACCCTTATTTTCCTATGTACAGTGTGTTTTTGATAGATCAAAATAAGGAATTTTTAGGAAAATAAGTAGAGATTTATTACAGATTAAGAAGCAATTAATTTAATACAAATATTACGAATTTAATTTATTTGGATCCATTGACATCATGTTTCTTTCCCTATTTCTTCATCCAATATGTTTTTATGTTTTTTTTTCAATGTCCAACTTATTAAACTATAACATGAAAAAATTACGTATTTGATTATAACTCTCATTCTTTAGTGATGGGCTAACCTCACTGTGCGAAAATATTTTTTTCTCTGAAAAGTATCCCCAAATTGTGTTCTTTGAAATATTAAGAATTAAAAGAGCTTCAACTAATCAGCAACTTGCCCATTAACTCTTCTGTATTCAATTCGTCTTTTATGTGGTTCTAGAGATATCAAATATTAATTCACACACATAATTCCATGTATCATCAGCTAAACTCATCATCATCATCAATTGAATTAAAAGTGCTTCAACTAATAAATTAAATTGCAGATCACTAATCCCGTTTACATCAATTCACACACAAAATTCAATAAAATCCTTAAAATCAAATGCATTAATAATCTTTAGAAAATCAACTACATTACATAAAAACAGATGTTGCATTGATCAAAACCAAATTCCATGATCTGAAATTTCCACTCCAATAAAAATGGATAAAATGAAGGAGACAGAAGCACAAAACCACCTCCGCATTCGGTTCATCCTTATTGAATCCAGTCGAGAAAATAACTCTTGATCCTTTTGTCGCCAATCCACATCCAATCAGCAAACAACAAATTCACATCCACAAAAGAAACTAAAATCAATCAGAAAAAAATAATTAGAATAATTCTATGTAGTGACTTTTAGCAGAAGGTTAATAGCCATCATTATTCATCGAAAGAACATCATACCTTTTTAGGGTCATCAATATAAGCAAAATTACAGAATGGGTAACCGTTATAAGAAAAAATGCAACACTCAGAAATAGCTTCGAAATGAAGATATCAAGCCCAGTTACAGATAAAGTGGATGGATCAGAGAAATTTATAAAAATAATAATAAGTCAATGGTTTGGTTGGAAGCTATGGGATGAGGCGTTTATTGCAAACAATTAAAAGCGCGTACAACAGAGAAAAAAATGATGAACAGATGAAGAAGAAAATGTTTGCAAGAAATGCTAACATGAATTAAACAGTATTACTCTCTAGAGAGAGAGATAGGGAAAGGGAAACGGATAGGGAGGGAGAGAGGGTCAAATTTCTGGAAACACGCTCATCTGTTCCGTATTCATTACTCATCGGTTCAGTTTATCAAACCTTTTTGTTTTTTTTTTTAATTTAATTTTTTTTAGCATTTTTGGGTTTTTTCCCACCTATTACTTCTATTTGAATTTGTATTTCGTGTGTGTGCTTTGGCTTTTTTGCGCTTAATGTAGATTTGTATGTTCCCTCTCTTCTCAGTTTACAACATTTATGCCCTTCTTTTTTCGCTGGCAACAAATGACATCCAACAACAAACAATGCATATGTTATCAGGTTTAATAAAGTTGATCAAAAGTGCTTCAATCCATTTTCTTTTGAAATTATTATTGAATTTCATTTAGGATAATTTTAATGTGATTTTGGAATTATATAGAATTTACTAAAAATAGGGATTATTTACTATAGATAATTTTGAAGTGTGTCAAGTGGTTAGAGATCTATTATATAATACTAGTGTTTTGCCAACCCGTGCGTTGCACAGAAGTTATTAGTTTTTACATATTTAAATTCATTTAATACTCAATCCATTCCAAAGTTATTTACCTCTTTTTTTCGAAAAGGACCGTCCCAAACTTATTTACTCATTTCCATAAAATGCATGAAGAAATTACACCATTTTCCACTATCCCTCTCAAACATCTTCAAATTACATATCATGGCATTATTTTTACACAAAAAAATTCATCTACTTCAATAATAAAACAATATGAACTTCTAAACACTCAATCCAAATTCACTTTATCACTTTAAAAATAATGATAAATAACTACCACATTAAAAAATCTTGACAAAATCAAAGGGATAAACGACTTTTGGACGGACGGATTATTATATACTTTTAGTATCACTTTAATTGGTATATTATAATTAATATTTTAGATATTAATTGATAACTTAACAATTATAAAATCTTTTTTTAATAAAAAAATATATTAGTAAAAATAAAATTTTAATATTTATTGTCATCCTCAAAGTTCAACTGCAAAAATATCCTAAAACTTAAATTTTCCCATTACCATTTCACAATTTGTTTTTTTAAAACAATACTTATTAAGCATAAGTGATTCCCATTTTTTTTAAACACACGTATAGTAACTTGTTTTATTTTCCTAAATAAAATTAAAACGACAACAACCATATGTTAAATAAAATAGCATTCAAAGTTTAAAAGAAAAATAATGTAGGAAAAAAAAAACAAATCATAAAATATATAATTCAAAAAATCTAAAAATTTCGAAACACTTCTTGAAATACAACATTCTTTGTTGTATTATGTTCAGAACTGCCATTATTACACAACATAATCCTCAAATCACGTCGATTGGTAACCCTCGAAACTGCGACATAAAGCAGGCCATGGCTAAACACTAGTTTCTTAAGAAATACTCCAACATGAGAAAATGATTATCCTTGACTTTTATTTATTGACATAGCATACGAAACAATCAATGGGAATTGTCTGCGTGTAAACTTGAACAGTAACCTAGTATAGAAAGGAGTCAGTGACAATCTAGTTATCAGTGCTAGTTCACCAGCGCTGCTGCCAGTAAGAATTTTACCTTCGATCAATCTATCACTCAACCTAGTGACAACCAACCTACAATAAAAAAAATTATTATAAAATTAATCTTAAAAGAAATGGTAAATATTTGTAAAAAATAAATTTAATTAAAAATAAAAAGATTACCTGGTTCCGTTACATAATCCCCTCGAATGATCAATATTTCTCAACAACATAATAGGAGTTCCAACTTTGAGATTAAGTTCATGGTCGGGCACACCGGGAAATTTCATAGTGTTGAGGAACTCAGGAGTATGAACATCAGCAAGAGAATCAAAATTGGAATCAGACCTGCAAAGACTATCGGAACTGAGATACTTACGAGACTCCTCTTTATTAAACCGAACCATATAATCATTAATAGATTTAACAGCGTCAAGTGTCGGGGCAAGTATAGCTCTGTCATGTAAAAATTCATGATCGTACATCCTCGATTTAAAATCAGGATAAATACAATCAACTATAGAAGCAAGTGGATCATCACCACATTTCAACAAAATATCATCAGGGACGATAATATGTGAACCATAATCAATATCCCTATACTTTCATCACCAACTGATTCGATCCATTCCGAAAATAATTTCATTTTATTCATCCCCTGAGCCGAATCGAAATGCATCAACCTTATGTTCCTTCTCAACTTCAAAATAGTGCATGCATTCCACAAATCAGATGAATTGATAGTGGCATGTACAATGTCTTGTCTCCTTCCTTTTGGAATGACAGGCAATATCTGTCGAAAATCTCCCCCAAAAAATAATTATTTTTCCAACAAATGGTATTTCACAGCGCGATGGATCAGAGAGCTGCATGATATCTCTCAATGATGTATCTAATACTTCAATACAATTCCTGTGAGTCATTGGTGCTTCATCTCATATTATGAGCTTGCACTTAATCAAAAGTTCAGCAAGATGATTACCTTGTTTGATGTTACACGTAGAATGTTCCAGACAATTGATTGGAATGCAAATAGAATGCGTTGTACGTCCACCAGGAAGTAAAAGAGATGTTATGCCACTCGATGCTACATTCAATACAATCTCACCTTCAGATCGTAAACTAGAAGATATTGTTCTCCACAAAAATGTTTTCCCAGTACCTCCATAACCGTACACAAAAAATACTCCACCAAAATTCGACGACACAGAAGTAATTATTTTATAAAAAATAACACGTTGCTCATCATTCAATCTCCCTAGCAAAACTCCATACTCCAATCTCAGGTCAGCTCTATTATACGATAACTCAGTCAAAATCATCCTATTACAGGATGCTATACTGGTATCAGCAACTGCCACAGGCATACCATCAATGTCATGCAAACTCTTACCAAGAGAACGTAACATATTATCGATTTCCAAAAGACAACAGTTCTTGATCGCATCATCCGACATTCTCAACTCTAGAAAAATAAGAAGATTTAAAAAATCATACATAAATTATTAAATTATATTTTTTAATAATATACTAAACAATTACAAACAATATATAAATGAAAAATACACAACAATAAATATAAAAAGGAATTTTTTTTTCTTTCAAAACACTTAATATAATATAATATAATATAATTATATAATTATGATTGATTATATAAAACGCCTAAAAAATAAATCATGCAATAAATTTTGGTGGGGAAGAATAAGGAAATTGAGCGAGATATAATTTGGCGGGGGGAATTAAGTTGAAATAAGTTTTGTTTTTTTTAAAAAAAAATACCTGGATAACGCATTATTTTTCTTCTCTTGTACAAAATATCATCAGAAAAATATTTCCAACACTTATCCCATATTTCACCCAGATTATTTAGAGATCTGGAATTGAGAAGAGTAACAAATAGAGATCTCATCGAAGATGCAGATGCCCATAAGCTAGCCTGTTCTAGTCCATCAACATACTCTCTATCATCGTCCAACAACCCTCTAGCAAACCAAGCATCACAGAATGTGGAATAAACCGTTCCTCTAAATTTTTTGATATCATCAAAACACATAGGAACAATGACAATGTTCAACAGAATCCTCAGATAATATGCCTCACCAGTACCAGGTGGTACATAAGAAATACGACCAACTGAAAAACCCCTCTGTCTTGGTTCCCACTTCCTTGTTTTTCTTTTAAAAATAAAAAACTGAGGAATTTGAGTATATGTCAACTTAGCAGCATCATCAGAATGCTTATTCAACTCAAACCAAGCTAAAAACATGCTAGTCTTCACACTCTGTCTGTCCAAAACAGAATGCAAAGAATCATTGTCCCTGAACACAACATTCTGTTGTTCTGGTAGATGGAATGCCAAAGGTTAAACAGACGGATTCCTGTAGTTAATTTCAAAACCAAATAATCTCCAAGCAGCTTCACAAGGTGAAATATACCTACAATCATAATACATCTTGATCTCATCAACATCTGTTGCGTGATTGGACTCCCTACTATTTTCAACAAAAGTAGCTGTCACACGATCATGACCCTTATTGATATACTTGAATAAGCATTTAATGGCTCTGGATTGATTGCACCATTCAACATTAATATGCACACCGTATTTCAGGAGAAGAAATCTGTTATGAGGAACAACAAATCTATTATCCAAAACAACGCCCTTTTTCTTCACGGTTTTTCCATCGTCCCTACACCTATAAATAGGATATCCATCATTATCAAATGAACTCTCGGAAGAAAATTTCTTTGGAAAGTGCTTTGTACATTCACCTTCTTCAGAGTAGCACAGAGAGTACTTAACAGTTGGACCACAAGGACCATGCATCATAAAATCACGGACAGCTTCAAAGTACTGCTTATCATTCGACTCATCTGGTAATTCAGCTGAAATTATGCGATCAATTTCATCACCTGAAGGATCATCGTTATACTTTTCCAGAAAAACCAAGATATGTGCATGAGGCAGTCCACATTTTTGAAACTCCACAGTACACAAAACTGCAAAATAACGTATAATTTTAGTACAAATTTCTACATTTAATTTATGATTACATACCATTATTATAATATAATTTAATTATAAATAAAAATTTATGCATACAAAACATATATATATATATATATATATATATTGTAACTGCTTTAACTTTTTCAAATATTTCATTTTGACGAATATCACGAATCAGTGCATCCAATTTGACCTTAAAGATGCGACATACAATATCAGGTCGATCTTTGGGATTTTGACCTCTATGCGACATATAACGAACAATTTTTGGCCATTTTACATTGCACGTAAATGTTATATACAACTGTGGATAACCAGCCCAACGACAAATAGCCATATCATCTAGATAATTCTGCATCATGTACCTCAGACCTCTAGTAAATGAAGGAGGCAAAACAATGCGCTTACCAATAACTCTTCCTTCCCTCTCCCCATTCAAATAAGCATCTTCAAGACCGACATACATATCACATTGAAGTTCCTTCTGATGATTTTTTATGTACAAAAGCCTTGCAGACTCAACCATCGTATATGCATCCACAATGAATTGTTATGCCATAAAAAGAATATTTAAATTACAATAACAACCTCTTAAGTAGATGAAGAAACGTCCAATGGCAATGCTTCAGATTTTTCCTAAAAAAAATAAAAGAATAACAAATTAATTATTACAATTATAATAAAGTAATTTTAAAAAAATTAATAATAAATATAAAAAAACTTGTTTTGGTATTTACCATGAATAAATCATCAACCTCATCTGCAGATAAAGAATCAATTTCACATTTGGAATTCATATACACATTTACAAAAAATGTGTCAAACCCATCAAATAATAAAGTTACAAATTTAACTTTACTCTTGATGGTGCCCGTACACAAAGTCATTCCGTATTAACATTTAAATGCAAATAGCCAGATAAAAAAGAGTGAGAAAAAACACGATGTCTATTATTTCGAGTGTTGATAAATAACTCTTTTGGCAATGTATCACCAAATAATTCGACAATCAGATTTGGAATGATCTAAAAAATAGATTAGAAAATTAAAATTGTTAACAATAAAATATAAAATATTAACAAAAAATGAACAATTAACTGATCAGAAAAGAATTGATATACTTACAATATGATCAGAAAATTCAACAACACATTCAGGTATAATTCTATGAAATCTTTCTATACCTGAAATTTTTGTTAAAAAATCTAATGTTATTAAAGGCAAATATTAGAATAAAATAGATCTTAAAACTAAATTATATCAATTAATAAAATTGAAATGAATTTAAAAGTTTTACCCAAAATTTTTACTGGAAAGTTGAGTAGACGTTCACCAAACCGTTTCTTAATGCAACCATCAGAACCATTGAACAACATGAAAGTGAATTCAATACCATTCCCTTCTTCCAAAATAATGAGGTCTCCAAATTTAATATCAATTTTTTTTTTAAACCAAGACCAAATTTTAAAAACCATGCTCCTTCATTAAATATAAACTTAACATCATGTTTATACACACATGAACGATCCATTGCAAGTTGAATTAAATTCACTTCATGAGATGTATGTAACGGGCAAAAAATCCATGGGCTCCCAGCGGCAACAACTATAATAATTTTAAAAAAATAATAATGAAAACAGTTAGTAAACTGAAAATAAAAAAATAAAAAAATAAAGAATAAACAAATATATTCAACGAAACAAAATAAATAAATAAATGCTTACAATATTCTCAGGCTTTTTTCGACTCCTTGAATTCCAGATAAAATTGGAATTTGGAGAGCATTAAACTATTCGAAATATATCCAAGAAGATCCATCTTTGTAACTAAAACATCATTACCTTACAAATAAATTAAAATAAAATGATTAAAATGAAAAAAAAATATAAGTTAAAAAAGAATAAGAAATGTAATACATACGTCTTTCTCCTCGTTGATAGAGACTTCTCATTATTAATGAATCTGTAAAAAAAAATATTAATCAACATTAAAAAATACACATGTTTTTATTAATTTTATAATAATATTGAAATTAATTAGTGAAATTAGTAAAAATTAAATAAGACATGAGTGCACATATCAGAATGTCATTTCACGTGATTAAATTTTTAAATAGTGAGATGTTTTATATTCTTCTGTTAAAAAACTATTTTATAATTTTTTCATGAAAAATATGAGCATTATTAAGATATTGTTAACGTAATATATCTAATATAATTTTTAACGTAATATATTTATATATTGTTAACGTAACATACAAGTTTACTTTGAATATGGCATAATTCCTCAAATACGGTATTCAAAGGATATCAAAATACACTCTATTCTTACTTATATGTAATTAGTGTACAACATAACACATTTTTATAAAAAAAAATTACAAAATTTGAAAATAAGAGTATATTAAGAGAAAAGATACAAAAAACTTTAAATAATAACGTATTCATAGAAAATCACGCATAATTGAAAATAATTAAAATACCTATATAAAAGACAAAAAATACAAAATATTAGTATTAACACACATAAAATAAAATTCTTCAATATTAAAAAACTATGTGAAGCAAACACCCAAACAAATATTTGAACCTAATATCGGAACATAATATTAAGATTCTAATATTACGTAAACAATAGTTTTGATTCAATATTACGTAAACAATATATTAGAAGCAAACATAGGTTTTAACTTAATATATTTGTTTGGAATTGTTTCATTCACGTGTATGGATTCAATATTACGTAAACAATGAGCATGAAAATTATATTTATATAATATTACGATATTATATTGAAAAAATTATATTCATATAATATTGTAAACAATATTACGTAATATATTTGTTTGGAAATGTTTAATCCATACATGTGAATTGTTTACGTCTAGCATTCCGATACTAAATATCGGAACCTAATATTAAGATTCTAATATATTGTTTACGTAATATATATACCTTAAAAAACTGAAGGAGTGTTGGACGGACCACGGAGCAGAGTTGAATGTCTAGACAGCGGAGTGAAAAAAGTAGAATAAATGCTTATATTTTTTTTAAAAAACAACATAGTATTTATATAGAATTATATGTGATAAATTTTATCAATATTTCTAACTTTTATAATTACATATCAGTATTATTTTAATTTTATTAATGGTTCATTCTGCTAAAAATATAGATATTTAGATGGTAACAAAATCATGTTTATAATTTTAGAATATTTATAATATGATTACAAATATGAATTTTATGAGCAATTCCGAGATTGTACTATTGATTTAATTTTGGATTTTGTGCTAATTCATTGGAAAAATAAAATTATGAATTGAAAACTTAGAATTTGATTTTTTGAATTTGATGCATATGTTTGGTTTTCTATTTTTGAAATTTTTTGTTGCATTTTTAAATTCAGTTTATTTGTGCATTATGTGTTGATTTCTTATGTTTTCATGATATTCATTGTATCGAGTCTATCTTGTTAATTGAAAAGAGTTTTTTAAAAATATTTTGAAGTTTCAATTTATAATTGACTTGACAAAAAAAAAGCTAGCTAAATATGGACACAATAAAAAAATAATATTTAACTTTTATAAATGAATATCAATTAAATGCAAATTGTTGACATATTTATTGATAGTAAAATAAAAAAACGAAAGCAAATTATAGACGCAAATTTAAAGCAAATTAAAATTTTATTTATTGATTGAAAATTAAAAAAATGATAGAAAATTAAAAGCAAAATAAAAACAAATAATAGACGCAAATATAAAGCTAATTAAATAAAGCAAATCAAAAGCAAAACAAAAGCAAATTATATATGCAAATTTAAAAGCAATTAAAAGCAAATTTATTGAGAGCATATTTATTTTAGTAAATAAATTATTATACTATGATATTCATTGAGGTATAGGTCAAAATATGATATTTATTGTATCGAGTCAATGTTGTTAATTGAAAAGAATTTTCTAAAAATATTTTGAAGCTTCAATTTATAATTGACTTGACAAAATAAAAAGCTAGCTATATATGGACAGCATTAAAAAATAATATTTAACTTTTATAAATGAATATCAATTAAATACAAATTGATGACATATTTATTGATAGTAAAATAAAAAAAACGAAAAGAAATTATATAGGCATTTTAGTAGTTAAAAAACATAGGCATTTTAGTAGTTCAAAAAATTCAAAATTTTCAATTAGTTTAGTTTTTCATAATATCAATTCTTAACTAATTATTTTGCTAAGAACACTCATTTATATAATATTCCTTATTAGGTCAAGTCTATCTCATTAATTGAGAAGGGTTTAGAAATATTTTGAAGTTTCTATTTATAATTGAGTTGACTAAAAAACCAAAGCAAATTAAAAGGAAATTATATACACAAATTTAAAGCTAATTAAATATTTATTTTAGTAAATTTGTATTTATTAATAGCAAATTAAACAAAAGAAAGCAAATTAAAAGTAATTTATGAAATTAAACGATTGCTAAACAAACACTAAACAAATATTAATTTAAATTTAAACTATTGACTAAAATTGGATATATATCACAATTATCATCCTATAATTTAAATTTAATTCATTAAACAATAATTGTAGTGATATTTGCTTTACAAACACACACACACACACACACATATATATATATATATATATATATATATATTTTCGTGTTGACTAAATCTCAAATAAGCAGAGTCAGCTATTCTTTTTTTTTCCTATTTATTAGCTAATTCTTAGGAGGTTATATATATATATTACAAATTTTCGTTAATTCATTGTGTTGAATTCGACCAAAAAAATTTGATTGATCATGGCCCTCGATTTGGAAATCATTCTTAAATTTTGGATGATTCTATTCACACTTATATTCATATGTTAATGAGTTTATTTAAAAATTGCATGTTTATAGGACAAAATAAAGGTGATTATGGTCAAAATTGCATGTTTTAACATTCATTTCTATATGATTTTGATGATATTATGTTCATATTTGACCTTTGTGTGTTAGTGTATGATTCCTATGGAGTAATGTGGTGTTAATGTTGATCTTATGAATGCTATGAGATGTTGTATGATCAATTCTCTATATTGATGGTTTGTATGAATGCTTGGAATGCATAATTGATTAATTGGGCCATTAGGGAGTTAGTCTCAGATGAGAATTTGACTATTTTCCTAAATCTTCTTGTTATTAGGCCAATGCATGCTAAGTGTTTGGTAAAATTCCTAAGATAGTGAGAATTATCCTTAGTGAATAGAAAGAACAATTAGAGGCTCTAATGTGTATCTAGGGAGACCTTTGCATGTTAGAGTGGTTGCCAATTGATTGTACAATACCTCATTACATAAATAAGTGATACTACACCATGTGAAACATAGGATAGTACACTAATACATATCTCTCACAACTTGCTCACTTGCACCAAAAGTGATAGGAATAGTTTTCCCACTTTTATTGCTTTGTTAGATTTCGAATTGGAACAATAATCATACCTTACAATCTCCAATCTCCCTGAGTTCGATAAATAATAAACTTGGTCATCTTGCCACGACAATAACGATCACGTACACTTGCGTGTAGACACCATTTGGGCAAACACAGGGATAAATAGATGATAAATTGATGACTAAAATTACGAGACAATTAAGAAATAAAAGGTCATAATAACTTCATGAATTAATATTCTTTTAATTTTGGAATTGTTTAACTATTAATTACTATGATTTACATATATTCTATAAGCAAAAAATTGTAATTAACATATTTCTCGTTTAAATAAAATAAATTACTTTACATATTGCAAAATTAGGTAAGCTCTTATAATTGTGTGTCTATTTATGGATCAAAATCAATAATTTAATCTCATAAAATTAGGGGATCTCCAATAACTAAGGGTGCATTAATGGATCAAAATTAATTAGTCAATTTAATCTCATATAATTAGGGAATTCCTAATAAACAATTATATATTTTTATGTGGGCAAGATTTATTATTTTTATATTTTTATAAGAAATAAAAGCTATAATAACTTCATGAACTAATATTCTTTTAATTTTGAGATTCTTACACAAATTTCGACATTGTCTCGTTCAATGCACTGAGTTGGCCAATTGCGTTTGTTGTTCTTCAATGTGCTTACTTTTCGATTCACTGTCTATATTAACTTGATGCAAAGTATTTCAAACTTGTCCCAGAATTTTGTTAATTTTTTTAATTATTAATTTTGATCATAATAGACATTGTCTCCACTAATTATTTCGACGATCTTGCGTTATGATTTCAATTGATAGGTTACAATTGAAATGAATTTCAATGTAGATTCCATAATATTAGAGCTATGTTATGAATTTCAATGTAAATTCGATGAATATTAGAGCTAAATTTTGTTCGATGATAAGAAGTAAAAAAAACACTAATATTTCTATTTTTTTATACAATTCGAAGGAAAATTAAAACCTAATCTATTACAAAAATTTGAAGAAGAACCAAAAGATTGCTAGCTTAAGAATATACAATCCAAAAGCTCAACATGAGGACGATTCGAACTTTAGGATTGACATACAATTGACAGGAAACTTAAAAACTAATATGCTACACAACTGAAAAGAAGAATCACAAGATTCACTCGCTTAAATTGAATTTTTAAAAAGAAAAGTAAATTATTTCTTCCATGGTTTTTCCACATTTAATTAATTTTCTATAGATTTATTTTTATATTTAATTTCTTGATTATTTAAAAATACAAATTAAAAAATGATTTGATCGCATAAAATAATTTCTTATAACATGTATATTTCGTAATAAAAAAATTACTATATTTGAATGAAGAATTGCATATGTACTAAATAAATAAAAAAAACTTCTTATAACATCTCTATTTTGTAATAAAATATCAAACCAACATTGTCCACATATTTATATTAATAATTAAAATTAATCTAAAAAAATATGAAC
>JAPKLY010000097.1:601889-622774 GCA_026898435.1 Prunella vulgaris
ACACATACTGGGCTGAATAACCTATCAGGCTGTGCTGAATGTACATAAGACCTGACTCAGGCCGTGGTTCAGATCACCTGAATCATGTAAGTCCAAAGCAAAAGGTTATTTATGCTATGGGACAAGAGACAAAGAGAATGTCAGTAAGACTCCATTAAGACACACGTTCAGACTGAGTTATTAACAAGAGACTCAGAGCATTGAATGTACGAGGAAGGACAAATGTCTGAAGGTCAACTAGCCGTTATAGCGGAGAGCCAATGATCTTTCGACAAGCATGCACAGAGTCTGCGCAGCATTTAATGCGTCTCAAAAAGTTGCAGGTGATGTGACAACTTGCCAGAATAAGCATGGCGGGTAGGTCAAACAGTATTTCTAGCCTGCAATCTACCTAAAATAGGAAAGATTTGATTTGATCTCCTCCAACGGATCTATTTTGAATCTTGCCTATAAATATGGAGAACCTTGCACCCATTCAAGGTTAACGGGAAATTTCCAAGAGAAAACTCTCAAGAATCCAAGAACTCAAAGCATATCATAAACAACACTCTGTAATTAAATTTCCCTAGTGTTGTAGTAGGATTCACTCTGTATTTGCTTAGATCGATAACTCTATTATTTAGCACTGTTCTGTATTGCTAGAGCTATTTTAGTTGGAAACCAGAATACCAAACCACTCAAGGTGTGAGATTGGTTGGTTAGAAGGACTGGGACTTGTAAAACGCCCAGAGGTCAGTTCCTAAGAGAGAAAGTTGGCTACTCGTGTCCCTTGGCACGTAAAACCCAAGCACCTATCCTCAGGGTTTTGAGGATAGCTTCATGTTAAATCAGGTCGTGGACGTAGGAGTTGGTTATCTCCGAACCACGTTAAAAAGTCCCATGTGTGCTGATTTACTGTTCTGTTCAGGATCATAATTGTCATCATAATAAACTGAACATCCTGCATCGCTTTTCTATTCAGGACTGAATCAATCATCCTGAATCTTAACACTGTGCACTCAGCCTTAACCACCAGTTTACTAAGCAAACTCAGAGAAAATGTTTTCAGAAACTAAAAACGAGTAGAACCTAAGGGCTCACTTTCCGCACCCACTCTGACTCACTGAGATAGTAGTCCAACTGACTTGCTTTCAAGCGGTCAGTAGGTTTATTATCTCTACTGAGCTTCCGAGCACTTTGCTCACACTCAGCTTATTTGACTCGTTACTGAACTGTCCCTGCTGCCCCTGTGGACCTTCAGCATACTGAGTACTTCAGGAAATCCTGACTGAGTGTGTTAGAGCATTTTTCTGAGTCTTTCAGAAAAATCTAACATCAGTGTATTCCCCCCCCCATACACTGATTATACTCGTTTCGGGACCAACAACTAATTTGTTGATGATTGATGATTATGGATGTTGTATTGGGATTTTTTAGTTGTGTTGTGTAGGAAAAATACAAGAAAAAGATAAAAAATTGTGAAAAATCGAAGTTGGGAAATGAAGTGTTTTAGTTGGCCTCGGAACCCGCCTAGTCGTCCGCCGAAGGCCATTACTCTTGCGCCTAGCTTCTGACTCGTGCACTGGAGGGCCGCGCGAGTAACGGGACGAGTATGGTCGTCCGCTGAAGGGAGTTACTCGTGCGCCACTGAGGTAAGTCTGATTTTGACCAATTTTGGTCCAAATGTTGACCACTCTTCCCAAGGTTGACCCACTATCTCTTTACACCTTTAAATACTCTTTTTCACACATATTCACACACTCACACACTCAAGAATCTTGCTACTCATTCTCTCAAAACCAAGGGGAAGAAGAAGAAGGAAAATTTTTATATCTCAAGTTCTACATCTTCTTTCATTAATTCCTTCCATAGGTATGTTTATCTCACTCTCCTTTATCTAATTCTTGTATTTTTGTAGAGATTCCATGGTTAAATTCTCTAGAATTAGAAATTCTACTATTAGGGTTCTTGAGTATGATTTGGGGATTTTTGATTCTATGATTGATTTTGTGCAATTAGTGATTGAATTGAGCTATATTGTTGATGGGTAATCCAATGGGAGCCCAATTGCATGTTAATTGTGAGTATTAGAGGCTTAATTGAAGATTGAATTTTGAGGGTAGACATAGTGACGGATTTTGGAATGTCTTGTGCAAAAGTTGAATTCTTATCACAATGTTGTGCTTAATGTTAGTAATTTTGAGCTTTATTGATTGTAGGATGGATTGAATTAGTTAATTCACGTATTGATTTGGTTATTTGAGGCATATTTGTGAAAAGAATGAGTATGAATAGTATCTTGCATGACTATTTCCTTAATTCTTGTATTAAGACCCATTATTCATTCTTAACTTGTTCATGAGCATTAGATGAATGATATATCTTAGACATTACTCTCTCTTGTTAATGCTTTGCATTGTTGTAGATCATGTCGAGGAAAGGAAAAGGTAAAGATTCAAGTTCGAGGTCTAATAGGGGGTGGAATGATGCCACATTGGAGGAAACATGTTTGGAAAAGTGTGGGGATAAGCCTTCACATCATGTGCTGTTCTTTGAGGACAATGTGGGATATTTTAAGGCTTTGGAGAAAGTGATTACTACTGAATACTACACCAAAAGATACTACGATAAGGAGCTTACCCAATTGTGTAATTTCGGAGATGATGTGGAAGAGTTATTCTCTAATATTGGATGGAGAGGATTACTTGATATACAACACTTCACATCTTATGATAAGTTGAATCTAGAGTTCTTGAGCTCACTCATTGTCATTGAGGATAGAGGAATACCCATTAAGGCAAAGTTCCGAATCAACAATGAGGATTATGCCTTGACCACCAACCGAATTAATCGATTCTTTGGTTGTGAAGAGAACGTGAATAGAGGGAACTTTTATGCTTGGGAGAAGTTCACTAGAGCTCAAGAAGCTTGGGATATGATTAGCAAAGATGGAAGTGAGTACATAGCTCAAAGTTCTAGAGTCTCGTCTATTGCTAATCCAATTTTGGCCAATGCACAAAAGATTCTAGCACACTCTATTTTTTCTAGAATTGAGGGGAGTAAAGTGAGAAATGAAGAGTTATTCATTTTTTACTCTATGTTGAAATCCAAGAAGGTCGATTTCGGAGCTTATCTTCTTAACAACCTTGCTTACCAAGTTGGGAGGCTCAACTGTTCTTATGGTGGGTTGATCACCTTGATTGTTAAAAAATTGAGCCCGTCACCGGAAAAAGAAGGAGAGGTATATGAACGTGTGAATTTAAGCTACATGGTGAGGGCTAAGTTGCTTAAGAAGAAGTTGAATGTGATTTGTGTTGTGGGGAAAAATATTAAGGATCTTTTTCCTCTACTTGAGTACGAGGTGATCACAATTAATAAAGTAGAGAATTTGAAGATGGACTCCCCGCACACCTTGAAGTTAAGGAGAAATTCAAGAGAATGACTAACAAGAGAACACGTGGTGAATCAAGTTCTCATGGACAAGAAGAGATGCAAGAAGAGCAAGAACAAGAACAAGAGGTGAACTATTTTGATCAAGAAGGTGCTAACATTTTTGCAGGTTTAACCGCAAACGAGTGGGGTCATGAGGTACAATCGTTGAGGATAGATGTGAATGAGCTTATGAATGAGTACTCTTATCTTCGCTCGGATGTGACAAGGTTGACCAACAACTATCGGACTCTCAATACGAATGTGGATTCGATTAATAGGAATGTGAGTTCAATGCAATCAAACATGAATACCATTGGTACTAACATTGAGGAACTTCTTGCTGCACAAAGAGCGATGATGAATTGACACATTGAAGAAGGACATTTCACTTATCCTAGTAACCCTCCTTCGTGAAGTGAAAACTTCGGTCTAACTTCATAATGATGGGTAACTGTCTCTCCTATGCTATCTTGCTTCCATTTCCATTTTTAGTTGTTATTGTTATTGGTATTGTGGGATTTTTAGATGCTTTCTAGCTTAGTTTGCTATGTTTGTTATGAATTTCCTTGGATTTCTTAATGATGCTTGAGTAGTTTGCTTTAATATGTTGCATTGCATGATCTTTACTTCACCCTTTGCCAAACTTTTTAGATTCTTGGTCCAAAAAAGTTTGGGGGGATGTTCGTTTTGCAAATCTCATCGCAATGCTATGCTTAGATTGATTTGGTACTACTCATATGCTTTGATGCCTTATGTTTTGAAGATATGTGTTTTGCTCGTTGATTTTTGAGATTTTTGTTGCTAACTTTGAGTAGTGAATGCTTGAGATATGTTTATGATTGTGTGGATGAGTTGAAAGTTCATGTTAGATGTAATGGATTTATCTCTTGATTCTTGTTTTGTCTTTGATGTTATGGATTCTATGATTCTTGAGATTTTGATGATATTAGCATTTTTGATATGATATGAGTCATGATCACTTATACCCTTGAGTTTTGAGCTTTTGATGCCCGTTTCAATCTTGAATGGATGATATTCTTTGATGTGAGTTCCACACATGTCCATTTTACTCTAGAACTTGGCTTGGGTCTTATTTGAGACTACAATAGATAAAGAGTTTACATGATATGATTTGAGGCATTTTTTTTATCTATATTGAGTCACTTTGCCCTATGAGCCTACCATTGACATTATTATTCATTGCTTATCATTTTGTGCCTATAGACCTTTCCTTTGGCTAACCACACTTTAAGTCATTTTCCTTCCATTTTGGAACTCTCTTGTCCCTATGATTAGTAGAGTGAAAAGAAGGAAGGAAGATTGGTGATTTGATGAAGAACTTGGTGGCCTAAGTTAAAAGATATTCAAGAAATTCTATGCATGGATTGATGTGAAAAGAAAGGCAAGTGCTAACAAAGCATGTGAAAAAAGGTTGACTTTTGATGAAATTATGGTCAAGTCTGACTTTTGTTGTGTATGGCTAAAAAGTTGCAAAGAAAGGGAAGAATGATTCTTCAAAGTGTGATTTAGAAGATGCATGAAGGTGTGCAACATTGCATGAAGAGGTGAATGATCTACTACTTGATTCCTTCTATGCTTTACTAATCATACTTAGTCACTTTTATCCATATGTTCCTTCCTTACCAAAGAGCCAACACTACAACCTTATGAAAGTCTTCATTGACATGTGAATAATTTGTCATTTCAAGTAGTGGAGAACTTAGACTCAAGCCAAGCTTATGGTGGTAGATGTACAATTGTGTGATGATTGAGAGACTTCAAACACTTGAGAGTTGAGCTATACACTTCCATGTGAGGATCTTGACTCATTGACTTGATATTGTGTTAATTGATTTGATTTTGATAGTTGAGTAGATGATATTTTATCTTAGATTTACTTGATATTGAGTGATACTTCCATGGAATTTGACTTGTTCTTGATGCTTCATTGATACAATTATTCCCCTATCTTACCGCTTCGTTGTTCGAGGTCGTGCAATAATCTAGTTTGGGGGTATGATTAGGGTCATAATTGCATCATTTTTGCTATCATTTCTATATGGTTTTGAGGATCTTATGCTCATATTTGACCCTATTATGTTATATATTGTGCATTTAACCCTTTTTGGCTAGAAAGTTGTGATTATAGGTGAAAACGAGCAAAATGAGAAAGAAACGAGCAAGTTTGATAAAAGTCCAAAATTCTGGAGTTGAGCTAATGGATGCAAATGATATACCATGTTGAAGATTTCAAAGAGAGGGTCACAACGGAAAAATAATCGAGTCAATCGGAGCTCTGGAACTCAAGATATGGCGAAAACGAGAAGTCGAGGATCGACCGGCACGGACCTACCTTTGGTCGGCCTCAGAACCCCTTTGCTCGGCCTCAGAAGACCCTTAGTCGTGCAGCGAGTCTCTGACTCGTGCGCTGGACGTCCGCACGAGTAGGCGGACGACCATGGTCGGCTGGCTGAGGCCTTTGGTCACACGGTGCACAGATTTTCGGATTTTCAGGGGCAAGTTCGTCTTTTGCGCATTTAAGTGAAGGGTATCATGGTAAATGCATGGAGGGTACTATAAGTTCTTCAAGCTCAGATTTCCAAGGACATTCTCTCACTTTCCATTTCTTAGATTCTTCTTATATTAGAGGTTAATGGAAGTTACTAAGTGGGTTTACTAGATTCTTCATCTTCAAAGTTCGATTACTTTTAATCCGTCCAATAGATTTTCGATCAGTTTGATCCTGCGTACTCATCTACATTCAAGCTACATTTCTACGGTTCAATTTAGTTTTTCGCTTTCCAGATTAAGAGATAGCCATTGGAGTTTTGTAGCTAGTTTTCTAATTCCACTTGTATTGGTAAGTTTTCATTGATTTCTTTTGTAATTACGATTAGATATGATGTTTACATTGTTAATTGCAGTAGTTAGTTCTCAATTAGCCATGGGCTAATTCTCTTATGCATTGGTGTATGATTCTTATGTAGTAATATGGTGCTATTGTTGATCTTATGATTTTCATGAGAGGTTGAATGATTGATTCTCTATATTGTTGATTTGAATGAATGATTTGCACGCTTAATTGATTGTTTGCGCCATTAGGAACTTAGCAACATATTAGCATTGAGCTTTTCCCTTAATCTTCTTGTTATAAGGCCATGCATTCTAGGTGTTTGATGAAATTCCTAGAACAATGAGAATTGCTCCTTTGTGAATAGGCGCTACAATTAGAGCTTTAATGTGTAATTAGGAAAACCTATGCACCTTAATGAGGCCTTGCCTAATTGATTATCCAATTGATCATGCATGATTAAGTGATATGAACACCATATGAAACATAGGATAGTACACTAATGCATGTTCTCCAACACTTACTCACTTTTGCAAAAAGGTGATAGGTAGTTTACTATTCTTGACAAGCTTAGTAGATAAGAAATCATTCCCTTTTATTGCTTTATTGAGTTTCGATTTTCAAACAACATACATACTTAGCAATCTCCCATCTCCCTGTGTTCGATATTAAACTTGGTTACCTTGCTACTCCTACTACGATCACGTGCACTTACGTGTTACACATTTTAGGCAAACAATTTAGTAAAACAAATGATGTCAAGGCATTTTAATTTTAATTTAATTAATATAACAATTTTTTTTATGTTAATGCTATATTTTAGAATATTAAAAACATAACCCTAAAAAAGAATTTTAGGTAAATTCGTAGATAATTATTAGATACATTAATAAATAAATTTTGAAATGTTATTGCTATGTTTTAGGTAAATTTGAAAATAATTTTAGTTTTAAAATTTTTTAATGTTGACATATTTTTAAAATTATACTTTTATAACTTTGACAGTATTCAATTTTTTCTTCTATTTTTAGGTTAATATTGGCGGTTTTAAAATTAAAAATGTATAATTCATATGATTTTAAAATTGCAAAAAAAGAATTATTAGGATAATTAAAAATATAACTGTAAATCTTTTTAAGTAAATTCTTAAATAATTTTTTTAGGTAAATTCGTAAAAATATTTTTTTTATGTTATTGCTATATTTTAGGAAAATTTGTAAATAGTTTTGATTTAAAAAATTATAATTTTGACATATTTTTAAAATTTTAATTTTCACATATTCAAAATTTCAAATTGTTTTGTTTTGATTTAAATTTAATATGAACGGTTTTAAATTTTTGTTAGGATAATTACAAAATATAACCGTAAATCTTTTTATGTAAATCGTAAATAATTTTTTGGTAAATTCATAAAATAATATTTTTTTATGTTATTGTTATATTTTAGGTAAATTTGTAAATAATTTAGGTTTAAAAAATATAATGTTGACATATTATAAAAATTCTAATTTTAATTTTGAGAAATTCAAATATCTTGTTTTTTTTAAATTCAATATGAACACTTTTAAAGTTGAAATAGTTGCGTAATTAATTTTGTTTTGAAAAATATATAATCTTGATATATTTTCTTTTGGTTAACTTTAATATGAACGGTTTAAAAATTTCGTAAATAATTTTTGTTCCAAAAAAAATTATAATTTTGACATTTTTTAAAATTTTAATTTTGATATATTAAAATGTTTTGTTTATATATATATATATATATATATATATATATATATATTATGAAATGAAATCGTATCGAATCAATAATCATCAGATAACATATCTCTACTATCACATGGCTCTGATACCATATAGACGCAGGATCGGGGATCTAGATTTTATCAGTAGTATAGCTATGGATCTTTTGCTCAACACAGATTGGAAATTACTGAGGACATCTATAGTTTATGAGTTAATGATTTCTCCGTATTGTATCAATAGTGTCTCACTGACCTTTTCCAAAACAAACTGGCCTAAGCATTCAAGAATCTATGAATTAACCTGAAAAAAGGATTTATGCTCACAAACGCCTGCGCCTTCACTCGGCATAACGGCAAAAAGGCTACCCCACACGGTTAACTCATAAATCAGAAAACTTAGTTCAGCAAGTTTCAACCTTAAAGACACATCTCGATACGTGTTGGATAATCTTAACTCATAAATATCGATAGAAACCTCAAACCAATTGGTCGAAACCATTCACTACATATTGATATAACCAGATCAGATCAAACAACTTATGATCTTCAAAAACACATGAAATAGTAGAGTATGAGATCCTAGATCATTGATTCAATACGAATCTCTAGCCTGCCATAGGGCGGCTATGAATCTCTTTAAACAAAAATTTAAAAACAGAAAAATAAAGAAGAGAGATTACCCTTTAGGAGCCAAGATAGGTACCTCCTATTATTATTACTTCAGAATAATTTTACAATGGAGAGAGAGAGAGAAGAAGAGAGAGAGCAGACTTGCTAAAGTTCTGCCTCTTACAATAACAAGCACACATATTTATAGGGGGAGAACCGGACATGAAACCCCGGATTTCATCCCGAAAATAAAAAGTATGAATAGTAAAAAGTTTGAATAGTAATTTACTATTCATGAACAGTTCTTTGTCTGCTGATGTAGGTGATGACGAAATTTGATTTTGTCATTTCAGGAGATGCATTTTGCCCAAGGATGCTTCTAGAAAATCTCTATTTAGCTCGCCAGTAGAGAGGCTTGTTTTTTTAGAAGAAATAAAGTCTTCTCGAGTCTTTCGATTGGCCGATTTAGCCTTCTGAGAATCGGAATTCCAATTTCAAGAGCCCTAATTTTTTTTCTGAGAGCTTTAAGATAATTTTTATCATAAATCAATTTGTCGTTTTCATCAAATACGACATGGTATGGGACTTGCCAGATCTGTGGATTAGTCCCAAAACGGGAAACCCTGATGTGGGTGATCCAGTCTTCCGAAATATTCATCAGTCCTTTCTTCCTTTGAGCTTCTCTTTGAGAGAATTTTTTAAGAGATCAAAACTTTCCTGTAGAGAAAAATCTTGATAATCATCATTTGGATCTTGAGAATCTTGAAGATCAGATCCTGAATGCATAGTTGCGTCTGATTTTGAATCAGAAAAGTCTATTTCATTGAAAAGATCTTTTTTGATTTGATCCATATACATATCCATAATTTTTTCTCTTGGAAGAATACCAAAATATTTCTTAGAATATTCTGAAAAGGATGGCAGCATATTAGTAGCCTTTTCATCAGGAATTTTTCTGAATTCATCGATTTTGGATTTGATCCTATCGATATTTTCTTGGAGGGGTGACTCATTGGAGCCTGGGGTAATAACACTTAGGTTATTCCAGAATCTTGTCATGTGAATTCTCCATAGACAAGGAGTATTATCATTGGTGAACCCAAATTCTGGTATCCACTTCCAGACCCATGGAATTCCTGAGTCAATGAAAAATCTACAGGTAGTTTTACTACTTGTATTGTGAGTGGCAAAATTAGAAGAAATAATAGAATATTCTTCAAGAAGAGGTTTAACTTCTTCGGGCAAAATATTTACCGCGGCTCCAAAGGTTTCCCACCAAGAAGTGAGCCAATTTGGAATATTACTTTTGCTGATATTATCACAAATTTTGATCAGCCAGGTATGAGAATGTTTGACATTCTGGTAAAGAAGAGTTTTATAAAAACTTTGTAAATAATCCCATTAATTGTACTGGATGGTCGTTCGAGAGACTTCGTTGACCATACTTCTTTCAGAGAAGGGTGAAATTCTCCATTCTTGGATGGAGATAATTTTCTTAATAATAAATTTAGAGTAATTAATTACTTTACTCTTGGGTGGAAAGTGTTGAATTTCCACACTTCCTAGGTTGGTAAGGATGGCTTCATAAAAAGCCCTGGATTTGTATGAACCAGTAGACCAACTATTATTTGGAAAATATTTTTCCATTAAGATCCATGGGGATTCTTTGAATTTAACATCATCTTCTTCAAGAATCAGTATTAATTCTCTCTTGGGAGAATCAAAGAAAGTATATTCTTTTTTAGCAACAGAAGCATAGGATTCTTGGTCGTCAGTTTTTGAGGAATTGTCCTCAACTGGTATATTTTTACCTCTCTGTCTGAGGAATTCTTGGAATTCCTTTTGAGTATTACCTCCTGATGAGGAGGAACCGATACCAGAAATATTATGGTTAATAAGGGATTTCTTCCCGTGGTAAATAGGAGGATGACCTCGTCCTCCTCTTCCTCTATAAGAGGAATAGGGACTTCTCCCAGACTGGCTCATTCCTGTCATTAAGAAATATATTCGCGAGTTAGAAAATCTGGAAGATGATTATCTTTTCCCTGCTTATAGATTATTTTAAAATCAAAATAAGCAAGATGGGATTGCCATCGGGCAAACATCTGTTTGGACACATTGTGTTCAAAGTCTTTTTCAAACATAAAAGAAGCAGTTTTACAATCAGTCCTTATTATAAAATGCTGATTATAAAGATCGTCTTGAAATTTTAGAACACATTTTACAATGGCTAAAATTTCTCTAGCAACCACAGAATAATTTTTCTGTGAATTATTCCATTTACCAGAATGGAATCTAATAACATATTCATTTTTATTTTGTGGATTAACCTGTTTTAAAATACCTCCATATCCAATGTCAGAGGCATCGGTTTCCACAGTCTTATCCCATAAGGGATTGGCAAGCATAAGGCAAGGAATATGCTTTAATTTTTCTTTTATCCTGATGACTGCTTGAGTGTGATTGTCACTCCAAGGAGCAGGATTCTTTTTTAACCTATCATATAAGATAGCAGTATCTTCGGCTATTTTCTCAATATAGGAAGAAACATAATTAAGACTTCCTAAAAATCTTTGTAACTGAGTTTTATCAGTTATGACATCAGGAAATTTATTTCCAAATTCGATGCTTCTTTGAATAGGGATAATATTTCCCTTTTCAATAATATGTCCCAGAAATTTTATTTTTGTTTGAAACAAAACCATTTTTGGCTTTGAAATAACTAAGCCATTTTTAATGACTATATTTTTAAACATCTCAAGATGTTTAAAGTGTATTTCTATATCTTTAGAAAATACTAAAATATCATCAATTTAAACGATGATGAAATCACTATAAGGATTAAAAATATCATTCATAATTTGTTGAAATTCAGAAGGGGCATTTTTAAGCCCAAAAGGCATTACCGTCCATTCATAGTGGCCGAAAGGAACATTAAAAGCTATTTTGTAACGATCCTTAGGATCAATCTGAATTTGCCAAAATCCAGATTTCAAATCAAATTTTGAAAATACTAGTGCATTGACTAGTCTATCAAGTAAATCTTTTTTGTTAGGAATAGGATGGCGAATCTATTTTAAAACTTTGTTTAAAGGTTTGTAATTGATAACTAACCTAGGAACACCACGTTCCTGCTCTGAATGTTTATTGACATAAAAAGCAGTGCAAGACCAAGGGGATTTGGAAGGAACAAGAAGTTTCTTTTGTAAAAGAGAAGATATTTCTTTTTTACATAATTCTAAATAATCAGCATTCATTTGACAAGGCCTCGATTTTGTAGGAATCTTGTCTTCGGAAAAACTTTCTTCATAGGGAAGAGAAACCATATGTTTCTTTCTTTCCCAAAAAGCATTTGGAAAATCATTGCAAATTTTTATAGAAAATTCTTTAGACAAGAAACCAATTTTTTCTTGTAGTTTAGGATTATTAATCCTTTCTTCAATAGTAAAAGAATTTAATTCATTTTTAAGAAAGTTTATTTGACAATTCCTTTGATCAATTTGATCACGAATTTGATTTAAAACCTTATGAATTGATTTTGTAACAAATTCTAAATTAACAGGTTTATTATCAAAAATACCTGAAATACCCTTTTCATCTACCTTAATAGGATAGATGTTGTAAATAAAATGAAGGCCAATGATTATTTGGCTAGTAATATTTTCTGCAATAAGAAAATCATTAGGAATGCAAACTTTATCAGTGCAAATATAAGCATTTTTTAATTTATAAGAAAATTTTAAATTTCCTCCTCCTGCATGGGAAAGAGTTTGAGTAGTTTTTTCAAAAAACTTGGTGGGAATTATTCCCATTTGGATAACACTAATATCCGCACCGCTATCAATCATGGTTATAAAATCTCTTTTATAAAAATTGTTTATTAAAAGAGAAATCTTTTCATACCATTTTTGAGATAAAATGATGTTAAGATTAGAAAGATGTTGATTATCAATCAAACTTTCTTTAGAAGAAAGAGTTGGAGAGCTTGAATCACCAATGTCTAATTTTTCTTTTCCTTTTTCCCATTGGGAAAGACGAAAGGAAAATTCAGAACTTTGTTCCTGAAGAGATTTAACACTTGTTTTGAGATTTTCAATTTCTTTTGAAAGATCTTTAATGGTAATAGGATTGTTCTCAACCTCTTTAATTCTAAGAAGTTTATTAACATCATCCATATTATAAAAATTTCTTTCAATATGATTTGAAAGATCATTTTTTTCTTTTTTGAGAGGAATATTCTCAAAATGGTCAATAATTTTATTGCGTAAATCAAAATCTTTGATTTGTTTAAGAAAATCCATAATATAATGGTCATCAATGACATTAATATTCATGCCTTTAAACTGACTCATAAGTTTATAAACTTCATCATCCGTTATCTCACTAGTATCTTGGATACAGTTGAGACAAGGCTTACCCTGGAGGCAATTTTGACACTCATTGGTATCAAATTGACTTGAATAAGATGAAGAGTTCAATTCTTCAGAAGAATCATTGGATTATATATCAGCATCAGAATTTAATTTTGAATTCATTACTATTCCGAGAAGAGTCTCTCTGAGAGGTTCATCAAGATCAAGATTTTTAATCTTGTCTTTTGCATAGCACTGGTTAGCATAGTGACCAGGCTTTCCACATCTGTGACAAATAATTTTGTCTAAATATTTTTTCTTTTGAAAAGGTTTTTTAAAATATTTTTTATTATAGAAATCTTTTTTCACTTTCTGTTTTTTATCAGAAAATCTTTTCCTTCTTCGAAAATCTGGTTTATCAGAAAAATCATTTTTTCTTTTATAAAAATTCTTTTTGGAATTTTCAATTCCAAATTGGTCACAGAAAAGACCAAGTTGTTTCTTTTCTAAGAGATTATCTCTTTTAAGCTGGTTTCGCAATTTTATTTCATTGTAAAGATTTAATCCTTCTTGGACACAAATACTAATGATTTGGCCAAAACTGTATGACGCGTAAGAAATAGAATTTGCGTCTTTTTGAAGAATTTTCTTGATTCTTTCCACGAATAAATACGGAAGACCATCAACAAATTTGTTTTTCCAAATATCTTGGTTACAGTCAGGAATATCATAAATTCTAGACAAAAAAGTATCTTTGTACCAACGAAAATCAGTAAGAGTTTAGACCTCATATTTAAAAGAAGTGTTTTGGTATTTTCAGAATTGTTTGAAAGTTTACCAGTAAAATATTCTAAAATGGTAAGAACAAGAGAATAACCCGCATTGGGTTTAGTGGTATTTTCTTCTATTTTAACAGAAGAAAATATTTCATTTTTATTTTGGGGAGTAAGATAATTATCCCACCAGCCTTTAAGCTGACCAGTAAAACCAACAGTAATAGCTTGTGCAGTCTGCACATCATTATTACCACTAATTCTACAGGCAGAGCTGTACATAAGCATACGATGGCATTGTGTGTAGATATATCTATCACTTCCACTATCAATATTCCATTCAAAAATGGATTTACCAGAATAAGAGATATTAAAGAAATTTTCTTGTTCTTCATTGAGAACATCAATAGGAGTAGGCTTAGTATAATACCTTGACATAGTAGGCTTATCAGCCCATCTCATTTTGTTAAGACTGTCAAAATTGTTTTGACTATTTTCTCCAGACTCAATATGTCTGTTATTCATATCATCTTGAAAATCATTTTCAATAGTGGAAATATGAAGTTTTCCAAAATTTTCAGAAATAATTTTTTCAAGATCAGAAATAGAAGCTTCAAGCTTAAAATCTTTAATCTCAATAGGAGATTGAATAGAAGGAACAGTTGCAATAACTAGATTTTTTCCTTCTTCAAAAGAAGTATCAGTCTTAGGCTGATCTTTGTTTTGAAAAAGAAGAGAATCAATTTTCTCATGTAGCGAAGCAATTTCTTCACTAAGAATTTGAAGAGAAAGATTGCAAAAATTATTTTGCTTAAAAATCTCAGCAATATTGGTTAAAACATCTTTTTCAATAATTGTTGAAAAAAGAGAAAAATTTAAAGTTTTTCCTTCCTTTTCAATCTGGAAAGGAATATTAGGAGGATAGACGGATTTTCGAATATCTCCTGAAGAAATAATTTTAAAAGATCTTTCTATTGTAGAAATTTGATCAATATAAAAGGTTTTCATAAACCAAGGAACAAAATAAAGTATTTTGTTTTGTTTTTTACAAAATTCATAGAATTTGTCAACAAAATAAGATAATTCATCTCTTGGGAAAGAGTTAAAATACCAAACTCTAAATTTTTCCCATTTTGGATCATTAAATTCTTCATTGATATGGGCTTTATTTAAGGAGCCTTTATTGAAATCCAAAATTGGTTCAAAAATCATTTTAAACAGAAAAATCACATTCCGAAATTGTTTCGGGAAGTTTTTCACTATGAACAATATTGTTTTTATTAACAATAATATTATCATTTTCAAAATCATTGTTTTGATAAAACTTTTCTTCTTTCAAAGAAGAAGTAGAAACTCTTGAAGTAGAAGGAATATTGACTTCATAATCAAGAGGTGAAAATAAATTGTAACCAGACATAGATCTAGTGAAAGAAGAATTTCTTCTTTGGTTATTTTGAAAACCAATCTTAACAATACCATTATTACTTTGAGTAATATGGTGGAAATCACTATTAAGTGAAGGGATTTTAGGAACAGAATGTTCAAGAATCCAATTATCTGGGAAAATAATCTCATCCCATTTATTAGATCTACGAGTACTAACATTGGAATTTCCAAAGTTTGTTTCAATGAGAATAGTCTCGTTTTTATCCTTATCTACCCTAGTACAATTTGGATTAAGGGTATGTAAAGGTTTGAAATAAATGCGATAACAAATACACATAATTTCAGATCCAGGCATATAATTATAGCCATGTGTTTTAACATTTAATGTTAAAGCATCAAGGATATTGTTGTCAGATAAAGACAAAGAGAGATTAGGATACACGTTGAAATAAACGGGTCCTAAAGCTAAACTAGACTCAATAATTCCCATGAGAGATTGTTTCCAGTTAAGATTTCTACCATCTCTCAGAGTGGCTAGAAAACTTTCTGGTAACCCTTTAAGGGTTAAAGGTCTAAAGGCGACTTGAACACATCCAATATGGATGAATTTATACCCCTTCATATAAGGAGAAATATCATGGTAGTTTAATAATTTTAAAACCATTTCTTCCTCATGAAGAGGGACTGAAGACTCAGTTGTTTTAACAACTTGTTTGAAACTAATTTTTTCAAAAATTCCAGATTTATAAACCGTTCTAGGTTCAATCTTTGGAATGCTCCATTTGTTGAGTAAATCAAGATTTTCAGGAACATCATATTCCTGAACCAAACTATTTTTCTCTATATAAGAAGAATTTAAAAGATTCATAAAGATAATTATGAAATGAAATCGTATCGAATCAATAATCATATATATATATATATATATATATATAAGTGATAGGATTTGACAATTTGAAAATAATGAGTTGTGGAGGTAGCCACACAATAAGATATGTTCTCGATTTATAATAATTTTGATATATTTTTTTCAATACTTGTATTTGTATAACTTTGACAAATTTAATTACGTTCAGGATGTATGTAATTAGTATTTTAATTTTAATATTTTTATAATTATGACACATTCAAACCTTTTTTTGTTTATAATATTTACATAGTTTTATAATTGTTGATTTTTTTAAAGTTTGACATATTCAACTGATGTTCATAATTTTTTATAATTTTGATATATTTTTTATTTTTATAAGTTTGACATATCACAAATTAATTCAGAAGAAGAATATAAATATTTGTGTTAAAATCATTCTGGTGTTAAAATCATCTCCAAGCATTCAAAATTTAGAACGAAAAAAAATGAAATTGTATTTTTGTATGTTATGATTTAAGTATGTATAATAGCAAAATATATTAAAATACGTTATATGGCATAAATACATGATGTTTAACAAACATATGAACAAAATTAAAAAAAACATTGGAAAATACATATACAAATATAAGTTATGTAATATGCAATATGTAGTTAAAAACTTGAAATCATATCTTCTCAATCTTGACTTTACACGAGATTTGAGATTTATTGTAATTTGTTATAAATATTATTGTGAACATTAGTAATTAACTGGGCCTTTGACCTAATGCGCTTCGTAGTCATGATGATGAACTAGGTTACCAAATCTCTTACTCCCTCCGTATTTCTATAAGTTGCTCGTTGCTTTTGGGCACACGAATTAAGGTAAAAGTGAAAAAGTATAAGTGATGTGATGGAAAAAGTGAAAAAGTATAAGTGATATGATAGAAAAAGTGAAAAAATATGAGTGATGTGATGGAGAAAAGTGAAAAAGTAATGAAAATAGTGTAAAAAGTATTGAAAATAATAATAAAGAAGTGAGTAGTAGTTTCTAAAAAAAGGTAAAAAAACAATGAGCAACTTATAGAAAGACGGACGAAAATGGCAACATGAGCAACTTATAGAAAGACGGAGGGAGTATTATTTTTATTTATCGTTTTAATTATAAGACTTATCAGCACGAGACTCTAACCAACTATACGAGCAAGATAAATTTTCGTTCTTTTATGTTTATTTCAAGTAAAATTGATCGATTCTTATCAATTGTCCTCTAAGTAATGCTTTTATTGTTTTTTCTTCGCGTGCATGAGTGCTCTATCAAAAAAAATTGGTGGAATTACAATTTTCTATGACCGTCAATTGTATTCAAAAAGTTGCAGATTCTCACGAGTGCTGAGAAAGGAATTGGAGGATCATCAATTTTTCAATTTTTCAAAATTTCCAGTATCTGTTCAAAAATCGCATGCCTCTATTTTATGAATTTGTATGCTTATAATCTATTATACAGTGCGAACAATATGTATGCTTATGATTTATTATACACTGCAAACAATATGTATACACTTCAAACAATATTATTATGGAATTATCTTCATTCTAACTATATGAATATTGTGTATATTTAGTATCATGACTATTACTCCCTCCGTACCAACATTTTCTTCATAGATGGAGTTTTAAGTATATTAAAGAAGTATGTCAGTGTGAAGTTAAATAATAAAATATAAAAAAGTATACTTTATTAACTTTTTGTGAGTGTGAGTTGTTTTCTTTTTTGGGTGTAAAAAAAGAGTTGGGACGTCCATATAAGAAAAATGTAAAGTTTATCTTGGGATCCAACAAAACTAATCCCCAAAAATTTCCGTAAATCAAAATCAAGGAACCTAAAAGATCTCAATCTACAAATACCCATTTGCTATGCTTATATGTTTAGTTTGGTATGTTTTGATAATCTCGATCTCGAACAAAGGATGTGTTTGCAATTGATTAAAAAAGTGAAGAATCACTTTTTCGGGAAGTTGGTGAGACTCAACTTATCCCAAGAAAAAGTGATTCTACACTTTTTTTAATCTCTTGCAAACACACCTAAAATCAGATACAAGATCGCTGTAAACCCAGAAACTGTAATTGATATATACCGTAATCGAAAATTGCTACCGATTTCTTGTTCCCCAAAACTTAAATTGCAATCGAAGACTTCTGTATCGAATCAATTTTTCGAATCCCATAATCGGTAATTTAACTGAAAAAAAACGATCGTCTTTCGATCTGAAAATCAATCTCAAAAACTTTTTTTTTTGTTTCAAAACCTTCGAAACCTTTTTGAAAACAAAAACCAGAAACACAAACCTTCGAGATCAAACACCAGAAATCTTCGCTCAGTAGACTCAACGACGAATGACAACCGGCGATTTTCCTGTAGGCGAGAACGACTACTGTCTCCGGCGGTTAACCTACTCTGCCTAAATCGCAAAATTTCTCCGAATCTGGCATTGAAAAATCCGGAACGATGATCGCGTAGATGCGCGAAAATTTCTCCAAACCCTTTCCGAAAATTCCGACTTTAATTGTTTGAAAAATCCGCCCAAATCTAATTCCTCTTTTTACGGCACTGACAAATTTGTTGGTTTTTTTTTTCCGAAAGGGGAAGGTTTTCCTCAGGGGTATTCCCAACCCTATAACTCAAATTTAAACTCAAATACACCTAGGGGTGAGAACCAAATCATCAAAACCGACCTAACCGAATTTATTATTATTAGAAACAAAAACCGAACCATATACATTAAAAACCGAAAAAACCGAAACCAAAATTTTCGGTTCAAAACCATATTAACCGAAATATCACTAGTCAAATTTGTATGTGCGAAAACAGGGAGAGGGGAAGTGGTGACTTGGTGGCCGCCTGCCGTGAGCTTAGGTGGACGGCGACGGATGGGAATGGGGTGAGCGGCGTGAGGGTAAGGGAGGGAATTTCTGGAAGTGAGGCGTCGTGACCGTGAGAGTGAGAGAGGGAATTTGGAAGTGGTAACTTACAGATTTGAGGGTTACGGTTTTTTTTATCTATATGTAATGTAATTATATTTATGTAATATAATATTTAGTAATAGTATTATACATATATAATTATATATATATATATATGTTTAAATTCGGTTCAGTTTTCGGTTTTTTGGTTTTTTTATCTTAAAAACCGAAACCGAAACCGAAAACCAAAATATTAAATATTTAAAACCAAAACCGAACCGAATACCAAATTAACCGAACCAAATTCTTATTTCGGTTTGGTTCGGTTCGGTTTTTCGGTTAAAACCGAATAGTGCTCACCCCTAAATACACCTATTTACTTTAATACAATTTATTTTTTATTTTATCATTATTTATATATAATTAATTTTATAAATTGATATTCATATTTAAATTTTTAAAAATTAAATTAATAAAAATATAATATATTTAATAAAAATAATTAAATAACGACTCGGTGATATAAAAAAATTTAATAACATAATTTATCACATTACATATTAATATAGAAAAATTACACATCTAATAAAACATAATGCAAATTTAAAAATATTACAAGATAATGCAAATAATATAAATTACATATTGACAATCATTAATTCTCTGAATTAGAATATATTTCCCAAAGGTGTTCAATCAGAGCATTGCGGAGTTCGTAATGAGCATCTGCATTCTTGACTTGCCTATATCGATTAAGAAAATTTTGAAATCTCGAATTGGAATTAGTTGCCCACTGTACCAGTGAAGTTGTTACTTCTCTTGCTTCCACAATCGGAGTACTAAGATCTCGCTCATCTTCAATTATCATATTATGCATTATAATGCATGCAGTCATTATATCTTTCAAATCATCAGTTGAATAAAAACGAATTGAATTTGCTATTATTGCAAATCGACTTTGGAGGACTCCGAATGCACGTTCCACATCTTTTCTACACGCTTCTTGCTGTTGTGCAAAATATTTATTTTTTGGTCCACGTGGATCACGAATGGTTTGTACCAGAGTTGACCATTTGGGGTATATGCCATCTGCTAAATAATACCCCGTGTTGTATTCTTTTCCTTGGATAACATAATGCACAGGAGGAGAAATACCTCTAATTAGATTAATGAAAAGGTGGGACCTCTACAACACAGTAATATCATTATTAGATCCCGGCATACCAAAATATGTAAATTTATATTGTAAGTTTATATAGTGGTTGTTGGTCCCGAAACGAGTACAATCAGTGTATGGGGGAGGAATACACTGATGTCAGATTTTTCTGAAAGACTCAGAAAAATGCTCTAACACTCTCAGTCAGGATTCCCTGAATTACTCAGTAAGCTGAATGTCCACAGGGGCAGCAGGGACAGTTCAATAATGAGTCAGATAAGCTGAGTGTGAGTAAAGTGCTCGGAAGCTCAGTAGAGATAACAAACCTACTGACTGCTCGGAAGCGAGTCAGTTGGACTACTATCTCAGTGAGCTAGGGTACGTGCGGAAAGTGAGCCCTTAGTTTCTACTCGTTTTAGTTTCTGAAAACATTTTCTCTGAGTTGCTTAGTAAACTGGTGGTTAAGGCTAAGTGCACAATATTAAGATTCAGGATGATTGATTCAGTCCTGAATATAAAAACAATGCAGAATGTTCAGTTTAGAATGATGACAGTTATGATCCTGAACAAAACAGTAAATCAGCACACAAGGGTCTTTTTAACGTGGTTCGGAGATAACTAACTCCTACGTCCACGACCTGATTTAACAGGAAGCTATCCTCAAAACCCCGAGGATAGGTACTTGGTTTTTACGTGCCAAGGGACACGAATAGCCAACTTCCTCTCTTAGGAACTGAACCCTGGGCGTTTTACAAGTTCCAGTCCTTCTAACCAACCAATCTCAC
>JAPKLY010000097.1:632774-667888 GCA_026898435.1 Prunella vulgaris
ATCAGAGGTTTTGGGATCTAATCAAAATACTTCAGATTGTCCCAACAGTGGTGCTTCAAACGAAGATATTGTAAGTTTATATTCTTCTTTTCTTTATAAGTAATATCTTTAAAGTCTTAACTTTTTTTCTATATATAAACCATGCAGATGTTTAGAGCAAAACTCCTGTTGATGACTGATCCAAAGTATAAAAAAGGATTTAAGTTTGATCATGTGTCGTGGATGTGGGGAATAACAGTCAACCACGCAAAAAAAAGAATGTTTCATCACAATCAGATGCATCAATGCCGAATTCTCCTGTTTTCTCTCCTCCGGGAATATCTCAATTTGATATCAACTTAAGTGATGATACTGATGGTGGATCATCATCTCAGATGCGACCAGAGGGGGTGAAAAAATCTAAATTGAAAAGTAAAAAAGATGAAGATTCATATCGTGCTATGAAAGCTGTGGAAGAATCAAATAAACGAATTGGAGATATAATGGCTGAATCAATCCTCCAACAACAGAGAGCCATGGATGAATTTGCAAGAATTCAAGAACGAAGGTATGAATTTAAAATTATGGAAAAAGACTTGACGACTATTGCTGACCCGGTTAGACGTGAATGGTTTCGAATTGAGCAATTAAAAATCGAACAAAAGAATTCCAGTCAAACTCAATTTCGAAATCACCCCCAGACATTTGGACAATTTTTTGGTGATATTGAAGGATCTGGAAATGATCTTGGAGAGTACTAAAATTTGTATTGGTCAGATTTGACTTGTATTTTATTTGTGTAGTTATGCTTGTGTCTTTTATTTATATATTTCTTATTGTGTTTTAGCATTGTATTTTTTTATGTTCTATGATTTTATTTTCTATGTTGTAATTTTTTTTAATTTAAATTTGATATTTCTTTTATGTAGTTACAATTATAATTTTTTTAAAATACAACAATTATTTATATTCTAATATTTCATTTTTATATCACATAATGTTATAAATAGATTTAATTCAATACATAATAGTAATACATTCTATTGGCCCAAACATTTGGCTCTCTTAATGGGCCATTAATCCCTGACTTGGGCTTCGGCCGTTAAAAAAAAAAGGTTACGGATATTCTCCCCTCATTTTTAATTACTTCACCCCCTTTTCACTTTATCAATCTAAATTTTCAGTTCACCCCCCTTTAATTTTCTAATAAAAACCCCAAAAATTATGAATAGGTTTTTATATGAAGAATATGAGAGTGAACTGATCAATTTGTATATTAAGAAAACATAATAAAAGGGTATTTTGGTCTTTAAAATATATTCTGAAATAAAAAAAATTAAGTGTAGTAGTGAAGTAATTAAAAATGGTGAAAGAATATCCATGTCCAAAAAAAAAAAAACCATATGACCCACAGTCAATTTTCAAAACACAATTAATTATCTTTCTGGCCTATTTCTTTTTATAGGCCCGCATCTACTAGCAAATGGGGTGAAGTTATTGGTCCCCTCGTTCTTATTTAAAAAAAAAAATGAGGTGAAGTTATTTAGCCTCTTTAAAAAAAAAAAAAAAAAGAGAAGAGCTTTAGGCCTACACATTTGTTTATTGGCATTAAAATTTTTAGGCCCAGCCATTATTTCCTAAATCTTCCTGGCCTATTTTTATTTAAAAACAAAAAATAAAAACTAAACTAAAAATAAAAATTTGGCCTACTCAAGATAAGGATGAAAATTGAGTATAAATTTGTCTTCCTCCATACATCGACTCTATTAAAGAGTTTGATTTTACTATTCATGGACACCTACTTGAAAATAATATGACAAAAAAATTTATAGGAAATTTCCAAAAATAACTTTAAAAAATTATTAAACTCACGCGCGAAACCCAGTATCTAACACACGCACGCCCAACCTAAATGTTCTCCAGGTTAATTCCTCCCCAAACACTCCCAACCTACCCCTCCCCATCGCAACACACACATATACCCAGCCCCACTATGATCCCCCCTCCACCACCCCAAACACACACGTTCAGCCCAGACCCAAACTAATAAATTTTGTTAATTATTATATTTAATTGTTATAAATTTTGACACGACCACACTTATCACACACAAACATACGACCAGTTTAAATAAAACTCGACCTGAAAATCGGCTATATTTTTTTTTTCATTCTGACAACATACATCATAACACTATAACAAACCCAACAACCTGTTTACATTTACAGAAGTAATTTCAAACCACACGCAAACTACATCACCTCCAAAATCATACATCAGACACCTTAATTTACAATATGACCCAGTACAAGTTTAAAACAAACACAATATACTACAACAGAAGCAAAATAAGCCACAGTCCTGCCCGCAGGTCATCATCTATGTACACTGCAACTCAAAAAGCCAGCAAAAGCGCCACAGCTACTCCAATTTATCACCAGGTCACAAATCATCAGGGTTACCGACAATGCATAAACTAAATGAGATTTATAAATCCCAGTAAGCAGAAATTATGCATGATGATGTGATTCTTTTGAAAACATCCCCATGCACACTCTTTTGAAATCACCAATTTATTTATCAAGACTCTCCAGGGCCCTATCTAGACACACTGTCATATACCAGAAAGAGTTCAATATGCACATAATCAAGTGGCCAATATATGTATCCCGGCGTGGGGTCCATCCTCTTGTGGCCTAATTTAGGGTTCGGATCTCACATATGCCCCCATGTCCACCAAGAAGTCATCCCCTACACGCCGACCCATGTCAGTGAATCCAGGGATCTACCCTCTAGGGACCACTGAGATCCATCACCAAACATGATCCCCTGTCCCCTCCAGAAGACCCCCCACGGAAACACCCAATATAATCAAATAAGGCTTCGGCCCACACCAGGTAGCCTACACTAGGTTTCCACATAGGGTTTCCTTAGGTCGCTTCTTCCCAGGTCGCCCCTTACCGCCCTCGGTGTATAATCAGTGGCCACTTTCAAAAAATCATTTAATTTTCAATGCATGATATGCATGATGCTCGTGCAATCAATGATATTTAACAACATTCATAGATTATTGAACTCACAGATTCAACTTGTATCAATTATGGAGTTCGCTGGCTCCTTCAACATAACATATAGAGCTCACAGGCTCATTCCATATCAAATAGAGCATATAAGCTCATTTCCACATATTCACAGGACATAATTCATATATTACAATCTATTCAAAATCACATGTTATCACTTAAACATAAATAATTTACAAAATAATATGTTTATGCATTGCAGTGCAAATGAATTTCTACTTACCTCAATTTCGTAAAATATTGATAACTCAATGCCTCAAACCCGTTCGCATACGTCTTTCACTATCGAATTCAATAAGAACAAATTATGAATGTAAACACTCTTAAGAACTTAAATTTTATACTTCAAACATAACCCCTGAACATATGGTTTCTAACTAGGAATACAAAACTACTATATATCAAACTAGGTATGTGTTCGTATATATTATGAAAATTACCATACGATATAGAAACCCTAGTTATCTAAGAACATGTAGGTACATAGTCGGATCCGCAAAACTAAAATTCTATACACACATAAACAAAACAATTACCTGAAATCCTTCTTCGCCAGCCAGTATTTTTTTTTTCTTTCTTTTCCTGCGTCGCTATTCCCTCTCGCACTACTTTCTTTCTCGACTTCTATGTGAATGGGAAATAGGTTTGTTGGATTTGGGAAATATAATCCCACTCCACCGTCATTCTTTTATCTATCTATCAATATTATATATATATATATTATTATTATTATTATTATTATTACTATTACTATTACTTACCTAGTAAGGCTTTTCTACGGTCAGGAAGGGATTTCGCCCTTCCTGACGTCAGTAAACCAATAGAATTTTGACAAATAATATTATATTGCCCTAAGCGACATAATTTCGCCCTAAGCCAAAAAAATAGCTTTTAAAATTAGAAAATAAAAATTACTGAAATAACCTTTTATAATTTTTTAAAAGTTATTTTTTTTCTAATTTTTAAAAGTTATTTTAATTAAAATATTATTATATTTTAATATATTTTAATCAAATTAATATTTATGTTTTCAAAATTAATTCTTACACCCATTGCGACCGGGCCCAACCCGGCCTGAGCCCGAGTGGCCCGACGGGCCTAGCGGGCCTGGCTAAATAGACCTGGTTCTTTTTGGGCTTGTATTTTTGGGCCCATATTTAAAAAACCCGGGTTTCAGGGCAGGATGTGCCCAAAAAATACAAGCCCGAAAAGAACCGGGCCTATTTAGCCCGGCCCGTTAGGCCTGTCGGGCCACTCGGGCTTAGGCCGGGCCGGACCCGATCGAAATGGGTGTAAGAATTAATTTTGAAAACATAAATTTTAATTTGATTAAAGTATATTAAGATATAATAATATTTTAATTAAAATGATAATTTGGTAATTTTAATTTTATTTAATAATATTAATTAATTTTTTTACAGTGCGATCGCCTTATGCATAGTGCAATCGCCCTAGTGCAAAGTGCAATCACTTCAAAATAATATTGTACATTAAATTATGAATCTAACGGTATTTAGGGGGTTTACTGACGTCAGGAAGGGCGAAGCCTTCCTGACCATAGAAACACCCGAGTAGGGCTTTTTACTAAACTTACTAACGTATACTAACTATATATATATATTATATAATTTATTTAACTATTCTATTTATTTACTACAATTAATCTTCAATTATCTACACTTAATCTACACTACTAATACCCAAATAATTAGCACAATACCACAAGTAATATATGAGTAATATAAAATGTACTCAAATAGTAAATATCATGATAATAAATTAAATTACACATAATGCATAAAATATATCCAAGTAATTATAAATTAACACTTAATAATTTAAATGCACACAAAGCATAAGATATATTATTAAACAATTAGCATATAAATAAATAAAATGCATCCAACACATGAAGTATATTGGCCAATGAGTAGTGAGAAACTCGGGTATCACAAATTTAAATTTTAATTAAATAATATTTTATAATATATTTAAACTTTCGTTCTCAATTTATGTAGTATAGTAATACACATTTTTCCTATATAGTAATACACATTTGTCCATATAGTAACACAAACTGTAGAACAAATATATGTTACTATTAGAATAAATGTGTGTTACTATCTTATAAATGTTGTTATTTTACATATATTCATTTGTTTTTATAGAATAATCCCTTTTCACAAAATGCAAGAGCAAAATGTGTGTTACTTTAAGAAATAAATTTTGATTATTCACAAATATTTATTTATTTATATAGAAATAATTATTTTTTTAATATAATAACATATGTATTACATGAAACAATATACCTAGATTTAAATGAATGATGAATAAATTAAGAAACACATGTTTATTCTCATAAAAAATATATTTTGCTCATATAGTAACACACATTTGCACATCTAGTAACACAATTTGGGAGACAAATGTGTGTTACTATTAGAGCAAAGATGTGTTACTATCTTATAAAATATTATTATTTTACACATATTTATTTATTTTTATTGAATAAATAATTTTTCACATAATGCCATCATTGAGAACTGAATTTTCTTCTGCACCGGTGCCCTTAATATAGAAGGAGCCAAGGGCAACACCGGGAGTGTGGTGGCATCAACTCCGCCGTTCTTTGCGACCACCTGCATCTGTAGTTGCTCCACAGCTTTCATCAACGTTTCCAGCTCATCATCGTGAGCTACCTCCTGTGGAGGCTGTTCAAGGAACGTATATTTTATGGACGTACGACCTCGCAGTCCCTCGCTCTGGGGCAGCCCATCTGTGATGTGCTGGAACTGGCTGGCGCCATGCGGGCCAAGTCTATCGGAGGCTGGCCTGCTTAGTCTTTCGTGTGCGGACCTACGCGGACGTAGATCCTATTCCTCCCTTCGGGATGAAGCAGGCACGGACTCCTGGACTGTCTCTTCACGTCGCGGCCCCAGCCTGCCCTGGAGGACCTCCCTGGATTGGTGGGTAGCCGAGACCTCTGTATAGGCAGTAGCTCGTCCACCTTGCGAGCCAAGCCTATCAACGACCTTCGCCTTCCCAGCGGCATTTCGGTGGTGGCGAGCTCTAGCGGAGCTCGTCTCTTGTTCAGTGGGGAGCTCGCCAGCATGCTCCCTTGGCTGGGTGGCCTGTGTACGCCTACTCTCCTGCTCCCGGGCGTTGTTTGTGGGAGCTCGCCCTGCTGCTGTTGCTGTTGAACTCTCTGGAGCGCAGCGATGGTACGCTCAAGCTCGCCAGGGTTGCGTAGTATTTCTGGGAGGGCAGGACTTAGTCCGTCTTATGCCGCCGGGGCATCATCAGTCTGCCTCTCAGTTCGCTGGGGAGCTCGCTGATGTGACGTCTCCCCATCAGCCTAATGTTTCTGGGGAGCACACACATTCCACCTCCTGGTGGTCATCGAGGTGTGTGTGTTCTCTTTCGACATGGTCCAGCTAGGGGAAGTTAGTTCGTTCTTAAAGAAAATCCAACAAAGGTAAAATTTGGGCAAAGATCTTTCTAGCCTTGCATGCAAGTGGTTTTTCCAAAATTTGGTTTAACCACTAACACACATGCGTTTAGAGTCTTTGTCCTTTTGTTTCAGTCCAAAAAATTCTAGAAATCAGCAAGTTTCTGGGTAATTTCTTCAAATCTTCAAGTGTTCTTGAGGTTTTTCATGAACACCTTCAAAAACCCTCACTTTTTCTCTCAAATTTCTAAAATCGAAGGTTCCGACCCTCCTTCTAGCTCCAAAATGTTGATGGAATTTACTAATTAGGTGTTTTATTGGCTGTAATTACACTAGAATTCCACCAAATAATAATCAAAGATATGTTGTTCTTGAGAATATTTAATAGAGAGAGAAAGTAGTGAGAGAAAATGTTTTTGGTATTATGAGCTTAGAGAGAAAAAATGTGTGCAAGGGACCTATTTATAGGTTTGCATGTTGTGAGGTGGCACTTAATGGGCTTGCTTAGACTAATGTGCTGACAAGTGTCCTTAACACCTGTCCTTACTCACTACCATGCTTTAATTACATTGCTTTGCCCTACTACATCACTACTGATTCCCTACATAGTTATCATCTACACTTTGGTCTGGGCGAGCTCCTTGGCGAGCTCCCTTGCCTTGTGCTTCACTGGGATGTGGTGATGGTAGTAGGATCAGGCCTTGTCTCCTGGTGGTAGGCGAGCTCCCTCGAGCTCTCTCTCATGCTGGTCAACTGGTCAATTGTTGATGTGTCACCATAAATCTGGGCGAGGTTCTGGCGAGCTCTTCCTCCACCCATGGCTTTGACTGGTCAAAATTGATGACATGACATTAGGCCATGCTGGCGAGCTCCTCAACCTTGGTGATTTATTCCAATAATCCCTCATTAGTAGTTCGCCTATCAACAGGCTTTAAAGTTAGTTAGAGTTACATATTTTATATACATGTATTCCTGATGTAATTGTACACATTCATATAGCAGTATTATCAGTGACATCTACTGGCTTGGTCGCCCCCAAACGTAGTCCTGGTGACGAACTGAGTTACCAAATCTCTTGTTTATTATTTTTATTTATCGCTTTAATTATAACACAATTTTCCTCATTTTCAGCTGTGTCCAGCAAAAATAATTTTCTCTTCCCACTGTAAGGTGTTTTGTCCGCTACATCAGAACATTGATTATCGCAGATTGAAGATGCTTCACTCTGAAATATGTAATTTTTTTTATGCATTAATTAATCATATATATAAACATATATTTTTTTAGAAAATATTACCAAGTAAAATATTACCATTTCTGTTCGAGCAGGATTGTGTTTACTCTGATTTTCAATCAAGCATAAATCATCTCTCGGGAGTGTCTTTAAATTAAAAAAAATATTTTTAAAAATATTAAAAATTTAAACATAATGGTATCTTAAAATTTAAATTTAAATTACCAAAAAAGTTAGTTAATAGTCACTTGTCATGTGAGTGGGATAGTAGGGTTAAGGATATGTTGAAAAATTGTTTAAAATTTAAAATTTATATAAACGTTTTATAATTGAAATTTTAAAAAATGGAAAGAGTTAATCGTGTTTTAAAATTTTAATTTAAATTGAATAAAATTTTAATAACACATGCCGTGTGGGTAGAATAGTGGGTTTAAAGAATATGTTGAAAAAGTTTTTAAGATTTGAAATTTTAAATTAAAATTGTTAAAAAAAGGGAAGAGTTAACAGTGTCTTAGAATTTCAGCATTTCAAAATTGAGAACTATGTAGATGACTACTTAGGATAAATTAGAACTCATAAAACCAACACCACTTTTTTATGAGTTCTTATTTATCTACAGCTACATTCACAAATCTTTATTTTGAAAATTTGAATTCCTATCAATTATATAAAAACCATGAACATTAGTTGAATATATCAAATTTATATAAATAAAAAAATTATAAAATTATGTCATAACTATAAAAATAAGAAATTTGAATATATTAAAATTATAAAAATGTTAAAATTAAAATACTAATTACATACAATGTCAATGTAGTTGAATATGTCAAACTTATAAAAATTAAAAAATCATAAAAATATACAAATTATAAAAAATCGTGAACATCAATGGAATATGTAAGACTTATAATATTCAAATTATTATAAAAATATGTTGAAATTATAAAATATAAAACATTTTAATATGTCAAAATCAATTATCAACGGTTGCTAAGTTTTTGATTATTTTCAAACTGTGTACATTAATTGGAAAAGAATTTGAAGTAAAAATCACTGGAGAGAGGAAGAGAGGACCGCACTATCTTCATATTTTCTAATTCACAATCTTTAAAATCCTACATGGCTCAACAAAACTCTTCTTATTTAAATTCCTAATTTTTTTAGTTTTTTTTTAACACAGAAACTGCTTAAACTACCGTTATTAAATTTGATCCATCTTGTTTTTTAATTTAAAATAATTCACCTAATTTTAAATTCGTAAAAAAAATCATGTATAAGTACTTAAAAAATATAATGGTAGTTCAGAATACTTTATTACAAATTTAATGTAATTATTTTTAATAAAGAAACACTATAGATTTTCAATTAATACAAAAATATATTTTATTTACTTTTTGAACTTGATCTATATTATTTTACTTTTCTATAACATCTCAACCACTAACTCTATTATTTTTCTAAAAAATTAAATAATCAAAATATAAAACTTATTTTTAAATTAAATAGTATAATATTGAAATATTTTTTTAAGTATTTATGTAAACAATTAATATAAAATTTATCTTCAATCCCACATTGAATGTGGGTTTTCCACTAGTGTATGAATATCGCGCTGATTTGAGTGCATTTGTGTTTGTATATATAGAGATGTGTATAGATAGAGAACGGTTTTTGACGTACTATATAATTGATAGAATTCTATTATTTCAAAATAAAGAGCAATGGAGATAGCCACGTAGGATTGTAAAAACATACAAATATAAGAGATTAAGATTAAGATAAGATATGATTAGTGGGGTGGTTAAGAAAAAGTAGTATTCAAATTAAAATCAAAGTAAAATTAAAATATTAAATTATAATCGTATTGAAATGCATAATTATGAAAAGAAAGACATATTGAAATGCCACATAGGATGAAAAGAAGTTAATTTAAATACATATGAATAGTGGGTGGTTAACAAAAATTATTATGCAAATTAAAATTAAAATAAATAATATTAAATTATAATTGTGTGCTAAAATTTTAGAATTTCAAATTAGTGTTGGGAAATGATTAATAAAATGTTTTGATATAATCCCAAAGACTCCCCTGATAAGGATAAAGAGTTGTAAAACTTAGAAAAATAGCCTAACTGTTAGGAGGCTATGTCTAAAAGTTAGAAAAACTATGTTATAAAAATCAGGCTATCTTAAGATAGAACTAGCCTGATAAAAATTAGACTAGCCTGATTAAGAGTTAGGAAATACACTCACCTCTGAAGAAAGGCACCTCAGGAGACTAAGTATAAGTGACCTGACAAACTCACCTGAAGGACAAGCCTGATGCATTTAATACACTTCAGTATTAAATGAGAGTAGTTGTAACACTTAAATGAAGTGTTAAATGCAACAAATGGAATGTTCTAAGTCACCTGATGAAAAGACAGAACACTTCAATGTAACCATTTGACTTAGACTGAAGAACAATTAAGTCAGACCAATGAGAAGCGCCTATGTACGGACCTGACATAAAAGACTGACCTGTCAGTACCAAGTTCAGAAGCAACCAATAACCTAGGATGGCACATTTTTCAAAAGGCGGCTGCATTAACTCTAAGCAGGCATTTATTGATCTTTCAACCATTAATGCTTAAGAGTTGACTATCCAAAATCTGAAGAAGATCTTGAAGAACATTAGACTACAACATTTGACATATTTGAACATTCCAAAATCTGAGAAAGATTTTGAAGAACATTGGATTACCAAAATAGCTTAATTTGAAACTATCTCTCCAATGGATAATCTTTCAAATTAAGTCTATAAATACAACAGTTGAAGAAGAAGCTAAGTACGGGAAACTATCAAGCTCATCTGAAAATCTAATAGCTCTCCAAAGTTCATCTAATTCTCAAGCACTCGAAATCACTCTAGTTTCCCAAGTGCTTACATTGTTTAGAGCTCAACTCTGTAATTAAGCTTACACTGTAATATCCTTATAAGCCTACTGAGATAACCCAACCTAGATATTGCTCATCATTGTAAAGGGTTATCTCAACCTTAGTTGGAGAACTCAAGCCCTTAAACTGAAATAGGTTCAAGGCTGTGAGTTGAAAGAAAGTAAGTTGAGTAGTGTCTCAGTCTGAAATCTTAAGAGGACTAGGACTCAGTGAAAATCCTAGAGATCAAGAGAAGTTGTTCTTGATCAGTGCACCTTGGCACTCTAAAACAAGGAATTCCTAAGGTTAAGGAATTCTCCTGTTAAATCAGGAAAAGTGGATGTAGGAGAGTTCAACTCCGAACCACTATAAATTCCCTGTGTCTTTATTGCTTTATTCTTTTGTGTGTGTTATTAAAACTTTGAAAAGGTGTTGAATTAATCCGCTGCACAATCTAAACTTTGATCAAACACACAGGCCACCTATCAGGGGACCTTACAAGTCCACTGATATCTTAAAAAGTCACCAGTGTTCTTAAGTCTGCTGTAAAAACTATATTTCCAAAAATCTGTACTTACAGGTGTATTCCCCCCATACACATGTTATTGTTTATTTGGGACCAACAAGTGGTATCAGAGCAGGGGTTCTAAGAACCACTGCCTTAACATATCATTAGTGGTCATTTGAACTGATCTGACTAACCCTTTTCAGAGGGTTTTAAAAAAAATGTCTACTCAAGCTGAAGGATCAACCAACACAGCCACAGGAGCAGCCAATACCAATGTTGTTGGGAGTTCAGACTCCAACATGGGAACCAATCCTCTCAATCATCTATCACATCACAAGCTGCCCCAGTTCTCAGTGGAAGGCTATGATTTTTAGAAAATCAGGATGAGGGCTCACCTAGCCTGTATACATGACGAAATGCTCAGGGTCATTACTAGAGGTCCCTTTGTCTTTATAACTGCTAATCCTAGGATCACACAAGCCCAAATTAATGATCCTAGATGAAGATGACTTCACTGCTGATGAGAGGAAGAGACATAATCTCAATTTTGTAGCAATGAACATATTCTACACAACTATTCCTAACTATGTCATGGGAAGGGTTGTTCATTGTACAACTGCAAAGGAGATTTGGTATACTTTGGCACTCCTGTGTGAGGGCACTGACAAAATCAAAGAATAAACTGTCAGTGGCTGTTCAAAAGTATGAACAATTCTCAATGGAGTCAAATGAGACCATTGACCAACTCGATGGCAGATCCACTGACATCCTGAATGAGATAAACTCTCTTGGAAAGGTTTATACCAAGAGGGGGTTGTTCTCAAAATTCTCAGGGACTCTCACCTAGGTGGGATGTTTACTCTGTCATGATGCAGAATACAAAGGACTTGTCCAACATGTCCATGCAATAAGTATTCTCAGAACTCAAAGCCTATGAGTTCGATTTAAACAGAAAAAGAGCTACAGAAGAACCTTCCTCTTCTAAGAAAGGAGTAGCTTTCAAGGCAAGCAGTTCTGAGGTTGAACCAGCCAAGATCAAGAAGGTCAACAAGCCATGCAAATCACATAGCAAAGCTGAGCTGAGAGAAGAAATGAACCTTCTAGCAAAGAGGTTTGAAAAGCTGTATTCAAGATTTGAAAAATATAAGAGATACTATCAGGACACCAAGGAGAAGAAGTCCAGATTCACCCCTAGGGATGAGAAGGAGCCTGAGAAAGAATTTAAGAGAAATCACAAAGGTGAAGAATCCACCTCCAAGACAGATTCCAGAAGAAAAGACAAGGAGGAAGCTGATGATGATGATACCAAAAGATGCTACCAATGCAACAAGACTGAGCACTTTCAATATGACTGCCCTCAGCTGAGTACTAAGGAGAGAAAAGAAAGGCAAGCTGATTAGGTCTTAATTGCATGTTTTGCATCCATTTCTACATGGTTTTGATGTGCTTATGTTCATATTTGACCCTAATTTGGTATAAATTGTGCTATTAACCATTTCGTGGCAAGAAAATGTGTTTTGTAGTGAAAACGAGCAAAAATCGGCAAGAGACGAGCAAGTTCGTAAAAGTCCAGAAATTGTGAGTTGATCCAATGGAGGCAAATGATATACCATGTCGAAGAGTTCGAAGAGAGGGTCACAACGGAAAAAGAATCGAGTCAATCGGAGCTCTAGAACTCAAGATATGATGAAAACGAGGAAGTCGAGGATCGATCGGACAAGTCGAGTCTGGGCTGGTGCGACCACATGCCCAGACTCGTGTGACCACAAGCTCTCACTCGTGCGACACACCTCTGGTTCGGGCGATGAAGGCTCGCATGAGTGCTCACACGAGCCTGCACTCGTGCGAGGTGGCTCTGGTTCGAGCTAGATCGAGCCACACGAGTGCTCACACGAGCCAGACTCGTGTGGTCGTGTGCTTGTGCTCATGCGATGGTTCGGATGGTCCCAATTTTGAGGGCAGTTTCGTCTTTTCGTGCGATTAATGAAGGGCATTTTGGACCAAGCATTGTGAGCACTATAAATACTTCAAGGATCAGATTCTCAAGGAGAATGCAAGTCACATTAGTTCATAATCATAGTGAGATTCTTAGATTAGAGAGAGAGGTAGTTACTTGTGGGTTTCTTAAGATTTCTTCTCATAAATTCTTAGATAACTTTTGATCAACCGCTTTGATCGTTAATCCGTTAATTCCTGCATTCTTGTCTCGTCTAAGGCTACATTCTCACTGATTGAATTTCAATTTCCATTGTCGGATTGCTAGATAGCATTTTAGAGGTAAATTGTATCTTTCCAATTTTCATTGTAATAGGTAATTCTCTTTACATTTCTTGCTTAATGATGATTGTTCTTAGCTTAATTGTTCTCATGTTTACTCAATTAGCCATGAGCTAATTCCTTAATGTGTTAGTGTATGATTCCTATGGAGTAGCGTAGTGATATGTTGATCTTTTGAATGCTTTGAGTTGTTGTATGATCAATTCTCTACATTGATGGATTGTATGAATGCTTGCATGTGTAGATGATAATTAAGGCCAATAGGGAGTTAGTCTCTTGCGAAAGTAGAGCTATTTTCCTAAACATTCTTGTATTAAGGCCAATGCATATCAAGTGTTTGATAAAATTCCTAAGATAGTGAGAATTATCTTTAGTGAATTAGATGAACAATTAGAGGCTTTGATATGTTATTAGGGAAACCTTTTGCATGTTGGAGTGGCTTGCCATTGATTGTACACAATCTCATTGCATGATAAAGTGATACTTCACTCATGAAACATAGGATAGTACACTAGCACATATTCCTCACATTTGCTCACTTTGCAACCCAATGTGATAGGTAGTTTACTTCTTTGACGCATTAGTAGACGGTAGAAACCTTTCTCCTTTATTGCTTTGTTAGCTAGCCAATTGAAACAACGAATTTTCCTTACAAGTCCCCGTCTCCTTTGGGTTCGATATATTTTAAAACTTGGTCAAGCTTACCACGCTCATAGCGAACACGTACACTTGCGTGAGGACTTATTTACACCGAACACAAGCCAAAAGAGGCAGGAGACTGGAGAAAAGGGCAATGATGGCAGATGATGAGCAAGCTACAAGCTTTTCTAAGGAAATGTTCACTGACAGCAGTGATGATGATCTTTGCCTCATGGCCAATGAGGAACCTGAGGTACAATCCCAACTTTGTCAATTAATAGAACACTCACCTGAGCCTAGCTCAGAGTCAGCAGGGGACCTCAACCTTTAGTTCTCCTTAGAACAATTGATGGTTGACTACTCCAGGCTGCAAGAAGAATACCTCACTCTTGAGGAAGAGAATAGGAAGCTAGCCACTGAAAATACCAAGCTAGCTAAGTCTGAGAATGAGGCAGACCTCGCTTTAGCATCTTAAACTATTGTCCTAACAAATGAAGTGGAAACACTCAAAAGTCAGGTCAGTGCAAAGGATGAACTGATCAGGGGACTGACTAATGATCAGATCAGGCTAGGTAGTGAAAACAGTGAGCTTGTAATTCAAGTCAAAACTCTAATCAACAATGTAAATATGCTAAAAGAATATGAGGATCATCTGCTAAGAAAGTTAGAGACTCTGAATAAACCCTCTCTTGCTATAGAGAAAATTCTGAGCCTACAAAATAGTTCAGACATCAGACATGGGATATGATTCTTCTCATGCACATCCTCAGAAGGTCCTCTCAACACTGCATCTACTAGCAGTGGAGAGAGAGTGTTTGTCAGGTCCTCTGAGAATCCCAGAAGGACCCTTGATAAGGGCAAAAGGTCTGCTGAACCAACTGAGGAGGTGATAGTGCTTAGTAGGCCTACTGAAAAGGCTAGCACAACCTATACACCTCTCAGAAGAGACTCCAAGAAGAGTCAACTCCAAAGAAGGAATCAACCTTTAAGAAACAAGTGGAGTAGTGTTCAGTAAACCTATCCTCAACCTAGATCTTCTCCCAGGAGACAATCTAGGCAAAGGACAAACTGGCCTGAACACACTGTCAGGGGAGTTGACAGAGGGGTTCATTATAGGGGAACTCCCTCATATGTGCCCTATGAGAGGAACTATGCCCTTCCTTATCAACAACACTTCAGGCCAGCTGCACCAAAGTCCTCTAGGAACAGGAGGAATGTCAGGCCACCGGTTCCACAGAAGACTAACACTTATAGACAATCAACTCCTAGGGCATCTAGGGAGTCTACTGTCTATGTAGATGTTTATGTGAGAAGAATCAGCCAGTCCAAAATAATTAGGACTGTTAAGCAGATTTGGATCCCAAAAGGTACATCTAACCAAATAAGACCCAACACAAAATGGGTACCTAAGAATTAATTTTTATGCAGGACTCGTTGGATTCTCAAGATGATTGGTACCTAGATAGTGGTTGCTCAAGGCATATGACAGGCAACCAAAGTCTCCTGACAAACTACAAGGAAAGGAAAGGCCTACAGGTCACTTTTGGAGACAACCCCAAAGGAATCACAAAAGTTATGGTACCCTTGATGATAGGGTCAGTCCAGGTAACAAATGTATCATATGTTAGTGGACTGAAACATAACCTGCTTTCTATAAGCCAACTTTGTGATAAAGACTATAATGTTGAGTTGTCAAGTAACCTGTGTTGTGTAAGAAATGCATCAAACACACATGTACTACTAACAGGGTCACGGAAAGGAAATGTATATCTTGCAGATTGGAGATCATGTCCAGAAGAAACCTGTCTCATTGCCAAAAGCTCAAGTGACCTGACTTGGCTATGGCACAGAAGACTCAATCACCTGAACTTCAAAACACTCAATAAGATATCAAGGCTGAGTCTAGTAGAAGGGATACCTAATGAGGTGTTCAACAAGGATCACATTTGCAAAGCTTGCCAAGAAGGGAAGCAAATTAGAGCCTCATTCAAGAGTAAACTAAATCCCTCCACGGACAGGGTACTTCAACTACTACACATGGACCTATTTGGACCTGTTACACCAGTCAACATCAATGGAAGCAAATATACACTGGTGGTAGTTGATGACTTTTCCATATTCACCTGAGTGATCTTCATGTCTAGAAAGAAGGAAACTCAACTCAGGCTACCTGAACTACTAAAGAAGATATTAAATGAAAATGGTCAATCTATTGTCAAGATAAGATTTGATAAAGGTACTGAGTTTATTAATTCCATTACTACTGACTTTTGCAACAAGTTAGGCATATGCCATAAGACCTCAGCTGCAAGAACACCCCAACAAAATGGGATAGCTGAAAGAAGAAACATTACACTAAAAGAGGCTGCCAGAACCATGCTTGTTGATGCACAAATTCCCAAAAGATTCTGGGCTGAAGCCATTCATACAGCCTGCTGCACTCAAAATAGGTCCATGCTCACCAAAACTCAAGGCAAAACCCCCTATGAGCTATGGAATGGTAGGAAACCTCAGGTATCCTACTTACATATATTTGGTTGTAAGTGTTTCATTCACAACAATGGGAAGAGACAATTGAAAACCTTTGATAGCAAAGCTGATGAAGGAATCTTCCTTGGATTCTCCCAAATCAGTAGACCTTTCAGGGTATATAATCTCAGAACCCTTGTGGTGGAAGAAACACCCATGTTATCTTTGATGAATCTACTCTTGAGTCTAGGAAAGATTAGGCCATCAAGGATATCACTGATAAAATGACTAGCCTGGCCCTGGATAAGTCCACTGACAATTCAGTGGATGCATATCTTCCAACATGGGACAATCTAGAATCAGAGGAGTCAGGAGGTTTCACACAGAGGACAAACCAGCCTGAGGAAATCAACATTGATGGAAATAAGCTAAATGACACAATCCCAGCTCTCAGGTAACATTTGTTAATGAAGAAGCTGACCAAGCTGAGACAAACACTGAGCATAACATTCAGGGGGAAGCCAGACTAGACTGTGCTAATAACTTTGAAACAACCCTGAATGATGACTCATGACTCCTTCCCTCTACTCTCACCCCTGACTTACTTAATATTGCCCAATCTAGTGACTCAGTCTCGGAGGAAGGGATATCCCCTGTTGATAACCCCACTGAGAGAGGACAATCCAAAAGAATCTGGTTGATTGATCATCCAATCAATAAGATTCTAGGAGATCCTAATCTTTGAGTCAAGACTAGAAGTTTTCATGGTGAAAACACTCTCTTTTGTTGTTTTCTATCAGCACATGAACCTAAGACAATAGAGGAAGCATTAATGGATCCTAACTGGATCATTGCCATGGAAGAAGAGGCCTAAACATGCAAACACCATTGGAACCAAATGGGTCTTAAAAAATAAGAAGGATGAAAATGATGTCCTTGTCAGAAACAAAGCAAGACTAGTGGCGAAAGGATACTCCCAAGTTGAAGGATTTGACTATGATGAAACATTTGCACTTGTAGCCAGATTAGAGGCTATCAGGCTATTCCTTGCATATGTTGCCCACAAGAAGTTCAAGGTTTATCAAATGGATGTCAAAAGTGCATTTCTCAATGGGGTACTAAATGAAGAAGTCTATGTTGAACAAACCCCTGGCTTTGAGGAAGGCAACAAAGTTTATAAACTTAGGAAAGCCCTATATGGCCTGAAACAAACCCCAAAAGCCTGGTATAACACTTTGTCACAGTTTCTCTTGGAGCATGGTTTCACTAAGGGAAGTATTGACAGGACACTCTTTAGAATCACACATGGAGAAGACATCCTCCTGGTTCAGATCTATGTGGATGATATCATCTTTGGATCACAAAATGAAGATATATGCACAAGATTCTCACATCTCATGAAAGGAAAATTTGAGATGTCCATGATGGGAGAAATGAATTTCTTCCTTGGATTGCAAGTCAGGTAGTCCCCTGAAGGAATATTCATCAATCAAGCCAAGTATACAAGGGAGCTGATATAAAAGTTTGGTTGCAGCTCGAGCAAGGTGGTCTGGGTACCTATGAATACCAATACAAAGCTTGAACCTGATGAGGAAGGAGAAGCTGTGGATTAGACTACCTATAGAGGAATCATTGGATCTCTTCTATACCTCACAGAAAGCAGGCCTGACATCACTTATGCAGTAGGGATATGTGCAAGATATCAGGCCAGTCCCAAGAAGAGTCACCTGGAAGCCACAAAGAAAATTCTAAGATATCTCAAGGGTACTGTCAATATGGGATTTTGGTACCCCTCTGATGATAACTTTAAATTGACAGGCTACTCTGATGCTGACTATGGAGGATGCAAAATTGACAGAAAGTCAACCACTGGCACCCGTCAGTTCCTTGGAAATAAACTGATCTCATGGTTTTCAAAGAAGCAGAGTTCAGTAGCAACAAGGACTACTGAAGCTGAATATATGGCAATAGGAAGCTGCTGTGCTCAAATTTTGTGGATAAGGCAGCAACTAACTGACTACAACATCCAGGCCAATGAAGTACCTATCTTCTGTGATAAGAACAGTGCAATTGCAATATCAGAGAACACTGTACTTCATACAAGATGCAAGCATGTGGATATAAGGCATCACTTCATTAGAGATCATGTGGAAAAGAAAGATGTATGTCTTGTGAAAATCCACACTGACAAACAAAGGGCTGACATACTCACAAAACCTCTGGCTGAAGCTAGGTTTCATTAGCTATCAGTGGAGTTAGGATTACTTAATCCTGAGTCGGGACATTAATCAGGCGACTCAAGTCAGGGTGAATCATTTATCAATTTAACAGATTCATAGGTCACTAATCAAGCAGGAATGGTCAAAATAATATCAGTGGACTCAGCTGATAAGGTCTACTGATAATCAGTGGAAGATACTCCACTGATTGAAAAAAAGTCCACTGAAAGTAACTGGACTGAGAAAAGTCCACTGAGAACTCCATTGAGACATCCTCTGACTGACGGTTAATTTATTGGTAAATGTGCCTACGACGCATTTAATGCGATAGTAAGTGTGCAGTAAAATCTCGGGAGGTGTTTTGAGAAGTTATTTCTCATGAAAAACCCCATTTTTAACCGCCATCCTTTTAAATCCTAACCCTTGATCTAAACTCAACCCACTTTCCATTTTTAGTAATAATTACAAAACACTTGGGAAGATAAAACACTTTATTTTCCAAATTATTACTTTCATCTCAACCATTGATCAAAACATCTCAGATTAAATCCCCACCCTTAATTACACATATAAATAACTTCCACCCTTAGCAGATTTACCCACGATTCCACATTTCTCTCAACTTCCAAACCTTATAACCATCAACCCTTGTATTCTTACATCTCATTTCAAAATGTCTTCTCCATACATTGACTTTAAAGAGCTTTCTAACAACAAGAATTTTTTGTATGAGCCTAGTCTGTTTCCAAAACCAAAAAGCCCTAACTGATCCGCAACTCCACCATGTTTGAAAAGCCTTTCAATATGTCCAAAATGCTGGACTTAGAAAGTTTATGTCTATTGGTCCTGAAAAATGTTATGATAGACAGGTTTTGGAATTCTTTGTTGATATAGAAAAGAGTATCACTTCCATCAGGTCAGCTGTGATGATGGAAAAGAGTGAGACTAGGAAGGACAGGAAAGGCAAAGTGGTGACTGCCTCAGTGATGAAGAGGCACAGATTTGTGCTGAAGTAGGAGGATCTTCATGACTTCCTAGGGCTTCCAAGTGAGGGCTTGGACCTAGCACATACATGGTTGGAGAGGAGGAGGAATTCTTGGATACCATTACCAAGAAGAAGGAGCAATATGTGCCCAACCTCAACAAGAAGTTGTTGAAGCCTGAATATGAAGTGTTGGCTGAGATTGTTTGGAAATGCATCCTAGCCAACCAAGGAAGCATTGAGCAAGATCAAGCTAAGGTTGATGGCTGCAATTGTTCACACCACTGAACGAACAAGGTTCAACTGGCATGGATTCTCCATATCCAATCTAAAGGAGGAGAGGAACAAACTGAAGGAAGTGAAAGGAAGGTTGATGGTAGAGCACAAACTGTGCTATGCCACCAAAGTGTGTTTAATCTTGGAGAAGCTCAACCTCAAATACCCATTCCAGATTCAAAGCCCTGGAACAAGGCAAAAATCTTGTTCAACTCTGACAAGTTGCTGGAAAAGATGAAGGTGGAGGGCCCTGAGTCAAGAAAGAGCACAGCCCCCTCCACTGACACCACTGAAGATAGCCCACCCCTGGATCTGAAGAAAAGGGCCCTGAAGCCGAGTGAAAAGATGAAGTCACACAAGGAAGTGGAACTGGAGAAAAAGAAGAGAAAGTTAGTGAAGAAAGTCTTTTTGGAGAGTAAGGCTATGAGTAGCAGCTCTGAGACCTCCACCACCCACTCCTCTGTTGAAAAGTCCACTGAGGAGGAAGAGGAAGGAACCCCCATTCATCTCCTTATCTCTATTGCCCTAAAGGGCATTGAAGAAGGGAAGGAGGGTGAGGAAGAAGAAGAAGAGGAGGAAGAAGAAAGCACAGAGGAGAGTGATGAAGAGGACACTGAGTCTGAAGAAAGAAATGAAGGGAAAGAAGCCTCTGAGGACTCTCAAAAGTCCAAAGAGGAAACCAAAACCACATCCCCTGAACCCACAACTCATGAAAACCCCACTGAAGGCTCTCAATAGCCTAAAAGTGAAGCTAAATCAGATCCACCTGTCACACAGGGCACTGACATCTTGCTTGTGTTTGAAGTAGAGGATGGGGAGGAAGTCCATTACATTTATTTGAACTCTCTGAAGGAGGAGGCCATCTTTGAAATAGAACAGCTTTACCCTGCCTTGAACTCCCATCCCACCCTCAAGGAAATGTTTGAGAGGGTCATGCTACTTGTTAAGATAAAGGATGGCTACCTTTATGAGTTGTTGGAAGCAGTGAAGAGGAAATGAGAAGCTTATTGGAGAAAGGGGGAAAGAGAGGTGCTTGAATTTGCACAAGTAAAGAAAACTAGCCTGTTATTGGCTGAGTGGGAGTTTGGCAAACTGGTTTCCAAGAAACTGGATGAAGCAAGGATGATTGAGGGGCCCAAGGAAAAGTTACCTGAGGATCAGGACAAGGAAGGAGGGAATGAAGGAGTCAACCTAACTGAAGAGGGTAGGGCTAGTGCTAGTCAGGGGACATCCCAGGCAACTGGGAGTCAGGGCACTGAAGGACAGAATGTTGCAAATCAACCTGAGTCATAGGGGACTCAGACAGAAGTTGTGCCCTCCCCTGATGAAACCTCATTTGCTCAAATTGAGGGAGTAATCCAGAGTGTTGTCAAGGCTGTTGTTGAGCCTAAGTTTGAAGGGAGAGTACTTGCAAGTCTCACAGGAAATGTTGAGAACATCGAAGTGATGATGGAGGAGCAATCCATTGAAACTGTTGTGCTAGATGAGCACCTTGATCAGGTACAAGACTCTAACCTAACTCTGATCACTAATCTGTCAAGCAATGTGGATCAGATGGACATGCATCTCTCCAAAGAGATCAATGACTTGAAGGCAAGTGTAGAGCAAGAAAGGCAGGCTCATGCACAGGCTATTGTGGCAGTCAGGCAGGAGAACAATGAAGAAAGGGAAATGATGATTCAGGCTACCATCACTGCTATGGCAGGTGGCTTGATGGATTGGATGCATGAATATTTCACAAGGAGGGAGAATGCCCTGAAGGAGGAGGTTGAAACTCAGGTTAGGCAGGCACTTTCTGTGCTTCCTACTCAAGCTACCACAAACTTAATAACTGAGGAGAAATTAAAGCCCTTCACGGACTTTGGAGTAGATGCAGCCTATCACCTGAGGGCACTCAATGAGGAAACTGAACATTATCTGACCAACTTGAGGGTTGTAGAACAAGATACTGCGAAGCACTCAGTAGCTCTTGCTAAACTCTCCAGGAGAGTTAGCAAGAAGGGGTAAAGGAAAGGTAGCAGACAGGACAGGCCAACGGGAGGAGAAAAGTAAAAGGGTTGCTGATGTAAGAAGGAGAGCAGGTCACTGCTCATGAGAAAAGTAAAAGGGTTGCTGATGCAAGAAGAGAGACTAGGAGGTCAAAAGCCAAAGAACAAATTCTAATAGAAAAGAGACAGAGGAGTGCTCAGAGGAGTGGAAGTGTATCTGACACTCAAGCCAGTAAAAGGAGAAGGGTTATGGTGACTCAGGAAGAAGAAGAGGAAGTAAGAGAGTTGGTAGTGGAAAACCCTCTTCCACTAGCCCAACTTGCTCCAAGACAGGCTGAGAAGGTGCATTCAACCGAGGAGCTGTTCAAATCCTCCTTGAGCCCTTTGACTCAGGCAGTAAAGTCAGGTCAATCTCTGGATGAACACAATCGCCTGAAAGCTAAGGAGAAGAAAAGGCTGATTGAAAGTGGATAGTTGAAGTCCCCACCACCAAGAAGGCCAAACAACTCTTACTGGAGAATGAAGGCCAGAAGAAGATAGGCTCAGGCGAGTGAGCCAGTTGCTAAATTTCCCCACCTACACTACTGGATCCCAAAAGACATCAATGATCAATGGGAAGAGGTAAAAAAGAAGTTTGTTTACTCCTACTATGTAACAGGGGAGTTTGCTGGAGTCGAAGCTGATGAAGTGTTCCATCAGAAGATGGTGGAAAACTGGTCTGCTCTCTACCCCAAGATTCTGAATGCTTGGGAAGAGCACTGTGGTGGAGAGTCCTTCAAAGCTCCTGGCCCCATTCTCTTTATGCCCCCAATGGATGCAAGTGGGGAGGTCAAGATGTAGGAGATCTTGGGAGAATGGCTGCTGATTTGCGAACAGCTTGGGTTAAAGGGTCACAGCATGGAAATCATGCAGAAGAAAATGGAACTGAAGAAGAGAGTGTTCAGCCAGTATGGATTGGAACCAGCCTTTGGTAGCCTGTGAGCAAGTGGACTGAAGTTAGAAGCCAGAAGAAGAAGAAGAAGAAGTAATCTTTTATTTCCTTTTGTTTTTAATTGGGTAGGATAGTGCTATTCTTGATTACAGTATGGAACCATGTAAACTGTAATCAGCTTTTGAGTTACTAAAAATATCCATCATTTGTGAGCCCAAGATAATATCTCATTATCTATTAGGCCATTGCACTGTCTTTATTTGAACTGTCTAAAACTAACCTGCAGGTACCCTTTCAGGGGGGGAACTTTCAAATATTAAATTTTTTCTAAGTACAAGTCCACTGAGTTATAGTCCAGTCAGTAGAGTCTTTGTTTTTATCAAAAATGGGGAAATTGTTGGGAAATGATTAATAAAATGATTTGATATAATCCCAAAGACTCCCCTGATAAGGATACAGAGTTGTAAAGCTTAGAAAAATAGCCTAACTGTTAGGAGGCTATGTCAAAAAGTTAGAAACACTATGTTATAAAAATCAGGCTACCTTAAGATTGAACTAGCATGATAAAAGTCAGACTAGCCTGATTAAGAGTTAGAAAATACACCCACCTCTGAAGAAAGGCACCTTAGGAGACTGAGTAAAAGTGACCTGACAAACTCACCTGAAGGACAAGCCTGATGCATTTAATACACTTCAGTATTAAATGAGAGTAGTTGCAACACTTAAATGAAGTGTTAAATGCAACAAATGTAATGTTCTAAGTCACCTGATGAAAAGACAGAAGACTTCAATGTAATCGTTTGACTGGACTGAAGAACAATTAAGTCAGATCAATGAGAAGCTGTCACCTATGTACGGACCTGACACAAAAGACTGATATGTCAGTACCAAGTTCAGAAGCAACCAACAAACTAGAATATCACACTTTTCAAAAGACAGCTGCATTAACTCTAAGCGGGCATTTAATGAGCTTTCGACCATTAATGCATAAGAACTGACTATCCAAAATCTGAAGAAGATCTTGAAGAACGTTGGACTACAACATTTGACATATTTGACCATTCCAAAATTTGAGAAAGATTTTGAAGAACGTTGGATTACCAAAATAGCTTAATTTGAAACTATCTCTCCAGTGGATAGTCTTTCAAATTAAGTCTATAAATATAGCAGTTGAAGAAGAAGCTAAGTACGGGAAACTATCAAGCTCATCTGAAAATCTAAAATCTCTCCAAAGTTCATCTCATTCTCAAGCACTCGAAATCACTCTAGTTTCCCAAGTGCTTACATTGTTTAGAGCTCAACTCTGTAATTAAGCTTACACTGTAATATCCTTAGAAGCCTACTGAGATAACCCAACCTAGATATTGCTCATCATTGTAAAGGGTTATCTCAACCTTAGTTGGAGAACTCAAGCCCTTAAACTGAAATAGGTTCAAGGCTGTGAGTTGAAAGAAAGCAAGCTGAGTAGTGTCTCAGTCTGAAATCTTAAGAGGACTAGGACTCAGTGAAAATCCTAGAGATCAAGAGAAGTTGTTCTTGATCAGTGCACCTTGGCACTCTAAAATAAGGAATTCCTGAGGTTAAGGAATTCTCCTGTTAAATCAGGAAAAGTGGATGTAGGAGAGTTCAACTCCGAACCACTATAAATCCCATGTGTCCTTATTGCGTTATTCTTTTGTGTGTGTTGTTAAAACTTTGAAAAGGTGTTAAATTAATCCGCTGCACAATCTAAACTTTGATCAAACACACAGGCCACCTATCAGGGGACCCTTCAAGTCCACTGATATCTTAACAAGTCACCAGTGTTCTTAAGTCTGCTGTAAAAACTATATTTCCAAAAATCTGTGCTTACAGGTGTATTGCCCCCCATACACATGTTATTGTTTATTTGGGACCAACACATTCTTAGTGAATTTTGCACCTAAGTGGTGTAACAGTGGATGTAGGTTGTCTTTTTCATAGACACTGAACCACTATAAATACTGCCTATTTACTTACTATTATTTATTTTTCTGTATTGCATATTTATTTATTTGTTACATTCATCATTCTTTTAAAAGTCTAGTGCACAAAAACTTTGTGTTTTTCTCAAAGAAACTGACTCTACAGCTGTAGACTTGTCTAAGTCACTTAGCTGTTAAGTTTGTTTAAATTGTTTTTCATTAACACTTAATTATTTTCCGCTGCACATAAGAGTATTCTCTATACACTTTCAAGTGTGAGAATCCCTCTGATATCTTGTCTACAAGTAGTCTACTTTATTTTCAAGTTTTTACAACTCTGCAGCTGTAGACTTCTCTAGTCCACAGTTGTATCCTTTGTGGTCCATAAAACCACTTGTAGATTAACTGTTTTTGAACTGTTAGAGGTCACTGTAAGGTTCTAGAATCCCCTCTTTTGAAAAAGATTGAAAATTTGATTTTGGACTCAAGGTCTATTCAACCCCCCCCTCTAGACCTTGATCACTTTAGGGTCCAACAAGTGGTATCAGAGCAGTTGGCTTGCCACTGCTTTGATCAGTACCTAGCTAGATCCTATTTGTTTTTTAAAAACACACCTGCATACTTGCATGGCTCCAAAGATTGTAAAATCCAAGGTTCCTATTTTCTCTGCTGAAGACTATGATGAATGGAATATCATAATGCAAGCTCACTTGTCAGCAATCAATGATGAAATGTGGTCTATTGTTGAAGATGGCCCCATACCTATTGTGAAGGTCAACACTACAGCTGATCAGTCTGCTGGACCCAAACCCAGAAGGGAATGGACAGAGGATGACAAGAGAAGGTCCAATCTTGACAATGTTGCAAAGAACACTATTTATCACTCCCTGGATAAAATTGTGTTTAGCAAGATCAAAAATTGTAAAACTGCAAAAGATATATGGGAAAAGTTGGAAATGATTTGTGAAGGAACTGAACAAATCAAGGAAAACAAACTCATGATAGCAGTTCTAAAGTTTGAGAACTTTAAGATGAAATCTGGTGAAACTCATGAAAAGTTTGAGTCAAGATTCATTGAGATACTCAATGAGCTAGACTCACTTGGTAAAGATTACTCACAAAGAGAAATGAACATGAAGGTTCTTAGAGTCTTACCTTCTGAATGGGATATGAAAGTGATTGCAATGAGAGAATCAAAGGATTTATCTAAGATATCCACCTTTGAACTCTTTTCAGACTTGAAGGCTTATGAATTTGACATAAGTAGGATAAAAGAACCTGACAACAGTAAGGTTACAGTTCTAGTAGCTGACAACCTTATAGCTACAGATTCTGATGAAGAAGACTTGGCTCTTTTTATAAAGCAGCTTAAGAAATTTGGCAAATGGACTAAAAAGAAGCAGTTCACACCAAAGGAGGATAGTAAGGTGAAATCTACAGCACCTAACTCAACTTATTTGTGTTATAATTGTAGAAAGCCTGGACATTACATCAAGGATTGTTTATACCCCAAAGCTGAAAAATACACAAATGAAGAAAAGAGAATCAGAAAAGATAGAAAGAAAAAGTTTGACAAGGAGAGAATTAGAGCACTACTTTCAGAGTTTTATAAAAACCATGAAGACTGTCCCTCTTTTTCTCAAAAGTTAACTGCAGACTTAGAAGACTCTGACTCTACAGACTCAGAAGAAGAAGCCCTAATCTGTCTTACGGCTAAAGATGAAGAGGTATGCTCATCATCATCAAGTTATATAACAGAAAATGATTCTTCCAGGGACATGCTTAGTGCAATCCAAAGACTACAAGAAGAAAATGAAGATCTTAGAAGAGATAATCACATTGGAAGGGAACATGTTAAAGTTTTGTTAGCTGGAGTAGAGGATGCTGAAAAGCAACTGTAGATTCTACAAGAACTCAAAGAAGGTTACAGTTGTCTGAAAAATGACAATGAAGAACTCTTCAATGAAGCAAGTTGTAGAGCTGTAAACTGTGCTGAACTGAAGGAAACTATCATAACTAAAGAACTTATGATAGCTGATCTTGAAGAAAGCAATGCCTATTTTCAAAAGAAGTTAGATTGTTTTGGAAAGTCATCCAAACAATTGAGGAAGATGTTGTCTGAGCAAAGACATACAAAAGATTTGACTGGTATAGGATATAATCCTTGCACTTGGATGAATCATTTGCAAAAATCAATTCCTAAACCAGAAAGGAAGTTCATCAAGGGTTCAACTTCAACTCCTGAAGAAACTGTAAACTCAACCCTACAGCCTGAAGATTTGTAATTCTTGAATTCATTCAAAGAATTGTCACCTAGAAGACAACAGAAGGTCAAGGAGATCATGAATGATACTGAAGAAGATGTTACCAACATGTTGCAAAACATGTTTCTGAAACCAACTGCAGAATCAACCATACAGTCAGAAGAAGAAGTCTTTCACAAATTGAATATTGGAAGAAGACTTAACTTTGATAGATTTTGGAATGGAAATATGTCTGATTTGTCTCCCTCTTCAAACATCCAAAGAGTAGGATCAAGCAAGAACTGTAGAATTAACAACTCTACAGCTCCCAAAAAGGTTTGGATTGCAAAGAGTAACACTGGAGGAAATCCAAAGTATTGGATTTCTAAATAACTCATTTTATTTTGCAGGGACAAATTACAACCACCAAAAGAGAGATTTGGTACATAGACAGTGGTTGTGCAAGACATATGACTGGAGATAGAAGTTTGTTACAAAATGTGAAAGATCACAAAGGTCCTAAGGTTGTTTTTGGTGATAATGCCAGTGGAACAACTAAAGGATCAGGAAGTTTGCTTAAAGGAAATGTTCAGATCAATGATGTTTATATGGTAGAAGGGTTAAAGCATAATTTGCTTAGTGTAAGTCAATTTTGTGACAAAGGCTACACTGTAGACTTTACACATGACACTTGCATAGTCAAAGATATTAAATCTCAAACCACAAAACTGACAGGAACTAGAAAAGGGAATGTTTACATTGTACAGTGGGACTTTACAGCTGAAACTACCTGTTTTCTTGCTAACAGTTCCAATGAGGTTAGTTGGTTATGGCACAAAATGATGAATCACATAAACTTTAAAACCATGAATGAACTTGTGAACAACAGACTTGTAAGAGGTCTACCAAACACAATGTTCAGGAAGGAACACCTATGTGATGCTTGTGTTAAAGGGAAACAAATCAAGAAGACTTTCAAAAGCAAGACACCACTACAAGAAAAATGTTGTTTTACAACACCAGAAAGACAACAGTTTTGCGTAAAGTATAATCGTTGTCTAAAGTTAAAAATATGTTAAAAATTGTTGTCTAAAGTTAAAAACTGTTGTAAAGAAAGACAACACCACCGCCATTGTAGTACAGACCACTAAAAACTATTGTCTAAAGTTAAAAATATGTTGCGTAAAGTATAATCGTTGTCTTTTATTGATGGAATATGATGTTAGACAATGGTTTTGGTGAATCGCTGTCTAATCTCAAAAAGTGGCATTGTAAAAAGGTACTTTACTACAACAGTTTTTGACCAGTTGTATATTTATGTTGTATATCTGTGTTTTTAAGAAAAATTGTTGAAAGACAATGGTTATCAAACTGTTGTATGTACTACAGTGGCGGCGTTGTTAAAGAGTATGTTACTACAACGATTTTTTAACCGTTGTATATTCGTGTTGTATATCTTTGTTTTAAAAAAAAATTACTGAAAGATAATGGTAATCAAACCATTGTCTATTCACAAAATACGGCGTTGTAGAGAAGTATGTTATTACGACAATTTTTGAACCGTTGTATATATACATTGTATATAAATGTTTTTTTAGGAATAAATTACTGAAAGGATACGAGTATGCAATCATTGTATATCACTATAAAAACGGCGTTGTAAAATGTTTTATATTTTCATCAAATGGTGTTGTATAAAACTATATACTATAATATATGGTGTATGACCGTTGTAGTAACATATATTACTTGATGATTTTTATAATTAACACTTTTAACTAATTAAAACTAGCACTTTATATTATTTTGAAATGACACTTTTATAATTTAGAAATAGAATAACAAAAAAAGAAATTTAACACAATTCAATTACATATCTTATTATTTTCAAAAAAAATTATTTTCATTCAAATTTCTATAATTTTATACTATATTTTGAATTATTCGAATGATTAGGCACCTACTAATTATTAGTGTGATTTGAACTATTTAATATTTTAAATTAAAATGATAATTTGAATCAATCTTTTGAATTAATAGAACTTTTTTTACGGATGAATTAATAGAATTATTGGAATTAATGTTTACAATGATTTGAATTAATATTTAGAAATATATAATTACATATATATATGAAAATTTTATTAAAACTAAATATACAAGTATTACATAATTAAAATATATAATTTTAGATTAGTATAATTACATAAATATAATAATAAAATAAATATATAACACTTAGTTAAAATAAAAAGTGTATATCGTATATATATATATATATATTTATAATGAAATATTGAAAAAAAAATACCACTTTCCCAAATGGCAAGACACTCATTCACATATACGAGAGGTCACGGGTTCAAACCCCCTCTCACGCAAAGGGAGGCTGATATTCGTGCGGATCGAACTCTGATCGGTCCAGCCCGCGAGTCTGACCCATGAAATTATTATTTTTTATTTCACAAAGACAACATCTCAAAACCATTGTCTATAGTCACAAATAAGGATATGAACATGCTACAACAACATATTTCATATGTATAGATAACAGTTAATAACCATTGTAGTAACAAAGAAAAGAAAACGGCTCACAACCGTTGTCCGTAGTCACAAATAAGGATATGCACATGCTACAACAATATATTTTATATGTATAGACAACAGTTAATAACCGTTGTAGTAACAATGAAAAGACAATGGTTCATTAACCGTTGTCTAAACTTGATACTTACTACAACAGGAGCTTCTACAACGTCATTTTTTATAGAAAGACAACGGGTTTCCATGGTTGTCGTATCCATTTTTTCTTGTAGTGCACACTCAAGCACATCAAGAATACTTGAATTACTGCATATGGATCTTTTTGGACCCATAGAACCTGTAAGCATTAGTGGAAAGAAATACACTCTAGTGGTTGCATATGACTACTCAAGATTTTCTTGGACAATATTTCTAAGAAAGAAGAGTGAAACTCTACAAAAGCTACCACAGTTGATGAGGAGGACTCAGAATGAAAAGAACTTGAAGATTGTGAAGATCAGATCAGATAGAGGAACAAAGTTCACAAATCAAGTCATTGAAGAATATTTTTCACTGTATGGCATAATGCATGAATACTCTGCAGCTAGAACTCCACAGCAGAATGGTGTTGCAGAAAGGAAAAATAGAACACTCAAAGAGGCAGCCAGAACAATGATTGTTGAAGCAAATCTACCTAAGAGATTTTGTGCAGAAGCAACAAGCACAGCATGCTATACTCAAAGTAGATGCTTGATAGTGAAAGATCATAAGAAGACTCCATATGAGTTATGGAAAGGAAGGACACCTAATATCTCTTATCTACACATATTTGGATGCAAATGCTACATACTGAATAATGGGAAAGAACACCTCAAGACTTTTGATTCTAAGTCAGATGAAGGTACCTTTTTAGGTTATTCTAATGTTAGTAAAGCTTTCAGAGTGTATAACAAGAGATTAATGATTGTAGAAGAACACATCATGTTGTTTTTAATGAACAACATAGCTCCCCTGAAAAAATTATTGAAGACTCTAAAGTGGACAACTCTACAGTCACAAGTCAGCAGCAATATGTTGAAATCAAAACTCCTGTAGAATTGATCAACAAAGGCTTTGGCACTGTGATAGTTGAGTTACCACCCATAGAGAATGTTGAAGATCTAGTCTATGAGAATGTTTTAACAGAGTGCAAACACCAACAATAAGACCTGATGAGTCTGCAGTAGGTGAATCTGTAGCTGTAGAGAACAATGATCAAAGACTAGAACCAGATTTGATTTGGTTAAAAGATCACCCCCCCTGAGCATGTAATTGGAAACTTATCAGATGCTGTAAAGACCAAAAAACAAATCCATGAGGCAATGTTTGCTACATTCCTTTCATCTTTAGAACCTACAGATATTCAAGAAGCACTGCAGGATGTCAATTGGATTATTGCAATGCAAGAATAATTAAATGGTTTTGAGAAAAATCAAGTATGGGAACTTGTTCCAAGACCTAGAAATCACAAAGTGATTAGAACTAGGTGGGTGTTCAAAAATAAACTTGATGAAGATGGGATTGTAACCAGAAATAAAGCAAGGCTAGTTGCTCAAGGCTATTGTCAATCTGAAGGCATAGATTTTGATGAATCTTTTGCCCCAGTTGCAAGATTAGAAGCTATAAGAATATTTCTAGCCTATGCTGCACACATGAACTTTACAGTCTATCAAATGGATGTAAAGAGTGCATTTCTTAATGGTTTACTATCAGAGAAAGTACATGTTGAACAACCACCAGGATTTGAGGAATCTACAACTGAAGACATAGTTTATAATCTTAGAATAGCCCTTTATGGACTTAAATAAGCACCAAGAGCATGGTATGATACCCTATGTGATCATTTGATCAAAAATGGATTCAAAAAGGGTATAGTTGACAAGACCTTATTCAGATTACAACATGGAGATGGCATATTGCTTGTTCAAATCTATGTTGATGATATAATCTTTGGGTTAACCAATGAAGATTTATGCAGAAAGTTCTCTAAGCTCACGACTGAGAAATTTGAAATGAGCATGATGGGAAATCTGAATTTCTTTTTGGGATTACAAGTTAAGCAAATGAGAGATGGAAGTTTCATCAATCAAGCTAAATATACTCAAGAGCTTATCAAAAGATTTGGAATGGATAGCTCTAGGCCTACCAATATACCTATGACACCTTCTGTGAATTTAGACAAAGATGAGAATGGCAAAAGTGTTGATATGACCAAATATAGAAGATTAATTGGATCATTGCTATACCTTACAACTAGCAGACCTGACATCATGCTTGCAGTAGGTGTATGTGCTAGATTCCAAGTTAATCCTAAGGAATCACACTTGAATGTTGTAAAGAAGATCATCAAATATGTCAAATCCACACAAAATCTAGGATTATGGTATCCTAAAGAAGGAGGAATTGAGCGCATTGGCTACATTAACTCAGATTTTGCAGGCTGCAAGATTGATAGGAAGAGTACTAGTGGGATCTGTCAATTCCTAGGTGAAATTGGTGGCATGGCACAGTAAGAATCAATATTCTATTGCTCTCTCTACAGTTGAAGCAGAGTACATTGCTGCTAGAAGCTGTTGTGCACAAATCTTATGGATGCAATATCAATTACAAGACTATGGGATTGATGTAAGAGAAACCACTATATTCTGTGACAATACAAGTGTTATTGCTATTACACAGAATCCAGTGTTACATTCTAGATCAAAACACATAGATGTAAGTCATCATTTCATAAGAGATCATGTTGAAAGAAAGGATGTGAAATTGATAAAGATTCATACTGATTTGAATCTTGCTGATATTTTCACTAAACCTTTGTGTGAATCAAGATTTTCAATCTTAAGAGGTAATTTGGGTATGTTAGAATTGTGAAAAGACTCTGTGAAATCACTAAATTGCAAAGACAAACTTAGAAAATTGAAAATCCATTGAAAAGGAAATATGCAGCTGCAAAGTCATTCAACTGCAGAGTTGTGAACTCTATAGTTGTAGACTTGGCATCAAACTGCAGACTCCTTATAAATGAAGGCTTTCATATTCTAAATATGTCAACTGCAAATTTAGAAAACTTACAGTACTTTGTACAATTCTGAGAATTAAATGAGACACTACAAATTCAGAAACACCAATACTTTTGTTACATGTATTTTGGATTATTCAGCATTTTAATTAATAGAATGTTTGAATATATGTATCATTTAAAATTGAATTTAATGCTGATATGAGTTAGATTTTGAACTTAATTCCATAAGTTTTGGTTTGAAATTTTAAACACTCATACATTTTAAAAAGACAGTTCTACCCTCATCTATCTTAAGCACGTGTAAAGAAAGGTATTTAAAGGATTCTTGATTCCTTTTGCCTCATTTTACATTTTCGAAGCCATTAAACACTCCCCATTCCTCACATCTCAAACCCCAAGCTATGGCCATGAAAGTTATCTTTGGCGCTTTATTCGATTTTGAATAACTTCAAAAGAAGAATCCAATAGATGCTATGGAAGAAGTGGTTAGACACATTGTTAACCAAGGAATACACTATTGTCTCACTCATATTCCTAGTGCATATGATGATAAGATAGTGTTGGAGTTCTACAAAAACACTGAAGCGGACGTGGAGAGAAAGAGAGTGGCAGTTAAGCTACATGGAAGAACGGTTATTATCAGAACCAAAGATATATGCAAAGCCCTACATTTGCGAAGTGGAGGAGATTCATATGATAATCTCAACTTCAAGGATGAAGATCAAATCTATTGGAGGAAGTTCACACCTGAAAAGCTATTTCCAGAGAATTGGAAGAGGACATTCATGAAGAACGACCTTGTAGTTGAGTACATTTATTTATATGACGTCATTGGTAAATGTTTGTTATGTAGTACTGGTGCTCATGACACAAGAACTAGAATTATGTGGGATCTTATGATTGCCCTAGATAAGGAGGTTCTTGTTGATATAGTTGAATTACTATTGAGAAATATCAGTAATGATGTAGTAAAGGAAGGAAGAAACAAAGGTTTTGGATTGTTTCTTAATTATATTTTGAAAGAAGTAGGATTTTCTTGTTCAATGGACATTCTGGGCAGCCATTTCTTGTACATAGAATTGTTGGAAAGGCAAATTTCAAGAGAGGGGCTTTAGAAGCTCCTATGGCTCTTACTCAGAAGAAGAGAAAGAAGACAAAGGATGTGAAAAGGAAGAAATATACAGCTGTTTCAAGCCCTTTGAAACACTATGAAAGGAAAAAGAAAAGTGTAAGAAGGAAATTGCTCTTAGTAGATGAGGCTACAAAATCTGAAGATGAAGTGGATAGAGAGAAAAGAGCAAAAAGATTTTATTCTAAGGAAGCTGAAGAAACTGAAGAAGTTGACAAGTCTACAGCTGTAGACTTGACTAGTGTACAACAAGATGAAGTAGTAGAGGCTGAAGAAGCTCAAATTCAGATTGAACAACAACATGTTGTTTCAACAGAAAGAGTAGATGGATTTGAAGAAGAAAGGCAAAAATTTGAAGAGTGGAAGTTGGTGAAAGAAGAGCTAGAGAAGCTGAAGATTGAGGAAAGAAATTTGTTCTAGTGGGTTGTTGACTGGACAAATTGTAGTGATGTAGATCAACTGATGAGACCCAATTTTCTTGATGATTTTCTTGCTGAAAAGCTAAGAAAGAACAAGGGAAAAGGAAAGGAGATAGTTGCATAGATTGAAAAACAGAAGATGACAAAGTCTGCAGCAGAAGCTTTAAGAGTTGCAATTGGCACAGAGACTGACCCTGAGGCACAATTCCCTAAGGCAGATTATGAGATTGTAAGCACTGATAGTGAAGATGAAGTGCCTATCATAATTGGTGAAGGAAGCACCCAAGTATTTGATGCTGAAGGACTATCTACCTTGGCTGAAGGTGCAGTCATATTGGAATCTGCATGTGTTGGGACAATCTGAAGTATTTTGATTAGATCCCAAAACCTCTGATGAATTTGCCTAAGTATAGTTGTTCAGGTTTGTCTAGTTCAGGATAGTCAGGTTAGGAATTCAGTTCAGGGGGAACATGCTGAAGACTGAAGAATATTGGTGTCGACCCAATTTACTGAAGTCTGATGTGCAATCCATCCTGAAGAAGTCAGAGTCAGTCTTGCTGAAGATTGCCTGAACTGAAGCTGAAGAACGAAGCTTGATGATCCGTCCTGAAGACAATCCTGAAGTACCATTGGATGATGCTTCTACTGAGTACACTAAGCACACTCAGGACAGAACTTAGTCAGTGAAGAGTAAGTGTAACCTATCAGGCTGTGCTGAATGCACTTAAGACCTGACTTAGGCTTTGGTTCAGTTTACCTGAATCATGTAAGTCTAAAGCAAAAAGGTTACACATACTGGGCTGAATAACCTATCAGGCTGTGCTGAATGCACTTAAGACCT